>CANTUR010001127.1:0-192142 GCA_947683625.1 Mallotus nudiflorus | reverse complement strand
CGAACGCAACTGCCGAACTTGATAGTCAATGATCGCCACATGTTCTTCTACGAACGTTAAATCTTCATTCACTTCCACGCTGTCGGGCTGCAACACATGTGAAAGGTCTGAGACATACTTTCTCAGCATCAAGATATGAAACACTGGATGCACTTGAGACATACTTAGAGGCAAAGCCAATCGACATGCAACGGTGCCAACTCTCTTCAAAATCTCAAACGGTCCTATATATCTCGGTGCTAGCTTACCCCTCTTGCAAAATCTTATAACACCCTTCATCGGAGACACCTTCAGGAAAACAAAGTCTCCAACTTGGAACTCCACATCTCTGCACCTAGGATCCGCATAGCTCTTCTGCCTGCTAACTGCGGTCTCTAATCTACCCTTGATCACATTAACTTTTTCTATAGCATCTTGAACCATCTCAGGTCCAATCAAAGCTCTCTCTCCAATATCATCCCAACTCAGAGGGGATCTACACTTCCTTCCATACAAAGCCTCATATGGTGCCATTCCAATATTATTGTAATATCCCGTGTTTTTAAATAATTTTACACTGTACCGGGATATGCAGTGTTAATAATTTTTGTATATATATCTTACGATATTTTTACGAGTTGATGTGTATTTAAAACCTATTTTAAATACTGTGTTTTATTTATAGTGCGTTACGTAAAATTTTTCCAGGACTTTCATTTTTGGGGAAATTTTCATGTAAATATTTTAATATTAATTATTTTAAATATATTTTCGGACTTGCATGAACTCATGCGTATTTTTAAATTATTAAATAAAGCCTATGTTTGTGTATATTTATTTAATTAGGGTTTAATATATTACCCTAATATTTTATTATTTGTTTATTAATTTATTGTTATTTAATTATTTTATTTATTATTAAATTATTAAAATATTAAATTTTATGTGTGTGGTGTATATTTAATGTGTGCAATTTTATATTATTTTAATATGTAGTGTAAAGTATATATATATACATATATACATTAAAAATTATCAAATAATAAAGTTTAACTTATTTACAAAACTGCCCCTCCCTTCTCTTCTTCTTCTCCGGACGCGACCCCCACCTCCACTGTCTGTAACTTCCGTTTGCCACCATTCAGAGTGCCTCTCGGTGAGCCACCTTCGTCCCCAGCCGTTCCCCGCCGCCAGCAGCTCCCTTTCCTGTCGAGTTTGGCCGGAAATAGCTTGAGAGGCCGAAAGTCGAGCTTCACGCCGTTCTCCCTCTTTCGGCCACCATTTTTGACACCGCCGGTCTCTTTCTCCTCCTTGAGCTCCGGTGAGTGTGATTCTAGCTTTGGTTTGAGCTAAAATGGTCTAGAATTGCTTAGGTTTCGAATTTTCTAATTCGGTCACATTAGGGTTTTTGATTTTTTTGAGTTTCGAATTGATTGATTCATGAAAACTCCCTTCACAAATGTTGTTCCTAGTAGCTTAATCTACATGTATGAATTTTTGTGGAATTTTTGGAGATTTTTTGGATTTTTGGGTATTTTTGAATATTTTAATATTATTTTCTAATTTTCGGAAATTAATTATTTAAATTATGAAATTGGGGTTTATAGTTAAATTAGGTGTTGAAATGAATTATAGGAATTTATTTGGAATTTTTATGAATTTCTAAGTATTTATTTTGAATTATTGAAGTTTATGTAAATTTGGGAAATTAGGGTTAATTATGTTTTTAATTGAAATTAATTGGTTAATTGAGTTTAATTATTAATATTATTGATAAATATGTTGAGAAAATTAATTTTGGATAATTGTATAATTTTTGGTGAATTTTTGAAGTAATTTAAGTATATTTATATATATAGGGGTATTTTGGTAATTTTACACAAAATTTACAAAAAATGTAATTTAATTGGTTTTAATAGTTATTTAAGGTATAAAAATGATTTCTACAAATTATTTAGTATTTTTAACTAATTAAAACTATTTTTCGTAAATTATTTTCAATTATATATATAATATACGGTTTTTCTAATAAAATGAGTTTTTATTGGTTTTTAATGTGTTTAAAGGTTAATTATGTAATTTCTACCTATAAAATGTATTTTTAGGTTTTAAAGATATTTTTGGTATATTTAGAATTATTCCGTGTTTGTGGACCCCGGTCGGTGGACTGTAGTTTGGAGTCCGACCGTGGGATTTTGATTGTGCTTTGTGTAGTTTTTTGAAGTGTATTTCCTTGCAGGGTCGGCTCTACTCTTTTAAGTAGAGAGATGTCCATTTTACAGGGGAGGTTCTGCTGGATTTTTCGGTAGAATTCTCGTAAAACGTGATATCCGGTCGAACCCTAATTTATGATTTTGTGTTTAATACTCTAGGTCGAATCTAGGATTTCTATTAGGTTTATTATGATGTCGATTATTTATTGCTTGTTTAGTTACGCCGAGACCGAGGGCTAGTGGACCAGGCCCGTCGGACCCATCTCGTGGAGCGCACTAGGTGAGTTACTATACTATATATATATGCTTAGGATGCATGATTTAGAAATGCATGTTTTATGTTGATTAAATATGCATAAATAATTTGATTATTTCTTAAGTTTATATTTAGTTTATTTTGGTTTATTTTTGGTATATATTAAATTATATGCATGTTTTATGAATAAATTATATTTAAAATGTTTTTAAATATATTTCGAGCTTAATTTATGATTTAATTGGATTTATTTGACGTATATATACTCGAAATATACCTGGTTTACTTTTGGTATATTTCTAGTATATATATGGTTTATGTTGATATTTTATTGAACTTCATGCATCATTTATTTTTGTGAATGAATGTTTTATATTATTAATGATGAAGGATATCGATAGAACGTGCTACCTAGTGGGCAGCACTAGGACCGAGTACGTACCAGGTACACCTATAGTATTTAGGCTATATTACTAACTTATTTTTGGATATTGATTGGATGTGATTATTTGATGTGTGAGATGTGATTTGGGTGTGATTGCTGGAGCTCGGTTGACCAAGTGTCTCGGGGCCAATCACACTGGCAGTTTGACTACTGGAGCTCGGTTGACTTAGTGTCTCGGGGCCAGTCTACTGTCTAAATGGATTAAGTGGATATATTTGGATTAAGTGAGCCTGTATGGCTAGAGTGTTTTCTAACACTATTTCTGAGGTTGCGATATTCTAGGGTTCTATGTGATCTTTCATAAAGATGATTTTCAATAAAAATATATATAAAATGATTTTATTGCATCTGTGTGTATTTGCCTGTATATATATATATTAGATATATACTGTTGACTGTATGTATTATCATTTAGTGTGTATGTATATATATTATAGTAATTCACTCAGTAAGGTCTGACTCCCCTCCGTTGACTATTTTTCAGGAGAGTCAACATCTTCAGACCTCAGTAGCAGGTCGATACGCCGGATTTCTTCCGCCCCGGCTTCTTTGTGTAAACTTCTTACTTGAGTCTTATTTTTATAATCTAGACACTGCAATAGTTGTGAATTAAAGTGTGGATTTCATGTATTTCATTTAAAGAGATGTATTCTATTGAAACTGGATTTGTACTGAAAGGTTTTATATATATATGTGAAGAGATGAGAGTTGATTTAAATCCAATGATGAGAATGTTATTATTATATTTATGATTTCTATTTCCGCTGCAAGTTTGATATTGTTATTATTATTATTGCATGTTTATTTTATTTTTAGGCTTGCTACGGTTCCGGATTCGAAAGAATTCCGTTCCCTAGCGTCGGTCATGGCCCCTGTTTCGGGTCGTGACAAAGTTGGTATCAGAGCGGAGTTCTGTGTCAGGGCTTAGTTATGTGAGTTGTGGCCCTAGTTTTAAAGTTGTGTTTTCTTTTGGTATCTACTGTAGTGTATTAGGTTCGAGTATGTCTTGATAAGTATTCCTTGCTGTAGTTTTGTACGTTATTCCTCCGTTGTCTGTTTTGTCTGAATCTTTCCATTTGTCTTTTCAGTATGAAGAGGCGAGCGCGTGTCGCTCCACCGGTCGTTGAGGTCGAGGATGATGAGTCTTTTCAGGATGAGGTTTTACCTCCTGAGCAGCCAGTTAAATGTAGAGGCTGTGGCAGAGGTAGACCTCGAGGAGCGGCAGGTCACCGTAGGCAAAGAGAGTTACAAGACGAGGAGCCTGTTGAGCCTGAATTCGATGTTCCTATTCCTCCAGTTGTTCAGCCTGTTCAGCCTACCTATCAGCAGGGTATGTCTGACCCTGAGGCAGCTTTGTTCTATGCCCGAGTTGGCAGGATTACTTTTGATGGTACTTCCGATCCGTTAGACTTTCTGCATGCGATTGAGACTAGGACTCGGACTGCTCATACCGAGTACCAGCAGATCATGATCGTTGAGCTATCTGTCGAGGGACCAGCCTTAGATTGGTTCATTCAGATGATCCAGCCCTATATGATGACGATGACCTGGGCTCAGTTCCGAGAGCGATTTATGAGGAGATTCTATCCAGAGCCTCTTCATTTGAGCTATCGTCTTCATCTGACCAGTATTTCTCGTGGAGATCGATCTGTAGAGGAGTATACCCAAGAGTTTCTTCATCTGGGTAGATATGCTGAGGATCTAATGCGAGATCAGTATTTTGCAATCACTACATACATTACTGGTTTGGGTTAAGCTTTTGCTGGTATGTCTACAGCAGGTCTTACTCTGGAGTCTGTGATTGAGTTGGCTAAGGAGATTGAGCTGAGGCTAGTTAGGTAGGGAGTGATGCCTGATTACTACCAGCTAGGAGTTCAGTCGAGTGGATTGCAGGCTACTTCGTATTTGAGTTTTCATGTTGGATCGAGTAGTCAGCAGAGAGGTCCGACTCAGCAGAGTCAGAGACAGCAGCAGCGAGTGCATTGGAGCAGTAGACATGGCCGTGGAGGTCAGCGTAGATCATTCAGATTTGGATCAGGTGCTTCGAGCAGCAGCAGTGGTTGTAGTTCTGGATCAGCGACCAGTGTTTGCCAGACTTACGGTAGAGTCCATCAGGGACCGTGTTATCTGACACCACTGACATGCTTCAGATGCGGGTAGACAGGACATTTTGCCAGATCGTGTCCTTATTCCGGGTATCAGTAGCAGCAGATTCCGTGATTCCCACAGCAGTCGATTGCTAGTGCTGCACCCGTGCCATTTCAGTTACCACTAGCCCAGCATCAGAGTTCCACTCAGTTTGTTCCACAGCAGAGTCGTGGTAGAGGTACTAGAGGAGGTGCCAGAGGTGTTGGCCAGGCTTCTACCAATCAGCAGGGAGGTCGAGGTCAGGCCAGAGTTTTCCATCTCACTCAACTGGATGCTCAGGCATCTAATGCAGTTGTGGCAGGTATTGTTTCTGTTTGTTACCTGGATGCATGAGTTTTGTTTGATCCGGGTGCCACGCATTCATTCATTTCTCCTGTTTTTGCTTCTAAATCTTGTTGGCAAGCTTCGAGGATGGCTTTTCCTTTGTCTGTTACCACTCCTCTGAGCGATTCCTTGGACACCGATATTGTTCTTTCTGGTTGTCCAGTTCTCGTGGGAGATAGAGAATTACCTGCTGATTTGATTTTGTTGGATGTGATGGAGTTTGATGTTATTTTGGGAATGGATTGGTTATCTCAGCACTATGCCGTGGTAGATTGTAGGAATAAAGAGGTGACGTTCATAATTCCTGGTGAAGAAGATTTTAAGTTTGTTGGTGATAGGAGTTCAGCACCTCATAATCTTATTTCTGCTATTATGGCTAGGAAGTTATTGAGGAAAGGATGTCAGGGATATTTGGCATTAGTCAGGGATACTTCAGTGGAGAAGTTGTCACTCACAGATGTTCCTGTCGCTTGTGAGTTTCCTGATGTTTTTCCCAAGGAGTTGCCAGGTTTACCACCTCATAGAGAGATTGAGTTATGTATAGATGTGGTTCCAGGTACTACTCCTATATCTATGCCACCCTATCGAATGGCTCCTGCAGAGTTGAAGGAGCAGTTGCAAGAGTTGTTGGATAAAGGTTTCATAAGACCTAGTATTTCTCCTTGGGGTGCACCAGTCTTGTTTGTGAAGAAGAAGGATGGTACCCTGAGACTGTGCATTGACTACAGAGAGCTGAATAAGGTGACAGTGAAGAACAAGTATCCCCTCCCTAGGATAGATGATTTGTTTGATCAGCTACAAGGTGCACAGTTCTTTTCTAAGGTTGACTTGAGGTCAGGTTATCATCAACTGCGGATTAGTGAATCTGATATTCCTAAGATAGCGTTCCATACTCGATATGGCCATTATGAGTTTCTGGTGATGTCTTTTGGGTTGACTAATGCACCAGCAGCTTTTATGGACTTGATGAACAGGGTATTCAGACCGTATGTGTATCAATTGTGGTAGTCTTCATTGATGATATATTGGTTTATTCGAAGAGTATGGAAGAGCATGTATATCACTTGAGGATTGTACTACAGACATTGAGAGATCATCAGCTTTATGCTAAATTCTCGAAGTGTGATTTCTGGTTGGAGAGTGTTTCTTTTCTTGGACACGTAGTGTTCTAAAGAAGGTATTCAGGTTGATCCACAGAAGGTTGAGGCAGTATCTGAATGGCCTAGACCTACTTCTGTTACAGAGATTTGGAGTTTTCTGGGTTTAGCCGGGTATTATAGGCGGTTTGTGCAGGATTTTTCCAGGATTGCAGCCCCTATGACTCGCTTGACTCCGAAGAATGTTAGATTCGAGTGGTCAGAAGCTTGTGAGAATAGTTTTTAGTTGTTGAAGGAGAAATTGACCACAGCCCCAGTGTTAGCTTTGCTTAATAGTGTGGATAAGTTCACAGTTTACTGTGATGCCTCTAGAATTGGTCTTAGTTGTGTGTTGATGCAGAATGGAAGGGTGATAGCCTATGCTTCGAGGCAGTTGAAGAAACATGAGCAGAACTATCCCACGCATGACCTAGAGATGGCTGCAGTGATCTTTGCTTTAAAGATCTGGAGACATTATTTATACGGGGTGACTTGTGAGATATTTACTGATCACAAGAGCCTTAAGTACATTTTTTAGCAGCGAGATCTGAACTTGAGGCAGAGAAGATGGTTGGAATTGTTGAAGGATTATGATTGTGAGATCTTATATCATCCGGGTAAAGCTAATGTGGTAGTAGATGCTTTGAGTAGAAAGTCCTCAGGTAGTCTTGCTCACATCAGTGTTGAGAGGAGACCATTGATCCAGGAGTTGCATCTGATGGTGGATCAAGGTCTGATGATGAAGATTAGTAGATCAGGTGGACTGTTAGCTCAGTTTAAAGTACGATCTGTACTGAGGGATAGGATTAAAGTAGCTCAGAGCCGAGATCCTATTCTGGAAGAGCTTGCAGAGAATGTTCGAGCAGGGAAGTTCACTGATTTCACACTTGATAATGATGGTGTGTTGTGGATTAGTGGTAGATTGTGTGTTCCTGATGTGGATGATTTAAGAGAGGAGATTTTAGAGGAAGCACATTCTACAGCCTACAGCGTTCATCCGGGCATTACTAAGATGTACCATAGTATCAGAGATTTATACTAGTGGGATGGATTGAAGAAGGATGTCGCTGATTATGTTGCTAAGTGCTTGACGTGTCAACAAGTGAAAGCCGAACATCAGAAGCCTTTTGGGAAGCTTCAGCCTCTTCCTATTCCCGAGTGGAAGTGGGAAAGGATAGCTATGGATTTTATGGTCGGTTTACCTCGTTCGAAGGATGGATACGACTCCATCTGGGTGATTGTAGACAGGTTGATGAAGTCTGCACATTTCTTGCCTGTGAAAGCCATCTATTCAGTTGCTAGATTGGCGAAGTTGTATGTGAAGCATATTGTGTGCCTTCATGGAGTACCTATGTCCATTGTGTCAGATAGAGGTTCGGTGTTTACTTCTCGTTTTTGGCAGAAGTTATAGGAAGTGATGGGCACTAGGTTGGATTTCAGTACTGCTTTCCATCCTCAGACAGATGGTCAGTCTGAGAGGACGATCCAGAAACTGGAAGATATGTTAAGGATGTGTGTCTTGGATTTGGGAGGTAGCTGGGATGATCATTTGCCACTCGTTGAGTTTGCATACAATAACAGCTACCATAGCAGTATTGGTATGGCACCGTACGAGGCGTTGTATGGAAGGAAGTGTAGATCCCCGTTGAGTTAGGATGAGATTGGTGAGAGAGCTTTGACTGGACCTGAGATGGTTCAGGATGCTGCAGAGAAAGTCACCGTGATTAAGAGCATATTAGAGACCCGCAGTTAGCAGACAGAAGAGTTACGCGGATCCTAGGCGCAGAGATGTGGAGTTTCAGGTTGGAGATTTCATTTTTTTGAAAGTATCTCCGATA
This sequence comes from Mallotus nudiflorus, assembly GCA_947683625.1. Lineage (NCBI taxonomy): Eukaryota > Viridiplantae > Streptophyta > Magnoliopsida > Malpighiales > Euphorbiaceae > Mallotus > Mallotus nudiflorus. The sequence continues at coordinate 183,803 of CANTUR010001127.1, read as the reverse complement.
AAGGGTGTGATGAGATTTGGCAGGAAGGGTAAGTTAGCACCGAGATACATTGGACCGTTTGAGATTCTGGAGAGAATTGGCACTGTTGCATATCGGTTGGATTTGCCTCCGAGTATGTCACAGGTGCATCTAGTATTTCATATCTCGATGTTAAAGAAGTATATCTCAAACCCTTCTCACGTGTTGCAACCCGACAGTGTAGAAGTGAGTGAAGATTTGACGTTTATGGAAGAACCTGTGGCGATCGTTGATTATCAAGTTCGACAGTTGCGATTGAAGCAGATTTCGATGGTCAAGGTTCTGTGGCGTAACGATAGAGTCGAGGAGCATACGTGGGAGACTGAAGCTGAGATGCGAGCTTCTTACCCGTATCTCTTTCCTTCATGATTCTGTAATCTTTTCTTTTTGGAATTCGGGGACGAATTCTTGTAAGGGGGGAAGACTGTAATATCCGTGTTTTTAAATATTTTTACATTGTACCCGGGATATGCAGTGTTAATAATTTTTGTATATATATCTTACGATATTTTTACGAGTTGATGTGTATTTAAAACCTATTTTAAATACTGTGTTTTATTTACAGTGCGTTACGTAAAATTTTCCCGGGACTTGCATTTTCGGGGAAATTTTCACGTAAATATTTTAATATTAATTATTTTAAATATATTTTCGGACTTGCATGAACTCATGCGTATTTTTAAATTATTAAATAAAGCCTATGTGTGTGTATATTTATTTAATTAGGGTTTAATATATTACCCTAATATTTTATTATTGTTTATTAATTTATTGTTATTTAATTATTTTATTTATTATTAAATTATTAAAATATTAAATTTTATGTGTGTGGTGTATATTTAATGTGTGCAATTTTATATTATTTTAATATGTAGTGTAAAGTATATATATATACATATATACATTAAAAATTATCAAAATAATAAAGTTTAACTTATTTACAAAACTGCCCCTCCCTTCTCTTCTTCTTCTCCGAACGCGACCCCCACCTCCACCGTCTGTAACTTATGTTCTCCACCATTCAGAGTGCCTCTCGGTGAGCCACCTTCGTCCCCAGCTGTTCCCCATCGCCAGCAGCTCCCTTTCCCGTCGAGTTTGGCCAGAAATAGCTTGAGAGGCTGAAAGTCGAGCTTCACGCCGTTCTCCCTCTTCTGGCCACCATTTTCGACACCGCCGATATCTTTCTTCTCCTTGAGCTCCAGTGAGTGTGATTCTAGCTTTGTTTTGAGCTAAAATGGTCTAGAATTGCTTAGGTTTCGAATTTTTCTAATTCAGTCCCATTAGGGTTTTTGATTTTTTTGAGCTTCGAATAGATTGATTCATGAAAACTCCCTTCACAATGTTGTTCCTAGTAGCTTAATATACATGTATGAATTTTTGTGGAATTTTTGGAGATTTTTTGGATTTTTGGGTATTTTTGAATATTTTAATATTATTTTCTAATTTTCGGAAATTAATTATTTAAATTATGAAATTTGGGTTTATGGTTAAATTAGGTGTTGAAATGAATTATAGGAATTTATTTGGAATTTTTATGAATTTCTAAGTATTTATTTTGAATTATTGAAGTTTATGTAAATTTGGGAAATTAGGGTTAATTATGTTTTTAATTGAAATTAATTGGTTAATTGAGTTTAATTATTAATATTATTGATAAATATGTTGAGAAAATTAATTTTGGATAATTGTATAATTTTTGGTGAATTTTTGAAGTAATTTAAGTATATTTATATATATAGGGGTATTTTGGTAATTTTACACAAAATTTACAAAAAATGTAATTTAATTGGTTTTAATAGTTATTTAAGGTATAAAAATGATTTCTACAAATTATTTAGTATTTTTAACTAATTAAAACTATTTTTCATAAATTATTTTCAATTATATATATAATATACGATTTTTCTAATAAAATGAGTTTTTATTGGTTTTTAATGTGTTTAAAGGTTAATTATGTAATTTCTACCTATAAAATGTATTTTTAGGTTTTAAGGATATTTTTGGTATATCTGGAATTATTCCGTGTTTGGGGACCCCGGTCGGTGGACTGTAGTTTGGAGTCCGACCGTGGGATTTTGATTGTGCTTTGTGTAGTTTTTCGAAGTGTATTTCCTTGCAGGGTCGGCTCTACTCTTTTGAGTAGAGAGATGTCCGTTTTACAGGGGAGGGTTCTGCCGGATTTTCGGTAGAATTCTCGTAAAACGTGATATCCGGTCGAACCCTAATTTCTGATTTTGTGTTTAATACTCTAGATCGAATTCTAGGATTTCTATTAGGTTTATTATGATGTCGATTATTTATTGCTTGTTTAGTTACGCCGAGACCGAGGGCTAGTGGACCAGGCCCGTTGGACCCATCTCGTGGAGCGCACTAGGTGAGTTACTATACTATATATATATGCTTAGGATGCATGATTTAGAAATGCATGTTTTATGTTGATTAAATATGCATAAATAATTTGATTATTTCTTAAGTTTATATTTAGTTTATTTTGGTTTATTTTTGGTATATATTAAATTATATGCATGTTTTATGAATAAATTATATTTAAAATGTTTTTAAATATATTTCGAGCTTAATTTATGATTTAATTGGATTTATTTGACGTATATATACTCGAAATATACCTGGTTTACTTTTGGTATATTTCTAGTATATATATGGTTTATGTTGATATTTTATTGAACTTCATGCATCATTTATTTTTGTGAATGAATGTTTTATATTATTAATGATGAAGGATATCGATAGAACGTGCTACCTAGTGGGCAGCACTAGGACCGAGTACGTACCGGTACACCTATAGTATTTAGGCTATATTACTAACTTATTTTTGGATATTGATTGGATGTGATTATTTGATGTGTGAGATGTGATTTGGGTGTGATTGCTGGAGCTCGGTTGACCAAGTGTCTCGGGGCCAATCACACTGGCAGTTTGACTACTGGAGCTCGGTTGACTTAGTATCTCGGGGCCAATCTACTGTCTAAATGGATTAAGTGGATATATTTGGATTAAGTGAGACTGTATGGCTAGAGTGTTTTCTAACACTATTTCTGTATGGCTAGAGTGTTATCTAACACTATTTCTGAGGTTGCGATATTCTAGGGTTCTATGTGATCCTTCATAAAAGATGATTTTCAATAAAATATATATAAAATGATTTTATTGCATCTGTGTGTATTTGCCTGTATATATATATATTAGATATATACTGTTGACTGTATGTATTATCATTTAGTGTGTATGTATATATATTATAGTAATCCACTCAGTGAGGTCTGACTCCCCTCCGTTGACTATTTTTCAGGAGAGTCAACATCTTCAGACCTCAGTAGCAGGTCGATACGCCGGATTTCTTCCGCCCCGACTTCTTTGTGTAAACTGCTTACTTGAGTCTTATTTTTATAATCTAGACACTGCAGTAGTTGTGAATTAAAGTATGGGATTTCAAGTATTTCATTTAAAGAGATGTATTATATTGAAACTGGATTTGTACTGAAAGATTTTATATATATATGTGAACAGATGAGATTTGATTTAAATCCAGTGATGAGAATGTTATTATTATATTTATGATTTCTATTTCCACTGCAAGTTTGATATTGTTATTATTATTATTGCATGTTTATTTTATTTTTAGGCTTGCTACGGGTTCCAGATTCGAAGAATTCCCATTCCCTAGCGCCGGTCATGGCCCCCTGTTTCGGGTCGTGACAATTGCTATGGTAGCTGCTATTATATGCAAACTCTATGAGTGGAAAATGATCATCCCAGCTACCTCCCAAGTCAAAAACACACATCCTCAACATATCTTCCAGTGTCTGGATCATTCTCTTAGATTGACCATATGTCTAAGGATGAAAAGCAGTACTGAAGTCCAACCTAGTGCCCATCGCTTCCTATAACTTCTGCCAAAAATGAGAGGTAAACACTAAACCTCTGTCTGACATAATGGACACAGGTACTCCATGAAGGCACGCAATATGCTTCACATATAGCTTCACCAATCTAGCTACATAATAAGTGGCTTTCACAGGCAGGAAATGTGCATACTTAGTCAACCTGTCCATAATCACCCAGATGGAATCATATCCATCCTCAGAACGAGGTAAACCAACCACAAAATCCATAGCTATCCTTTCCCACTTCCACTCAGGAATAGGAAAAGGCTGAAGCTTCCCAGAAGGCTTCTGATGCTCAGCTTTCACTTGCTGACACGTCAAACACTTAGCCATATAATCAGCGACATCCTTCTTCAGTCCATCCCACCAGTACAAGTCTCTGATACTGTGGTACATCTTAGTGACACCTGGATGTACACTGTAGGTTATAGAATGTACTTCCTCAAGGATATCTTCTCTCAAATTATCCATATTAGGAACACACAATCTTCCACTGATCCATAAAACACCATCATCATCAAGTGCAAAATCAGTGAACTTCCCTGCTCGAACATTCTTTGCAAGCTCTTCTAAAATAGGATCTCGGCTCTGAACTGCCTTAATCCTATCTCTCAGTACATATTGCACTTTAAATTAAGCTAGCAGTCCACTTGATATACTAATCTTCATCATCAGACCTTGATCCACTAATTGATGTAACTCCTGGATCAACGGTCTCCTCTCTACACTGATGTGAGCAAGACTGCCTGAGGACTTTCTACTCAAGGCATCTACTACCACATTAGCCTTGCATGGATGATATAAAATCTCACAGTCATAATCTTTTAACAGTTCTAACCATCTCCTCTGCCTTAGATTCAGATCTCTCTACTTGAACATGTACTTAAGGCTCTTGTGATTAGTAAAAATCTCACAAGTCACCCATTACAAATAATGTCTCCAGATGTTAAGAGCAAATATTACTGCAGCCATCTCTAGGTCATGAGTAGGATAGTTCTGTTCATGCTTCTTCAACTGCCTCGAAGCATAGGCTATTACCCTACCATTCTGCATCAACATATAACCTAGGCCAACTCTAGAAGCGTCACAATACACTGTGAACTTGTCTACTCCATTAGGTAAAGCTAAAACTGGAGCTGTGGTCAATTTCTCCTTCAATAACTGAAAACTATTCTCACAAGCTTCTGACCACTCAAATCTTACATTCTTTTGAGTCAAGCGAGTCATAGGAGCTGCAATTCTGGAAAAATCATGTACAAACCTCCTACAGTACCTGGTTAATCCCAAAAAACTCTGAATCTCCATAACTGAAGTCAGTCTAAGCCACTCAGACATTGCCTCAATCTTTTGTGGATCCACCTGAATACCTTCTTTTAACACTACGTGTCCAAGAAAAGCAACACTCTCCATCCAGAAATCAAACTTTGAGAATTTAGCATAAAGCTGATATTCTCTCAGTGTCTGCAGTTCAGTCCTCAAGTGATATACATGTTCCTCCATACTCTTCGAATACACTAGTATATCATTGATGAAGACTACCATAAACTGATCCACATATGGTCTGAATACCTTGTTCATCAGGTCCATAAAAACTGCTGGTGCATTAGTCAACCCAAAAGACACCACCAGAAACTCATAATGGCCATATCGAGTGAGGAATGCCGTTTTAGGAACATTGGCTGCGCTAATTCGCAATTGATGATAACTCGACCTTAGATCAATCTTAGAAAAGAACTATACACCCTGTAGTTGAACAAACAAGTCATCTATCCTCGGGAGAGGATATTTGTTCTTCACTGTCACCTTGTTCATTTATCTGTAGTTAATGCACAGTCTTAGGGTACCATCCTTCTTCTTCACAAGCAGGACTGGTGCACCCTAAGGAGAAACACTGGGTCTAATGAAACCCTTATCTAACAACTCTTGTAACTGCTCCTTCAACTCTTTCAACTCTGCAGGAGCCATTCTGTAAGGTGGCATAGATATAGGAGTAGTGCTTGGAACCACATCTATATAGAACTCAATCTCCCTGTGAGGTGGTAAACCTGGAAAATCCTCAGGAAAAACATTAGGAAACTCACAGGCAATAGGAACATCTGTGAGTGATAACTTCTCCCCTGAAGTATCCCTGACTAATGCCAAATATCCCTGACAACCCTTCCTCAGTAACTTCCTAGCTGTAATTATAGAGATGAGATTCTAAGGTGTTGAGCTCCTATCACCCACAAACTTAAATTCTTCTTCACCAGGAATTCTGAAAGTCACCTCTTTTCTCCGACAATCCATCATGGTATAGTGCTGAGATAACCAATCCATACCTAGAATAACATCAAACTCCATCACATCTAACAGAATTAAATCAGCTGATAATTTTCTACCTCCAATAAGAACTGGACAACCAGAAAGAACAATATCGATGTCCAAAGAATCACTTAGAGGAGTGGTGATAGACAAAGGAAAAGCCATCCTCGAAACTTGCCATTAAGACTTGGAAGCAAATACAGGAGAAACGAATGAATGCGTCGCACCCGGATCAAACAGAACCCATGCATCCAGGTAATAGACAAAAATAATACCTACCACGACCGCATTAGATGCTTGAGCATCCTACTGAGTGAGATAAAAGACTCTGGCCTATCCTCGACCTCCCTGTTGGCTGGTAGAAACTTGGCCAACACCTTTGGCACCTCCTCTAGTACCTCTACCATAACCATGCTAGGGAACAATCTGGGTAGAACTCTAATGCTGGGCTGGAGGCCACTGAAGAGGAATGGGTGCAGCACTAGCAATCGACTATTGAGGAAATTGAGGAATCTGCAGCTGCTGATATCCAAAATAGGGACACAATCTGGCAAAATGTCTTATCTGCCCTTATCTGAAACACGTCAGCGGGTGTCAAATATCATAGTCCCTGATGGACTCTGCCGCAGGTTTGACATACACTAGTAACTGACCCAGATCTATGACCACTGCTGCTACTCGAAGCACCTGACCCAAGTTTGAATGGTCTATGTTAACCTCCATGGCCATGTCTACTACTCTGATGTACCCGCTGCTACTGTCTCTGAGTTTGCTGGACTAGACCCCTCTGCTGACTACTCGATCCAATCTGAAAACTCGAGTACATAGTAGTTTGGAATACACCTAACTGAACACCCAACTAGTAATAATCAGGCATAGCTCCTTGCCTGACTAGCCTCAACTCACTCTTCTTGGCCAACTCAATCACTGACTCTAGAGTAAGGCCCGTTGTAGGCATACCAGCAAATGCAGAACCCAATCCAGTGACGTATGTAGTGACTGCAAAGTACTGGTCTCACATCAGATCCTCTGTATATCTGCCAAGTTGAAGGAACTCTCGAGTATAATCCTTAATAGATCTATCACCGTGAGAAATACTGGTCAATCGGAGTCGATAACTCATACGAAGTGGCTTTGGGCATAATCTCCTCATGAATCACTCTCTAAAATGAGCCCAGGTCATTGTCATCATATATGACTGGATCATCTGAATAAACCAGTCCAGGGCTAGTCCCGTTACTGACAGCTCGACTATCATGATCCGCTAATACTCGGTGTGAGTAGTCTGAGTCCTCATCTCGATCGCATGTAGAAAATTTAAAGGGTCAGATGTCCCATCAAAGGCAATCTTGCTGACTCTGGCATAGAACAGGGCTGCCTCAGGGTCAAACATACCCTACTGATAGGCAGGCTGAACAGGCTGAACTATTAGAGGTACAGGAATTTCCTCGTACTCTAGCTCTACAGGCTCCTTATCCTGTAACTCTCTCTGCCTACGGCGACCTGCCGCTCCTTGAGGTCTACCTCTACCACGACCTCTGTGCCTAACTGGCGACTTAGGAGGTAAAACCTCATCCTAAAAGGACTCATCATCCTCGGCCTCAACGATTGGTGGAGCAACATGCGCTCGCCTCCTCATTCTGAAAAGACAAACAGAAGGATTCAGACAAAATAGACAATAGAGGATAATGTAGAAATCTAAATCAAGGAATACTCATCAAGACATACTCAAACCTAATTCACTGTAGTAGTTCCAAAAGAAAAACACAATACTGAAAACTAGGGCCACAACTCACATAACTAAGGCCCTAACACAAAACTCCGCTCCGATACCAACTTTGTCACTACCCAAACTGGGGGGCCATGATTGGCGCTAGGGAACGGGAATTCTTTCGAATCCAGAACCTATAGCAAGCCTAAAAAAATAAAAGCAAGCAATATGATATAATGGATAAAATATTTGTACAGTGGAAATTTAATCTTAAGTATAAAAATAATAATTCCTCAACTCATTTTAATAACATAAATTTCATCTCATATATAATAAAATCTTTTAGTACAAATTTTCAGTTTAACATTTTGAAATTTAAACCTCAAACATGCATAAATATAAATATAGCTCATGATAGATCAAAGTACAACCACTACTGCATTGTCTAGAATACAAAATAAAATCAAGTAAGCAGTTTACATAATAAGGCTGAAGCAGAAGAAATCTGGCGTACAGGCCTGCTACTAAGGTCTGAGGATGAAGACTCTCCTGAAAAATATCAACAGAGGGGAGTCAGACCTCACTGAGTGAATTGTTATAATATATATACATGCATCTCCTATATGACAAATGCATTCAAACATATGCATATAATAAATAAATAAATAAATAAATAAATAAATAAATAAATATATATATATATATATATATATATATATATATATATATATGTGTGTGTGTGTGTGTGTGTGTGTGTGTGTGTGTGTGTGATAACATGCATTATAATCATGCAATAATAATACTAATAATAATAATAAACAATATCATGGTTAAAAAAAATAACCTAGTACTGTAATAGGATCATTAAAATAATTCGTAAAGTAATAAATTTTACGTAGATAAATCCCTAAAATAATAAGTTTAAAAATAAATATTTATGTAGAAAATTTTGATTAAACATGAAATAATGAATATTAATCACAAAATAATAAAATAATCAAATATAGTTTTAAATTTTATTAACACTGCATATCCTGTTTTAAATTAAAATAATTTAAAATCTAGGGTTATTACAATCTTCCCTCATAAGAATTTTTCCCCGAATTCAAGAAAAGAAAATTACAAGAATCAAGGAGGAAAGAGATACGGGTAAGAAGCTCGCATCTCAGCTTCAGTCTCCCAGGTATGCTCTTCTATGTTGTTGCTGCGCCACAACACTTTGACCATCAAAATTTGCTTCGAACGCAATTGTTGAACTTAATAGTCTATGATTGCAATAGGTTCTTCTACGAACATCAGGTCTTCACTCATTTCCACGCTATCGGGCTGCAACATGTGTGAAAGTTGTAAAATATACTTTCTCAGCATCGAGATATGAAACACCGGATGCATTTGAGATAGATTCGGAGGCAAAGCCAACCGATATGCAACAGTGCCAACTCTCTCCAGAATCTCAAATGGTCCTATATATCTCAGTGCTTGCTTACCCTTCCTGCCAAATCTCATAATACCCTTCATTGGAGAAACCTTCAGAAACATATAGTCTCCCACCTGGAACTCCACATCTCTACGTCTAGGATCCGCATAGCTCTTCTGTCTGCTAACTGCGGGTCTCTACTCTCCTCTTGATCATAACAACTTTCTCTACAACATCTTGAACCATCTCAAGTCCAATTAAACCTCTCTCTCTAATCTCATCCTAACTCAGAGGGGATCTACACTTCCTTTCATACAAAGCCTCGGATGGTGCCATTCCAATACTGCTATGGTAGCTGTTATTATATACAAACTCTATGAGTGGCAAATGATCATCCCAGCTACCACCCAAATCCAAAACACACATTTGCAACATATCTTCCAGTGTCTGGATTGTCCTCTCAGACTAGCCATCTATTTGAGGATGAAAAGCAGTATTGAAATCCAGCTTAGTGCCCATCGCTTCCTGTAATTTCTGCCAAAAATGAGAGGTAAACACTGAACCTTTGTCTGACACAATAGACACAGGTACTCCATGAAGGCACACAAATGCTTCATATATAGCTTTTCCAATCTAGCTATAGAATACGTGGCTTTCATAAGCAAGAAATGTGGAGATTTGGTCAACCTATCCACAATCACCCAAATGGAATTGTATCCATCCTTAGAATAAGGTAACCAACCATAAAATCCATAGCTATCCTTTCCTACTTCCACTTAGGAATAAGAAGAGGCTGAAGATTCCTAGAAGGCTTCTGATGTTCATTTTTCACTTATTGACATGTCAAACACTTAGCAACATAATCAGCGACATCCTTCCTCAGTCCATCCCACCAGTACAAGTCTTTGATACTATGGTACATCTTAGTGACACCTAGATGTACCTTGTAAGCTGTAGAATGTGCTTCCTCAAGGATCTCTTCTCTGAAATTATCCACATTAGGAACACACAATCTACCACTAATCCACAAAACACCATCATCATCAAGTGTGAAATTAGTGAACTTCCCTGCTCGAACATTCTCTATAAGCTCTTCTAGAATAAGATCTCAGCTTTGAGTTGCCTTAATCCTATCTCTCAACATAGATCACACCTTAAACTGAGCTAGCAATCCACGTAATATGCTCACCTTCATCATCAAACCTTGATCCACTAACTAATGCAATTCTTGGATCAACGGTCTCCTGTCCACACTCAGACTACCTGAGGACTTCCTACTCAAGGAATTTGCTACCATATTAGCCTTGCCTGGATTGTATAAAATCTCACAATCATAATCTTTCAACAATTCCAACCATCTCCTCTCTCTTAGATTTAGATCTCTCTACTGGAAAATGTACTTAAGGCTTTTATGATCAGTAAAAATCTCACAAGTCACCCCGTATAGATAATGTCTCCAGATCTTGAGAGCAAAGATCATTGCAGCCATTTATAGGTCATGGGTAGGATAGTTCTATTCATGCTTCTTCATCTACCTCGAAGCATAGGCTATTACCCTACCATTTTGCATCAACACACAACCTAGGCCAACTCTAGAGGCATCACAATAAACTGTGAACTTGTCTTCTCTATTAGGCAAAGCCAAAACTTCTCTATGGTCAACTTCTCCTTCAACAACTGAAAGCTATTCTCATAAGCTTTTGATCACTTAAACCTTACATTCTTCTGAGTCAAGCGAGTCATAGGAGTTTCAATTCTAGAAAAGTCATGTACAAACCTCCTATAGTACCCAGCTAAACCTAGAAAACTCTAAATCTCAATAACTAAAGTCGGTCTAGGTCACTTGGACACTGCCTTAATCTTCTGTGGATTAACCTAGATACCCTCTTTTGACACCACGTGTCTAAGAAATGCAACACTCTCCATCTAGAAATCACACTTTGAGAATTTAGCATAAAGTTGATGTTCTCTCAGTGTCTGTAGTATAGTCATCAAGTGATATACATGCTCTTCCATACTCCTCGAATACACTAGTATATCATCAATGAAGACTGCCACAAATTGATCCATAAATGGTCTGAATACCCTGTTCATCAGGTCCATAAAAGCTACTGGTGTGTTAGTCAAACCAAAAGACTTCACCAGAAACTCATAATGGTCATATCAAGTGCAGAATGCCGTTTTAGGAACATCGGCTTCACTGATGATAACCCGACCTTAAATCAATCTTGGAAAAGAACTGTGCACCCTGTAGCTAATCAAACAAGTCATCTATCCTTGGGAGAGGATACTTGTTCTTCACTGTCACCTTGTTCAGCTCTCTGTAGTTAATGCACAGTCTCAGGGTACCATCCTTCTTTCTCATAAACAGGACTGGTGCACCCTAAGGAGAAACACTGGGTCTAATAAAACCCTTATTTAGCAACTCTTGCAACTGCTTTCAACTCTACTGGAGCCATTCTATAGGGTGGCATAGAAAAAGGGGTAATGCTTAGAACCACATCTATACAGCACTTAATCTCTCTATGAGGTAGTAAACCTGATAACTCCTTAGGAAAAAACATCAGGAAACTCACAAGCAATAGGAACATCTGTGAGTGATAACTTCTCCATTGAAGTATCCCTGACTAATGCCAAATAACCCTGACAACCCCTTCCTCAGCAACTTCCTAGCCGTAATAGCAAAAATGAGATTCTGAGGTGCAAAACTCTTATCACCCACAAACTTAAATTCTTCTTCACTAGGAATTTTGAAAGTCACCTCTTTACTCCGACAATCCACCACGGCATAGTGTTGAGATAACCAATCCATACCTAGAATAACATCGAATTCCATCATATTCAACAAAATCAAATCAGCGGACAATTCTCTACCCCTGACAAGAACCGAACAACCAGAAAAAATAACATCGGTGTCTAAAGAATCACTTAGAGGAGTGGCGACAGATAAAGGAAAAGCCATCCTTGAGGCTTGCCAACAAGACTTGGAAGAAAAAATAGGAGACATGAACAAATGCATGACACTCAGATCAAACAGAACCCATGCATCCAGGTAACAGATAGAAATAATACCTGCCACAACTGCATTAGATGCCTGAGCATCTTGCTGAGTAAGATGGAAGACTCTGGCCTGACCTCGACCTCCCTGTTGACTGGTAAAAGCCTGGCCAACACCTTTAGTACCTCCTCTGGTACCTCTACCATAACAGGCATGTACAGGCATGTACACACATAAACCCAGAAAACTCCGAATCTCAGTAACAGAAGTAGGTCTAGGCCATTCAGATACTGCCTCAACCTTCTGTGGATCAACCTGAATACTTTCTTTAGACACTACGTGTCCAAGAAAAGAAACACTCTCCATCCAGAAATCACACTTTGAGAATTTAGCATAAAGTTGATGATCTCTCAACGTCTGTAGTACAATCCTCAAATGATATACATGCTCTTCCATACTCCTAGAATATACCAGTATATCATCAATGAAGACTACTACAAACTGATCCACATAAGGTCTGAATACTTTGTTCATCAGATCCATAAAAGCTGCTGGTGCATTAGTCAAACCAAAAGACATCACCAGAAACTCATAATGGCCATATCGTGTGCAGAATGCTGTCTTAGGAATATCAGCTTCACTAATCCGCAACTGATGATAACCCAACCTCAAGTCAACCTTAGAAAAGAATTGTGCACCCTGTAGCTGATCAAACAAATCATCAATCCTCGGGAGAGGATACTTGTTCTTCACTGTCACCTTATTCAGCTCTCTGTAGTGAATGCACAATCTCAGGGTACCATCCTTCTTCTTCACAAACAAGACTGGTGCACCCCAAGGAGAAACACTAGGTCTAATGAAACCTTTATCCAACAACTCTTGCAATTGCTCCTTCAGCTCTTTCAACTCTGCAGGAGCCATTCGATAGGGTGGCATAGATATAGGAGTAGTACCTGGTACCACATCTATATAGAACTCAATCTCTCTATGAGGTGGTAAACCTGGCAACTCCTCGGGAAAAACATCAGGAAACTCACAAGCAACAGGAACATCTGTGAGTGACAACTTCTCCACTGACGTATCCTTGACCAATGCCAAATATCCCTGACAACCTTTCCTCAACAACTTCCTAGCCGTAATAACAGAAATAAGATTCTGAGGTGTTGAACTCCTATCACCAACAAACTTAAAATCTTCTTCACCAGGAATTCTAAAAGTCACCTCCTTATTCCTGCAATCTACCACGGCGAAGTGCTAAGATAACCAATCCATTCCCAGAATAACATCAAACTCCATCACATCCAATAAAATCAAATCAGCGAGTAATTCTCTATCTCCCACGAGAACTGGACAACCAGAAAGAACAATATCGGTGTCCAAGAAATCGCTTAGAGGAGTGGCAACAGACAAAGGAAAAGCCATCCTCGAAGCTTGCCAACAAGATTTAGAAGCAAAAACAGGAGAAACAAACGAATGCGTGGCACCCGGATCAAACAAAACCCATGCATCCAGGTAACAAACAGAAATAATACCTGCCACGACTGCATTAGATGCCTGAGCATCCTGCTGAGTGAGATGGAAGACTCTAGCCTGACCTTGACCTCCCTGCTGACTGGTAGAAGCCTAGCCAACACCTCTGGCACCTCCTCTAGTACCTCTACCACGACTCTGCTATGGAACAAACTGAGTAGAACTCTGATGCTGGGCTGGTGGTAACTGAAATGGCACGGGTGCAGCACTAGCAATCGACTGCTGTGGAAATCGCGGAATCTGCTGCTGCTGATACCCAGAATAAGGACACGATCTAGCAAAATGTCCTGTTTGCCCGCATCTGAAGCATGTCGATGGTGTCAGATAACACGGTCCCTGATGGACTCTACCGCAAGTCTGGCAAACACTGGCCGCTGATCCAGAACTACGACCACTGCTGCTGCTCGAAGCACCTGATCCAAATATGAACGATCTACGCTGACCTCCACGGCCATGTCTACTGCTCCGATGCACTCGCTACTGCTGTCTCTGACTCTGCTGAGTCGGACCTCGCTGCTGACTACTCGAACTAACGTGAAAACTCGAATATGGTGTAGTCTGCAATCCACTCGACTGAACTCCTAGCTGGTAATAATCAGGGATCGCTCCCTACCTAACTAGCCTCAACTCAATCTCCTTAGCCAACTCGATCATAGACTCCAGAGTAAGACCTGCTGTAGGCATACCAGCAAAAGCTGAACCCAAACCAGTGACATACGTAGTGACTGCGAAATACTGATCTCGCATCAGATCCTCAGCATATCTACCCAGACGAAGAAACTCTTGGGTATACTCCTCTACAGATCGATCTCCACGAGAAATACTGGTCAAACGGAGATGATAGCTCAAACGAAGAGGCTCTGGACAGAATCTCCTCATAAATCGCTCTCGGAACTGAGCCCATGTCATCGTCATCATGTAGGGCTGGATCATCTGAATGAACCAATCTAGAGCTGGTCCCTCGACAGACAACTCGACGATCATAATCCGCTGGTACTCGGTATGAGCAGTCCGAGTCCTAGTCTCAATCGCATGCAGAAAATCTAAAGGATCAGAAGTACCATCAAAAGCAATCCTGCCAACTCGGGCATAGAACAAAGCTGCCTCAGGGTCAGACATACCCTGCTGATAGGCAGGCTGAACAACTGGAGGAACATGAACATCAAATTCAGGCTCAACAGGCTCCTCATCCTGTAACTCTCTCTGCCTACGGCGACCTGCCGCTCCTCGAGGTCTACCTCTGCCACGACCTCTACGCCTAACTGGCTGCTCAGGAGGTAAAACCTCGTCCTGAAAAGACTCATCATCCTCGGCCTCAACGATTGGTGGAGCGACACGCGCTCGCCTCCTCATACTGAAAAGACAAACGGAAAGATTCAAACAAAACAAACAACGGAGGAATAACGCTGAAAACTAAAGCAAGGAATACTTATCAAGACATACTCGAACCTAATACACTGCAGTAGTTCAACAGAAAACACAACTCGAAAACTAGGGCCACAACTCACATAACTAAGCCCTGACACAGAACTCCGCTCTGATACCAACTTTGTCACGACTCGAAACAGGGGCCATGACCGGCGCTAGGGAACGGGAATTCTTTCGAATCCAGAACCCGTAGCAAGCCTAAAAATAAAATAAATCATGCAATAATAACAATAATCATATAATATGCAGCGGAAATAAAAATCATAATATCATAATATTATTCACATCAACTGGATTTAAATCAAATCTCATCTCATAGATATATAATCTTTTAATACAAATCCAGTTTATATATAATACATCTCTTTTAAAATAAAATACATGAAATCCAATACTTTAATTCACAACTATTGCAGTGTCTAGATAAAATAAATAAGACTCAAGTAGATAATTTACACAAAGATGCCGGGGCGGAAGAAATCCGGCGTATCGACCTACTACTGAGGTCTGAAAAAGTTGACTCTCCTGAAAAATAGTCAACGGAGGGGAGTCAGACCTCACTGAGTGAATTACTATAATATATATACATACACACTAAGTGATAATGCATACAGTCAACAGTATATATCTAATATATATATACAGGCAATTACACACAGATGCAATAAAATCATTTTTATATATTTTATCTGAAAATCATCTTTTATGAAGGATCATATAGAACCCTAGAATATCGCAACCTCGAAAATAGTGTTAGACAACACTCTTGCCATACAGGCTCACTGAATCCAAATATATCCACTTAATCCATTTGGACAGTAGACTGGCCCCGAGACACTAAGTCAACCGAGCTCCAGTAGTCTGACTGCCAGTGTGATTGGTCCCGAGACACTTGGTCAACCGAGCTCCAGCAATCACACCCCAAACCACCTCTCACACATATCAATAATCACATCAAATCAATACCCACAAATAAGTTAGTATTATAGCCTAAATACTATAGGCGTACCGGTATGTACTCGGTCCTATTGCTGCCCACTAGGTAGCACGTTCTATTGATATCCTTCATTAATAATATAAAACATCCATTCATAAAAATAAATGATGCATGAATTTCAATAAAATAACAACATAAACCACATATATATACCGAAAATATACCAAAAGTAAACCAGGTATATTTCGAGTATATATATGTCAAATGAATTCAATCAAATTATAACTTAAGCTAGAAATATATTTAAAAACATTTTAAATATATTTTATTTACAAAACATGCATATAATTTAATATATACCAAAAATATACTTAAATACAAATCACATTATTTATGCATTTTAATCAAAATAAAATATATATTTCTAAATCATGCATCCTAAGCATATATATATAGTATAGTAACTCACCTAGTGCGCTGCACGAGACAGGTCCGACGGGCCTGGTCCACTAGCCCTCGGTCTCGACGCAACTAAACAAGAAATAATTAACTGACATCAGATTAAACCTAACAGAAATCCTAGAATTCGATCTAGAGTATTAAACACAAAATCAAAAATTAGGGTTCGACTGGATATCACGTTTTACGAGAATTCTACCAAAAATTCGACAGAACCTCCCCTGTAAAACGGACATCTCTCTACTCAAAAGAGTAGAGCTGACCCTGCAAAGAAACACACTTCGAAAAATAGGCTCAACACAAATCCACAACCCCTCGGTCGGACTCCAGACTACAATCTACCGACCGGGGTCCACAAACACAGAACAATTTAGAAAATACCAAAAATATCCTTACAACCTAGAAATACATTTTATAGGTAAAAATTACATAATTAACCTTAAAACATAATAAAAACCGATAAAAACTCATTTTATTTGAAAAACCGTATATTATATATATAATTGAAAATAATTTACGAAAAATAGTTTTAATTAGTTAAAAATACCAAATAATTTATAGAAATCATTTTTATACCTTAAATAAATATTAAAACCAATTAAATTACATTTTTAGCCAATTTAGGGTAAAATTACCAAAATACCCCTATATATATAAATATACTTAAATTACTTCAAAAATTCACCAAAAATTATATAATTATCCAAAATTAATTTTCTAAATATATTTATCAATAATATCAATAATTAAACTCAATTAACCAATTAAATTCAAATAAAAACACATTTAACCTAATTTTCCCAAATTTACATAAACTTAAATAATTCAAAATAAATACTTAGAAATTCATAAAAATTCCAAATAAATTCCTATAATTCATTTAAACACCTAATTTAACCATAAAACACAATTTCATAATTTAAATAATTAATTTCCAAAAATTAGAAAATAATATTAAAATATTCAAAAATACCCAAAAATCCAAAAAATCTCCAAAAATTCCACACAAATTCATACATGTAGATTAAGCTACTAGGATCAAAATTTGTGAAGGGAGTTTTCATGAATCATCCAATTAGAAGCTCAAAAAAATCAAAAACCCTAATGTGACCGAAATTGAAAATTCGAAACCTAAGCAATTCTAGACCATTTAAGCTCAAACCAAAGCTAGAATCACACTCACCGGAGCTCAAGGAGTCAATGAAGACCAGCGGTGTAAAAAATGGTGGCCGGAATCGGCGAGGGAAGAAGAAGATGAAACTCTCGGCTTCCGGCGATATCAAGCTTCCCCGACGTCGGAAATGAGCTCAGCAGGCGGTGGAACGGCTAGGGGAAGGTGGTGGCACACCGGACGGCACACCCACGGTGAAGAAATGATAGTAGTAGCGACCAGACGGTGAAGGAAATGGTCGGGAGGAAGAAGAAGCTCACGGGGGCAGTTTTGTAATTTTCCAATTCTTTTGATTTTTGACAATTTTTAATGTATATATGTATATATATATACTTTACACTATATAATAAAATAATATTAAATTACACACTTTAAATATACACCACACACATAAAATTTAATATTTTAATAATTTATACTAAATAAAAATAATTAAATATCAATAAAACTAATAAATAATAAATAAAATATTAGGGTAATACTAAACCCTAATTAAATAAATATACACACACGTAGGCTTTATTTAGTATTTTAGAAATACGTATGAGTCCATGCAAGTCCGAAAATATATTTAAAATGATTAATATTAAAATATTTATGTGAAAATTTTCCCGAAAATGCAAGTCCTGGGAAAATTTTACGTAAAGTACTGTAGATAAAACACAGTATTAAAAATAGGTTTTAAATACATATTAACTCGTAAAAATATCATAAGCTATATATATAAAAAATTATTAACACTGCATATCCCGGTACAGTGTAAAAATATTTTAAAAACACGGGATATTACAGTCTTCCCCCCTTATAAGAATTCATCCCCGAATTCCGGAAAACAAGATCAAGAAGGAAAGAGATACGGGTAAGAAGCTCGCATCTCAGCTTCAGTCTCCCACGTATGCTCCTTGACTCTGTCGCTACGCCACAGAACCTTGACCATCGGAATCTGCTTCGATCGCAACTGTCGAACTTGATAATCAATGATCGCCATAGGTTCTTCCACAAACGTCAAATCTTCACTCATTTCTACATTGTCGGGCTGCAACACGTGTGAAGGATCTGAGATATACTTCCTCAACATCGAGATATGAAATACTGGATGCACCTGTGACATACTCGGAGGCAAATCCAACCGATATGCAACAGTGCCAACTCTCTCCAGAATCTCAAACGGTCCAATATATCTCGGTGCTAACTTACCCTTCCTGCCAAATCTCATCACACCCTTCATCGGAGATACTTTCAGAAAAACAAAATCTCCAACTTGAAACTCCACATCTCTGCGCCTAGGATCTGCATAACTCTTCTGTCTGCTAACTGCGGTCTCTAATCTTCGCTTAATCACGATGAATTTCTCTACAGCATGCTGAACCATCTCAGGTCCAGTCAAAGCTCTCTCACCAATCTCATCCCAACTCAGAGGGGATCTACACTTCCTTCCATACAACGCCTCATACGGTGCCATACCAATACTGCTATGGTAGCTGTTATTATATGCAAAATCAACGAGCGACAAATGATCATCCCAGCTACCTCCCAAATCCAAGACACACATCCTCAACATATCTTCCAATGTCTGTATCGTCCTCTCAGACTGGCCATCTGTCTGAGGATGAAAAGCAGTACTGAAATCCAACCTAGTGCCCATCGCTTCCTGCAACTTCTGCCAAAAACGAGAAGTAAACACTGAACCTCTATCTGACACAATGGACACAGGTACTCCATGAAGGCATACAATATCCTTCATATACAACTTCGCCAATCTGGCAACAAAATAGGTGGCTTTCACAGGCAAGAAATGTGCAGACTTCGTCAATCTGTCTACAATCACCCATATGGAATCATATCCATCCTTCGAATGAGGTAAACCGACCACAAAATCCATAGCTATCCTTTCCCACTTCCACTCGGGAATAGGAAGAGGCTGAAGCTTCCCAGAAGGCTTCTGATGTTCGGCTTTCACTTGCTGACACGTCAAACACTTAGCAACATAATCAGCGACATCTTTCTTCAATCCATCCCACCAGTAAAAATCTCTGATACTGTGGTACATCTTAGTAACACCTGGATGTACGCTGTAAGCTGTAGAATGTGCTTCCTCTAGGATCTCTTCTCTCAAATTATCCACATCAGGAACACACAATCTACCACTGATCCACAACACACCATCATCATCAAGTGTGAAATCAGTGAACTTCCCTGTTCTGACATTCTCTGCAAGCTCTTCCAGAATAGGATCTCGACTCTGAGCTGTTTTAATCCTATCCCTCAGTACATATCGTACTTTAAACTGAGCTAGCAGTCCACCTGATCTACTAATCTTCATCATCAGACCTTGATCCACCAACAGATGCAACTCCTGGATCAATGGTCTCCTCTCAACACCGATGTGAGTAAGACTACCTGAGGACTTTCTACTCAAGGCATCTGCTACAACATTAGCTTTACCCAGATGATATAAGATCTCACAATCATAATCCTTCAATAATTCCAACCATCTTCTCTGCCTCATGAAAAATGTACTTAAGGCTCTTGTGATCAGTAAATATCTCACAAGTCACCCCGTACAGATAATGTCTCCAAATCTTCAAAGCAAAGATCACTGCAGCCATCTCAAGATCATGTGTAGGATAGTTCTGCTCATGCTTCTTCAACTGCCTCGAAGCATAGGCTATCACCCTTCTATTCTGCATCAACACACAACAAAGACCAATTCTAGAGGCATCACAGTAAACTGTGAACTTATCCATACTATTAGGCAAAGCTAATACTGGCGCTGTGGTAAACTTCTCCTTCAACAACTGAAAATTGTTCTCACAATCTTCTGACCACTCGAATCTAACATTCTTCTGAGTCAAGCGAGTCATAGGGGCTGCAATCCTAGAAAAATCCTGCACAAACCGCCTATAATACCCTGCTAAACCCAGAAAACTCCGAATCTCAGTAACAGAAGTAGGTCTAGGCCATTCAGATATTGCCTCAACCTTCTGTGGATCAACCTGAATACCTTCTTTAGACACTACGTGTCCAAGAAAAGAAACACTCTCCATCCAGAAATCACACTTTGAGAATTTAGCATAAAGTTGATGATCTCTCAATGTCTATAGTACAATCCTCAAATGATATACATGCTCTTCCATACTCCTAGAATATACCAGTATATCATCAATGAAGACTACTACAAACTGATCCACATAAGGTCTGAATACTTTGTTCATCAGATCCATAAAAGCTGCTGGTGCATTAGTCAAACCAAAAGACATCACCAGAAACTCATAATGGCCATATCGTGTGCAGAATGCTGTCTTAGGAATATCAGCTTCACTAATCCGCAACTGATGATAACCCGACCTCAAGTCAACCTTAGAAAAGAATTGTGCACCCTGTAGCTGATCAAACAAATCATCAATCCTCGGGAGAGGATACTTGTTCTTCACTGTCACCTTATTCAGCTCTCTGTAGTGAATGCACAATCTCAGGGTACCATCCTTCTTCTTCACAAACAAGACTGGTGCACCCCAAGGAGAAACACTAGGTCTAATGAAACCTTTATCCAACAACTCTTGCAATTGCTCCTTCAGCTCTTTCAACTCTGCAGGAGCCATTCGATAGGGTGGCATAGATATAGGAGTAGTACCTGGTACCACATCTATATAGAACTCAATCTCTCTATGAGGTGGTAAACCTGGCAACTCCTCGGGAAAAACATCAGGAAACTCACAAGCAACAGGAACATCTGTGAGTGACAACTTCTCCACTGACGTATCCTTAACCAATGCCAAATATCCTTGACAACCTTTCCTCAACAACTTCCTAGCCGTAATAACAGAAATAAGATTCTGAGATGTTGAACTCCTATCACCAACAAACTTAAAATCTTCTTCACCAGGAATTCTAAAAGTCACCTCCTTATTCCTGCAATCTACCACGGCGAAGTGTTGAGATAACCAATCCATTCCCAGAATAACATCAAACTCCATCACATCCAATAAAATCAAATCAGCGAGTAATTCTCTATCTCCCACGAGAACTGGACAACCAGAAAGAACAATATCGGTGTCCAAGAAATCGCTTAGAGGAGTGGCAACAGACAAAGGAAAAGCCATCCTCGAAGCTTGCTAACAAGATTTAGAAGTAAAAACAGGAGAAACAAACGAATGCGTGGCACCCGGATCAAACAAAACCCATGCATCCAGGTAACAAACAGAAATAATACCTGCCACGACTGCATTAGATGCCTGAGCATCCTGCTGAGTGAGATGGAAGACTCTAGCCTGACCTCGACCTCCCTGCTGACTGGTAGAAGCCTGGCCAACACCTCTGGCACCTCCTCTAGTACCTCTACCATGACTCTGCTATGGAACAAACTGAGTAGAACTCTGATGCTGGGCTGGTGGTAACTGAAATGGCACGGGTGCAGCACTAGCAATCGACTGCTGTGGAAATCGCGGAATCTGCTGCTGCTGATACCCGGAATAAGGACACGATCTGGCAAAATGTCCTGTTTGCCCGCATCTGAAGCATGTCGGTGGTGTCAGATAACACGGTCCCTGATGGACTCTACCGCAAGTCTGGCAAACACTGGCCGCTGATCCAGAACTACGACCACTGCTGCTGCTCGAAGCACCTGATCCAAATATGAACGATCTATGCTGACCTCCACGGCCATGTCTACTGCTCCGATGCACTCGCTACTGCTATCTCTGACTCTGCTGAGTCGGACCTCGCTGCTGACTACTCGAACTAACATGAAAACTCGAATATGGTGTAGTCTGCAATCCACTCGACTGAACTCCTAGCTGGTAATAATCAGGGATCGCTCCCTGCCTAACTAGCCTCAACTCAATCTCCTTAGCCAACTCGATCACAGACTCCAGAGTAAGACCTGCTGTAGGCATACCAGCAAAAGCTGAACCCAAACCAGTGACATACGTAGTGACTGCGAAATACTGATCTCGCATCAGATCCTCAGCATATCTACCCAGATGAAGAAACTCTTGGGTATACTCCTCTACAGATCGATCTCCACGAGAAATACTGGTCAAACGGAGATGATAGCTCAAACAAAGAGGCTCTGGACAGAATCTCCTCATAAATCGCTCTCGGAACTGAGCCCATGTCATCGTCATCATGTAGGGCTGGATCATCTGAATGAACCAATCTAGAGCTGGTCCCTCGACAGACAACTCGACGATCATAATCCGCTGGTACTCGGTATGAGCAGTCCGAGTCCTAGTCTCAATCGCATGCAGAAAATCTAAAGGATCAGAAGTACCATCAAAAGCAATCCTGCCAACTCGGGAATAGAACAAAGCTGCCTCAGGGTCAGACATACCCTGCTGATAGGCAGGCTGAACAGGCTGAACAACTGGAGGAACATGAACATCAAATTCAGGCTCAACAGGCTCCTCATCCTGTAACTCTCTCTGCCTACGGCGACCTGCCGCTCCTCGAGGTCTACCTCTGCCACGACCTCTACGCCTAACTGGCTGCTCAGGAGGTAAAACCTCGTCCTGAAAAGACTCATCATCCTCGGCCTCAACGATCGGTGGAGCGACACGCGCTCGCCTCCTCATACTGAAAAGACAAACGGAAAGATTCAAACAAAACAAACAACGGAGGAATAACGCTGAAAACTAAAGCAAGGAATACTTATCAAGACATACTCGAACCTAATACACTGCAGTAGTTCAACAGAAAACACAACTCGAAAACTAGGGCCACAACTCACATAACTAAGCCCTGACACAGAACTCCGCTCTGATACCAACTTTGTCACGACTCGAAACAGGGGCCATGACCGGCGCTAGGGAACGGGAATTCTTTCGAATCCAGAACCCGTAGCAAGCCTAAAAATAAAATAAATCATGCAATAATAATAATAATCATATAATATGCAGCGGAAATAAAAATCATAATATCATAATATTATTCACATCAACTGGATTTAAATCAAATCTCATCTCATAGATATATAATCTTTTAATACAAATCCAGTTTATATATAATACATCTCTTTTAAAATAAAATACATGAAATCCAATACTTTAATTCACAACTATTGCAGTGTCTAGATAAAATAAATAAGACTCAAGTAGATAATTTACACAAAGATGCCGGGGCGGAAGAAATCCGGCGTATCGACCTACTACTGAGGTCTGAAAAAGTTGACTCTCCTGAAAAATAGTCAACGGAGGGGAGTCAGACCTCACTGAGTGAATTACTATAATATATATACATACACACTAAGTGATAATGCATACAGTCAACAGTATATATCTAATATATATATACAAGCAATTACACAGATGCAATAAAATCATTTTTATATATTTTATCTGAAAATCATCTTTTATGAAGGATCATATAGAACCCTAGAATATCGCAACCTCGAAAATAGTGTTAGACAACACTCTAGCCATACAGGCTCACTGAATCCAAATATATCCACTTAATCCATTTGGACAGTAGACTGGCCCCGAGACACTAAGTCAACCGAGCTCCAACAGTCTGACTGCCAGTGTGATTGGTCCCGAGACACTTGGTCAACCGAGCTCCAGCAATCACACCCCAAACCACCTCTCACACATATCAATAATCACATCAAATCAATACCCACAAATAAGTTAGTATTATAGCCTAAATACTATAGGCGTACCGGTACGTACTCGGTCCTATTGCTGCCCACTAGGTAGCACGTTCTATTGATATCCTTCATTAATAATATAAAACATCCATTCATAAAAATAAATGATGCATGAATTTCAATAAAATAACAACATAAACCACATATATATACCGAAAATATACCAAAAGTAAACCAGGTATATTTCGAGTATATATATGTCAAATGAATTCAATCAAATTATAACTTAAGCTAGAAATATATTTAAAAACATTTTAAATATATTTTATTTACAAAACATGCATATAATTTAATATATACCAAAAATATACTTAAATACAAATCACATTATTTATGCATTTTAATCAAAATAAAATATATATTTCTAAATCATGCATCCTAAGCATATATATATAGTATAGTAACTCACCTAGTGCGCTGCACGAGACAGGTCCGACGGGCCTGGTCCACTAGCCCTCGGTCTCGACGCAACTAAACAAGAAATAATTAACTGACATCAGATTAAACCTAACAGAAATCCTAGAATTCGATCTAGAGTATTAAACACAAAATCAAAAATTAGGGTTCGACTGGATATCACGTTTTACGAGAATTCTACCAAAAATTCGACAGAACCTCCCCTGTAAAACGGACATCTCTCTACTCAAAAGAGTAGAGCTGACCCTGCAAAGAAACACACTTCGAAAAATAGGCTCAACACAAATCCACAACCCCTCGGTCGGACTCCAGACTTCAATCTACCGACCGGGGTCCACAAACACAGAACAATTTAGAAAATACCAAAAATATCCTTACAACCTAGAAATACATTTTATAGGTAAAAATTACATAATTAACCTTAAAACACAATAAAAACCGATAAAAACTCATTTTATTTGAAAAACCGTATATTATATATATAATTGAAAATAATTTACGAAAAATAGTTTTAATTAGTTAAAAATACCAAATAATTTATAGAAATCATTTTTATACCTTAAATAAATATTAAAACCAATTAAATTACATTTTTAGCCAATTTAGGGTAAAATTACCAAAATACCCCTATATATATAAATATACTTAAATTACTTCAAAAATTCACCAAAAATTATATAATTATCCAAAATTAATTTTCTAAATATATTTATCAATAATATCAATAATTAAACTCAATTAACCAATTAAATTCAAATAAAAACACATTTAACCTAATTTTCCCAAATTTACATAAACTTAAATAATTCAAAATAAATACTTAGAAATTCATAAAAATTCCAAATAAATTCCTATAATTCATTTCAACACCTAATTTAACCATAAAACACAATTTCATAATTTAAATAATTAATTTCCAAAAATTAGAAAATAATATTAAAATATTCAAAAATACCCAAAAATCCAAAAATTCCACAAAAATTCATACATGTAGATTAAGCTACTAGGATCAAAATTTGTGAAGGGAGTTTTCATGAATCATCCAATTAGAAGCTCAAAAAAATCAAAAACCCTAATGTGACCGAAATTGAAAATTCGAAACCTAAGCAATTCTAGACCATTTAAGCTCAAACCAAAGCTAGAATCACACTCACCGGAGCTCAAGGAGTCGATGAAGACCGGCGGTGTCGAAAACGGTGGCCGGAATCGGCGAGGGAAGAAGAAGATGAAACTCTCGGCTTCCGGCGATATCAAGCTTCCCCGACGTCGGAAATGAGCTCTGCAGGCGGCGGAATGGCTAGGGGAAGGTGGTGGCACACAGGACGGCACACCCACGGTGAAGAAACGATAGTAGCAGCGGCCGGACGGTGAAGGAAACGGTCGGGAGGAAGAAGAAGCTCACGGGGGCAGTTTTGTAATTTTCCAATTCTTTTGATTTTTGACAATTTTTAATGTATATATGTATATATATATACTTTACACTATATAATAAAATAATATTAAATTACACACTTTAAATATACACCACACACATAAAATTTAATATTTTAATAATTTATACTAAATAAAAATAATTAAATATCAATAAAACTAATAAATAATAAATAAAATATTAGGGTAATACTAAACCCTAATTAAATAAATATACATACACGTAGGCTTTATTTAGTATTTTAAAAATACGTATGAGTCCATGCAAGTCCGAAAATATATTTAAAATAATTAATATTAAAATATTTACGTGAAAATTTTCCCGAAAATGTAAGTCCCGGGAAAATTTTACGTAAAGTACTGTAGATAAAACACAATATTAAAAATAGGTTTTAAATACATATTAACTCGTAAAAATATCATAAGATATATATATACAAAATTATTAACACTGCATATCCCGGTACAGTGTAAAAATATTTTAAAAACATGGGATATTACACTATTTTAAATTAAAATAATTTAAAAACTAGGGTTATTACAATTTTTGCAAAATTACTACTAATTATTTAAAAATTGGAAATTAATTATAAAAATTATTTTCATTCTTTTATTATTCAAAATCAGTCTTAAATAGAATAAATAACAATAAATTTAATTAAAATTTAATAATTACTAATTTCTAATAATTTTGTCTAAAAATACATTTTTAAACATAAGTTTTCTAAAATTCATATATTAAATTCTACAAAAAATTTCATAAAACTTCCTTTACAAAGTTTACTCCACACAATTATAGAATTTATTAAATTAACATAAGAAAACCTAGAATCAAATTACCTTAAATTGTGGTGGTTGCCAGTGTTACCCAATAAAATTGACTAAGGGGTTTCATTACTCAGAAGGAGATGAGTTCAATAAGACCATCAACAAGATCTGGTGATGTCGAAGACAATGACGACACTCCAATTAGTGTTCAGCCAATCGGAAAATGGAGGAGGAAGAAGAAAGAGAGGTGGTTGGCCGGAGATGGGAGGAGATGATGGCATCTAAAGCTACTGGTTAGCGACTAGCTGATGTGGCTATGTAGAGGGAGGTGGCTATCGGGGAGGGAGTGTAGAAAGGAAGAAGACAAAAGGAAATAAAGAAAGAAAAAAGAAGAAGAAAAATAAAAAAAGAAAGGTGACATTTTTTTAAAATAAAAAGTACATATAAGTACATATAATAATTAAAATATAAATTTCTCCCATTAATTATTCACACACATAAATATATATGTAAATAGTTAAAAATATACTCTTAATAATTAATTAAAATTTACTAAAATACTCACTCAAAATAATTTAGATAAAATAATAATTAACACTTTAAGATCCATAATTTAAATTAATAAATAAAAAGATGGGTCGTTACAATCTTCTTTCCTTAAAAAAATTCATCTTCGAATTTTAACAAATAGAAAAGAATACAAGATTTTATTGAGAGAAAAGATAAGGATATGTCACCCGCATCTCTACCTCTGTCTCCCACATGTGCTCTTCCATGTTGTTATTCCTCCACAAGACTTTGACCATAGGAATCTGCTTAGAACGCAACTAACGAACTTGATAATCTACAATTACAACCGGTTCCTCCTCATATGTCAACTCTTCATTCACTTCCACACTCTAGGGCTGCAAAACATGCAATGGATCCAAAATATAGTTCTTGAGCATCGAAACATGAGACATTGGATGCACTTGAGATAAATTTAGAGGTAAAGCCAACCAAACCAACTCCCTCTAAGATTTTAAAAGGTCTAATGTATCTCGGTGCTAACTTCCCCTTTTTGCTAAATCTCATAACACCCTTCATTACTGATATCTTTAAGAACACATAATCCCCCACTTGGAATTCCACATCCTTTCGCTCTGGGTCAATATAACTTTTCTGCCTATTAGCTACCGTTTCCAATCTTCTTCTGATCAAAGCAACCTTCTATGACGCATCCTTAATAATTTCAAGTCGAGTTAGCTCTCTTTCTTTGACTTTATTCCAACATAAAGGGGATCTACATTTCCTTCCATGTAAAGCTTTATAAGGTGCCATCTCAATACTACTATGGTAGCTGTTGTTGTAAGCAAATTCTACCAATGGCAAATGATCATCCTAACTACCTCTAATATCCATTACACACACCCTCAACATATCTTTAAGTGTATGGATCATTCTCTGAGATTGACCATCTGTTTAAGGATGAAAAGCAGTACTAAATTTGAGCCTGGTACCCATTAGTTCCTATAACTTTTACTAATATTATGAGGTAAACACTGAACCTCTATCATAAATAATAGAAACAAACACCCTCTAAAGACAAACAATATACTTAATGTGCAACCTAGCTAATTTAGTCATTGGATAAGTAGCTTTAATTGGTAGAAAGTGAGTTGATTTTGTTAGCCTGTCCACTAATCAGCAGAACACCTTCATCATCGAGATTAAAATTAATGAACTTCCCTCCATGAACTTTCTCCATAAGCTCCAACAATTCAGAATCTTAGCTTTAAGCTTTTTTGATCCTATCCCTCAATATTGATAGAACTCTGAATTGGGCTATCACTCCCCTTGACCTAGTTATCTTCATCCTCAATCCTTGGTCTACTAAATTATGCATCTCTTAGATCAAAGGCCTCCTTTACACACTAATATGAGTACGATTACCCGAAGACTTCCTGCTTAAAGCATTTACTACCATATTAGCCTTACTTAGATGGTACAAAATGTCACCATTATAGTCTTTTAAAAGTTCCAACCATCTCCTCTGTCTCAAATTCATATCTCTCTACTAAAAAATATACTTCAAACTCTTGTGGTCAATAAAAATTTAACATGTCACCCCATACAAATAATGTCTCTAAATCTTAAGAGCAAAGATAATAGTGACATCTCTAGGTTGTGAGTAGGATAGTTATACTCGTGCTTCTTTAATTATTTGGAAGCATAAGCTACTACTCTACCATTCTACATCAATACATAACCTAGGCCAAATCTGGAAGCATCGCAATACACAATGAACTTGTCTTATCCATTAGGCAATGTTAACACTAGGGTTGTAGTTATCTTCTCCTTTAGTAGTTGAAAGCTATTCTCACATGCTTCTGACCACACAAACTTCACATTCTTCTGATTTAGGTGGATCATAGGTGCTACAATCCTTAAGAAATCTTAAATAAACCTCTTATAATACCCTACCAAACCTAAGAAACTTTGAATCTCTATGACTGATGTTGGTCTTGGCCATTCAAATCTTTTATAGATCTATTTGAACACCATCTTTAGACACTACATGCCTAAGGAATGCCACACTTTCAAGCCAAAAATCACACTTAGAGAACTTATCATAAAGCTAATGTTCCTTTAATGTCTATAACACTGTTCTCAAATGATACACATGCTCTTCCATGCTCTTAGAATACACTAATATGTTGTATATGAATATTACCATAAACTGATCCATAAATGGTCTGAACAATCTATTCATTATATCCATAAAAGTTATTGGTGCATTAGTCAATCCAAAAGACATCACAATGAACTCATAATGGCTATATCTTGTACGAAATGCCATTTTAGAAATGTCAGCTTCTTTGATCAGTAATTGATGATAGCTTGACATCAAGTCAATCTTAAAAAAGAACTATGCACCTTGAACATGATCAAATAAATCATCTATCCTCAAAAGAGGATACTTATTCTTAACAGTCACTTTATTCAATTCTCTATAGTCACTATACAATCTAAGTGTACCTTCCTTCTTCTTAAAAAATAACACTGGTCCACCTCAAGGAGAAGCGTTGGGTCTAATGAAATCCTTAACCAATAACTCTTGCAACTGCTCCTTTAACTCTTTTAACTCTATAAGAGCCATCTTATAAAGTGGCATAGAGATAGGAGTTGTGTCTGGAACTATATCAATGCAAAATTCTATCTCTCTATATGGTGGTAAACTTAAAAATTCATCAAGAAAGACATTAGGAAACTCACAAGCTATATGAACATTTGAGATAGATTTTTATTCTACTGCTGTGTCCTTGACCAAAGCCAAATACCTTTGACACCCTTTTCTTAGCATTTTTCTTACCATAATAGTAGAGATAAGATTCTGAGGTATATAACTCCTATCACCAAAGAACTTGAATTCCTCTTTAGCTAGAATTCTAAAAGTCACCACCTTACTATGACAATCCAAAGTGGCATAATGCTGAGACAACTAATCCATTCCCAGGATTGCATGAAAGCCAAACATATCCAGCAACACCAAGTCTACAAGCAATTCTCTGCCCTCTACTAACATAGGACACCCAAGAAGAATAACCTCGGTGTCTAATGAATTAGTTAGAGGTATGGCAACTGATAAAGGAATTGTCATCCTTGCAGCTTGTCAACCCGATTTTAAAGCAAAAATAAAAGATACAAAGGAATGGGTAGCATCTAGATGAATTAAAACTCTGGCATTAAGATAACATCACATAAGTGTACCTGCTATGACTACATTAGATGCATGAGCATCCTGCTGCGTGAGAGTAAACACTCTAGCCTATCCTCTACCTCCTTGCTGACTGGTAAAAGCATGCTCAAATCCTCTAGCACTGCCTCTACCTCCTCTACCTCACCCCTGATGGGCTACAAACTAAGAGGTACCTTGATACTGGAATGGTGGTGGCTAAAACTATGCTGGAGCAACACTGGTTGTAAAAGACTAAGGGAATTGTTGCTAAAAACCTGAATAAGGGCATGATATAGCATAATGCCCAGTCTATCCACATCTGAAGCATGCTCTTAGAGCTATGTAGCATGGTCCCTAATGGACTCTACCACAAGTCTGACATGCACTAATTGTAGATCCCATACTACCATATCCTGAACTCTGACCGCTACTACTGCTAGTAGCACCTGAACCAATTTTAATAGGTTTATGGGCTCCACTATGACCATGTCTAATGCTATTGTGCACCTTATGCTGAGGTCTCGAGCCCTACTAAAAAGATCTTCTATGTTGACTATTAGAGCCTATTTAAAACACCATATGCTGAGTACTTTAATATCCTCCTACTCTAGTACCTCTAATTTGATAGAAATTAGACATAACTCCTTACCTAATGAGCTTAAACTCAATCTCCTTGGCTAACTCAGTCACTGCCTAAAGAGTTAAGCTTGCAATAGGCATCCTAATAAATGCAAAACCCAAATCGGTGATATAAGTGGTGACGATGAAGTATTGGTTCCTCATCATATCCTCATCATATTAGGATAGTTTGAGAAAATCCTTGGTATACTCCTCCATAGATTTATCACCTTTGAAAATATTAGTCAACCGGAGCTTGTAACTCATCCTCATTAGCTCTAAGAAAAATTATCTCATAAACTGCTCTTTGAACTGAGCCTAAGTGAGTGTAGTCATATAGGGCTGAATCACCTGAACAAACCAATCAAACATTGGCCCCTCAATTGACAACTCAATAATAAGTGTCCTTTGATACTCAGTGTGCGCAGTTTGAGTTCTCGACTCAATCGCATAGAGAAAATCTAGCAGGTCTGAAGTCCCACCAAAAGAAATCCTACCAACTTTGGCATAAAATAATGTTGCCTCTGGGTCTAACATACCCTGAACTCCTTGCTAAAATAGAGGCTGCATAGGTGGTACATCCTAGGGTATACATGTTGCACCTTGCTAAACTCCTTGTGTATAGGTAGCATCATTTAAATCCTGAGCTGTAGGCTCCTTATCCTACTGCTCTTTTTGTCTATAGTGACCACCTGCCCCTCTAGGTCTTCCTCTACCCTTATGCCTAGTTGGCTACATATAGCATATAACTTCATCCTGATAAAAACTCTCTATCATCAGCCCTGTCAGCCGGTGGAGCAACTCATGCTCTCCTTATTCTAGAAAAAAAAGAAACAAAATACATAATTTAGGTAATAACAGATATCTTAATGGTTACACGGTAAGAGTAAGGAAGACTTTTCAAGGACATAGTCAAATGTAATTACTGTAGTAGTTTTAAAGAAAACTTAAACTTTACAAACCTAGGTTATACATTACTAAACCTAAGCTCTGATACTAACTTTGTCATGACCTAAACCTAGGAGTCATGAACAACACTAGGGAATAGGAATTCATATAAATTTGGAACCTATAGCAAGCCTAAACCACAACTTCACACTAAACATAAACAAAAATTTACCAAAGAATTAAAATTTTGTAAAACATAAAGGATTTTCCATAAATACTATTGCAATTAAATATTTTTACAAACAGTAAAGTACATGGTCACAATCAATATCAAAATAACATATTGCAACAAATACATACTGCTATTGCAACGTCTAATAAATACAATAAATGATAGTTTAAAATTTACATAAATTAGCTGATGAAAAAAGGGTTTGATAGAGAGGGTAACTATGGGAGGTCTGAAGAGAAGAATCCTGAAAAATAATTAAGGGGAATTAGACCTTATTGAGTGAATTATTATTATATATATACATACAACCTAAGAATACAAGCAACCAAGCATCATAATAATCTTTAATTTATATTTATATTTATTTAGTTTATACACTCATTTCATGTAAATGCTCAAAAATATTTTTCATATCAATGCAATAAATGAAAACAAGTGGTGGATCAAAGTAGAATCCTAAGATATCCATAATCTTAATCACTGTACCACATTGGCCATTAGGCTATCTTAAATCCAAATAATATTTCTCTTATCCAGATTGGCACTGTTGCATATCGGTTGGATTTGCCTCCGAGTATGTCACAGGTGCCAATCTGGATAAGAGAAATATTATTTGGATTCTAGTATTTCATATCTCGATGTTAAGGAAGTATATCTCAAACCCTTCTCACGTGTTGCAGCCCGACAGTGTAGAAGTGAGTGAAGATTTGACATTTATGGAAGAACCTGTGGCGATCATTGATTATCAAGTTCGACAGTTGCGATAGAAGCAGATTTCGATGGTTAAGGTTCTGTGGCATAGCGACAGAGTCGAGGAGCATACGTGGGAGACTGAAGCTAAGATGCGAGCTTCTTACCCGTATCTCTTTCCTTCATGATTCTGTAATCTTTTCTTTTTGGAATTCGGGGACGAATTCTTGTAAGGGGGGAAGACTGTAATATCCCGTGTTTTTAAATATTTTTACACTGTACCGGGATATACAGTGTTAATAATTTTTGTATATATATCTTACGATATTTTTACGAGTTGATGTGTATTTAAAACCTATTTTAAATACTGTGTTTTATATACAGTGCGTTACGTAAAATTTTCCCGGGACTTGCATTTTCGGGGAAATTTTCACGTAAATATTTTAATATTAATTATTTTAAATATATTTTCGGACTTGCATGAACTCATGCGTATTTTTAAATTATTAAATAAAGCCTATGTGTGTGTATATTTATTTAATTAGGGTTTAATATATTACCCTAATATTTTATTATTTATTTATTAATTTATTGTTATTTAATTATTTTATTTATTATTAAATTATTAAAATATTAAATTTTATGTGTGTGGTGTATATTTAATGTGTGCAATTTTATATTATTTTAATATGTAGTGTAAAGTATATATATATACATATATACATTAAAAATTATCAAAATAATAAAGTTTAACTTATTTACAAAACTGCCCCTCCCTTCTCTTCTTCTTCTCCGGACGCGACCCCCACCTCCACCGTCTGTAACTTCTGTTCTCCATTGTTCAGAGTGCCTCTCGATGAGCCACCTTTGTCCCCAGCTGTTCCCCGTCGCCAGCAGCTCCCTTTCCCGTCGAGTTTGGCCGGAAATAGCTTGAGAGGCTGAAAGTCGAGCTTCACGCCGTTCTCCCTCTTCTGGCCACCATTTTTGACACCACAAATATCTTTCTTCTCCTTGAGCTCCGGTGAGTGTGATTCTAGCTTTGGTTTGAGCTAAAATGGTCTAGAATTGCTTAGGTTTCGAATTTTCTAATTCGGTCACATTAGGGTTTTTGATTTTTTTTGAGCTTCGAATTGATTGATTCATGAAAAATCCCTTCACAAATGTTGTTCCTAGTAGCTTAATATACATGTATGAATTTTTTTGGAATTTTTGGAGATTTTTTGGATTTTTGGGTATTTTTGAATATTTTAATATTATTTTCTAATTTTCGGAAATTAATTATTTAAATTATGAAATTGGGGTTTATGGTTAAATTAGGTGTTGAAATGAATTATAGGAATTTATTTGGAATTTTTATGAATTTCTAAGTATTTATTTTGAATTATTGAAGTTTATGTAAATTTGGGAAATTAGGGTTAATTATGTTTTTAATTGAAATTAATTGGTTAATTGAGTTTAATTATTAATATTATTGATAAATATGTTGAGAAAATTAATTTTGGATAATTTTATAATTTTTGGTGAATTTTTGAAGTAATTTAAGTATATTTATATATATAGGGGTATTTTGGTAATTTTACACAAAATTTACAAAAAATGTAATTTAATTGGTTTTAATAGTTATTTAAGGTATAAAAATGATTTCTACAAATTATTTAGTATTTTTAACTAATTAAAACTATTTTTCGTAAATTATTTTCAATTATATATATAATATACGGTTTTTCTAATAAAATGAGTTTTTATTGGTTTTTAATGTGTTTAAAGGTTAATTATGTAATTTCTACCTATAAAATGTATTTTTAGGTTTTAAGGATATTTTTGGTATATCTAGAATTATTCCGTGTTTGTGGACCCCGGTCGGTGGACTGTAGTTTGGAGTCCGACCGTGGGATTTTAATTGTGCGTTGTGTAGTTTTTCGAAGTGTATTTCCTTGCAGGGTCGGCTCTACTCTTTTGAGTAGAGAGATGTCCATTTTACAGGGGAGGTTCTACCGGATTTTCGATAGAATTCTCGTAAAACGTGATATCCGGTCAAACCCTAATTTCTGATTTTGTGTTTAATACTCTAGATCAAATTCTAGGATTTCTATTAGGTTTATTATGATGTCGATTATTTATTTCTTGTTTAGTTGCGTCAAGACCGAGGGCTAGTGGACCAGGCCCGTCAGACCCGTCTCGTGGAGCGCACTAGGTGAGTTACTATACTATATATATATGCTTAGGATGCATGATTTAGAAATGCAAGTTTTATGTTGATTAAATATGCATAAATAACTTGATTATTTCTTAAGTTTATATTTAGTTTATTTTGATTTATTTTTGGTATATATTAAATTATATGCATGTTTTATGAATAAATTATATTTAAAATGTTTTTAAATATATTTCGAGCTTAATTTATAATTTAATTGGATTTATTTAACGTATATATACTCGAAATATACCTGGTTTACTTTTGGTATATTTCTAGTATATATATGGTTTATGTTGATATTTTATTGAACTTCATGCATCATTTATTTTTGTGAATGAATGTTTTATATTATTAATGATGAAGGATATCGATAGAACGTGCTACCTAGTGGGCAGCACTAGGACCGAGTACGTACCGGTATGCCTATAGTATTTAAGCTATATTACTAACTTATTTGTGGATATTGATTGGATGTGATTATTTGATGTGTGAGATGTGATTTGGGTGTGATTGCTGGAGCTCAGTTGACCAAGTGTCTCGAGGCCAATCACACTGGCAGTTAGACTGCTGGAGCTCGGTTGACTTAGTGTCTCGGGGCCAGTCTACTGTCTAAATGGATTAAGTGGATATATTTGGATTAAGTGAGCCTGTATGGCTAGAGTGTTGTCTAACACTATTTCTGAGGTTGCGATATTCTAGGGTTCTATGTGATCCTTCATAAAAGATGATTTTCAATAAAATATATATAAAATGATTTTATTGCATCTGTGTGTATTTGCCTGTATATATATATATTAGATATATACTGTTGACTGTATGTATTATCATTTAATGTGTATGTATATATATTATAGTAATTCACTCAGTGAGGTCTGACTCCCCTCCGTTGACTATTTTTCAAGAGAGTCAACATCTTCAGACCTCAGTAGCAGGTCGATACGCCGGATTTCTTCCGCCCCGGCTTCTTTGTGTAAACTGCTTACTTGAGTCTTATTTTTATAATCTAGACACTACAGTAGTTGTGAATTAAAGTGTGGGATTTCAAGTATTTCATTTAAAGAGATGTATTATATTGAAACTGGATTTGTTCTGAAAGATTTTATATATATATATGTGAACAGATGAGATTTGATTTAAATCCAGTGATGAGAATGTTATTATTATATTTATGATTTCTATTTCCGCTGCAAGTTTGATATTGTTATTATTATTATTGCATGTTTATTTTATTTTTAGGCTTGCTACGGGTTCCGGATTCGAAAGAATTCCCGTTCCCTAGCGCCGGTCATGGCCCCTGTTTCGGGTCGTGACAATTGCTATGGTAGCTGCTATTATATGCAAACTCTATGAGTGGAAAATGATCATCCCAGCTACCTCCCAAGTCAAAAACACACATCCTCAACATATCTTCTAGTGTCTGGATCATTCTCTTAGACTGACCATCTGTCTAAGGATGAAAAGCAGTACTGAAGTCCAACCTAGTGCCCATCGCTTCCTATAACTTCTGCCAAAAATGAGAGGTAAACACTGAACCTCTGTCTGACATAATGGACACAGGTACTCCATGAAGGCACGCAATATGCTTCACATATAGCTTCACCAATCTAGCTACATAATAAGTGGCTTTCACAGGCAGGAAATGTGCATACTTAGTCAACCTGTCCATAATCACCCAGATGGAATCATATCCATCCTTAGAATGAGGTAAACCAACCACAAAATCCATAGCTATCCTTTCCCACTTCCACTCAGGAATAGGAAAAGGTTGAAGCTTCCCAGAAGGCTTCTGATGCTCAGCTTTCACTTGCTGACACGTCAAACACTTAGCCATATAATCAGCGACATCCTTCTTCAGTCCATCCCACCAGTACAAGTCTCTGATACTGTGGTACATCTTAGTGACACCTGGATGTACACTATAGGTTATAGAATGTACTTTCTCAAGGATCTCTTCTCTCAAATTATCCATATTAGGAACACACAATCTTCCACTGATCCACAAAACACCATCATCATCGAGTGCAAAATCAATGAACTTCCCTGCTCAAACATTCTTTGCAAGCTCTTCTAAAATAGGATCTCGGCTCTGAACTGCCTTAATCCTATCTCTCAGTACATATTGCACTTTAAATTGAGCTAGCAGTCCACTTGATATACTAATCTTCATCATCAGACCTTGATCCACTAATTGATGTAACTCCTGGATCAACGGTCTCCTCTCTACACTGATGTGAGCAAGACTGCCTGAGGACTTTCTACTCAAGGCATCTACTACCACATTAGCCTTGCATGGATGATATAAAATCTCACAGTCATAATCTTTTAACAGTTCTAACCATCTCCTCTGCCTTAGATTCAGATCTCTCTACTTGAACATGTACTTAAGGCTCTTGTGATCAGTAAAAATCTCACAAGTCACCCATTACAAATAATGTCTCCAGATGTTAAGAGCAAAGATTACTGCAGCCATCTCTAGGTCGTGAGTAGGATAGTTCTGTTCATGCTTCTTCAACTGCCTCGAAGCATAGGCTATTACCCTACCATTCTACATCAACATATAACCTAGGCCAACTCTAGAGGCATCACAATACACTGTGAACTTGTCTACTCCATTAGGTAAAGCTAAAACTGGAGCTGTGGTCAATTTCTCCTTCAATAACTGAAAACTATTCTCACAAGCTTCTGACCACTCAAATCTTACATTCTTCTGAGTCAAGCAAGTCATAGGAGTTGCAATTCTGGAAAAATCATGTACAAACCTCCTACAGTACCCAGTTAATCCCAAAAAACTCTGAATCTCCATAACTGAAGTCAGTCTAAGCCACTCAGACATTGCCTCAATCTTTTGTGGATCCACCTGAATACCTTCTTTTAACACTACGTGTCCAAGAAAAGCAACACTCTCCATCCAGAAATCAAACTTTGAGAATTTAGCATAAAGCTGATGTTCTCTCAATGTCTGCAGTACAATCCTCAAGTGATATACATGTTCCTCCATACTCTTCGAATACACTAGTATATCATTGATGAAGACTACCATAAACTGATCCACATATGGTCTGAATACCTTGTTCATCAGGTCCATAAAAACTGCTGGTGCATTAGTCAACCCAAAAGACATCACCAGAAACTCATAATGGCCATATCGAGTGCGGAATACCGTTTTAGGAACATTGGCTGCGCTAATTTGCAATTGATAATAACTCGACCTTAGATCAATCTTAGAAAAGAACTATACACCCTGTAGTTGAACAAACAAGTCATCTATCCTCGGGAGAGGATATTTGTTCTTCACTGTCACCTTGTTCATTTATCTGTAGTTAATGCACAGTCTCATGGTACCATCCTTCTTCTTCACAAGCAGGACTGGTGCACCCCAAGGAGAAACATTGGGTCTAATGAAACCCTTATCTAACAACTCTTGCAACTGCTCCTTCAACTCTTTTAACTCTGCAGGAGCCATTCTGTAAGGTGGCATAGATATAGGAGTAGTGCTTGGAACCACATCTATATAGAACTCAATCTCCCTGTGAGGTGGTAAACCTGGAAACTCCTCAGGAAAAACATTAGGAAACTCACAGGCAATAGGAACATCTGTGAGTGATAACTTCTCCCCTGAAGTATCCCTGACCAATGCCAAATATCCCTGACAACCCTTCCTCAGCAACTTCCTAGTTGTAATTACAGAGATGAGATTTTAAGGTGTTGAGCTCCTATCACCCACAAACTTAAATTCTTCTTCACCAGGAATTCTGAAAGTCACCTCTTTTCTCCGACAATCCATCATGGTATAGTGCTGAGATAACCAATCCATACCCAGAATAACATCAAACTCCATCACATCCAACAGAATTAAATCAGCTGATAATTCTCTACCTCCAATAAGAACTGGATAACCAGAAAGAACAATATCGGTGTCCAAAGAATCACTTAGAGGAGTGGTGATAGACAAAGGAAAAGCCATCCTTGAAACTTGCCAATAAGACTTGGAAGCAAATACAGGAGAAACAAATGAATGCGTGGCATCCGGATCAAACAGAACCCATGCATCCAGGTAATAGACAAAAATAATACCTACCACGACCACATTAGATGCTTAAGCATCCTACTGAGTGAGATGAAAGACTCTGGCCTGTCCTCGACCTCCCTGTTGGCTGGTAGAAACTTGGCCAACACCTTTGGCACCTCCTCTAGTACCTCTACCATAACCATGCTAGGGAACAATCTGGGTAGAACTCTGATGCTGGGCTGAAGGCCACTGAAGAGGAATGGGTGCAGCACTAGCAATCGACTGTTGAGGAAATCGCAGAATCTGCAGCTGCTGATATCCAGAATAGGGACACGATCTGGCAAAATATCCTATCTGCCCGCATCTGAAACACGTCAGTGGTGTCAAATATCATAGTCCCTGATGGACTCTGCCGCAGGTTTGACATACACTAGTAGCTGACCCAGAACTATGACCACTGCTGCTACTCGAAGCACCTGACCCAAGTTTGAATGGTCTATGTTAACCTCCACGGCCATGTCTACTACTCCGATGTACCCGTTGCTACTGTCTCTGAGTTTGCTGGACTAGACCCCTCTGCTGACTACTCGATCCAATCTGAAAACTCGAGTACATAGTAGTTTGGAATCCACCTAACTGAACACCCAACTAGTAATAATCAGGCATAGCTCCTTGCCTGACTAGCCTCAACTCAATCTTCTTGGCCAACTCAATCACTGACTCTAGAGTAAGACCCGTTGTAGGCATACCAGCAAATGCAGAACCCAATCCAGTGACATATGTAGTGACTGCAAAGTACTGGTCTCGCATCAGATCCTCTGCATATCTGCCAAGTTAAAGGAACTCTCGAGTATAATCCTCAACAGATCTATCACCGTGAGAAATACTGGTCAATCGGAGTCGATAACTCATACGAAGTGGCTTTGGGCAGAATCTCCTCATGAATCGCTCTCTAAAATGAGCCCAGGTCATTGTCATTATATACGGCTGGATCATCTGAATAAACCAGTCCAGGGCTAGTCCCGTTACTGACAGCTCGACTATCATGATCCGCTAATACTCGGTGTGAGCAGTCTGAGTCCTCATCTCAATCGCATGTAGAAAATTTAAAGGGTCAGATGTCCCATCAAAGGCAATCTTGCTGACTCTGGCATAGAACAGGGCTGCCTCAGGGTCAAACATACCCTACTGATAGGCAGGCTGAACAGGCTGAACTATTAGAGGTACAGGAATTTCCTCGTACTCTGGCTTTACAGGCTCCTTATCCTATAACTCTCTCTACCTACGGTGACCTGCCGCTCCTTGAGGTCTACCTCTACCATGACCTCTGTGCCTAACTGGCGACTTAGGAGGTAAAACCTCATCCTAAAAGGACTCATCATCCTCCGCCTTAACGATTGGTGGAGCAACACGCGCTCGCCTCCTCATTCTGAAAAGACAAACAGAAGGATTCAGACAAAATAGACAATAGAGGATAATGCAGAAATCTAAATCAAGGAATACTCATCAAGACATACTCGAACCTAATTCACTGCAGTAGTTCCAAAAGAAAAACACAATACTGAAAACTAGGGCCACAACTCACATAACTAAGGCCCTGACA
Source organism: Mallotus nudiflorus (assembly GCA_947683625.1). Taxonomy (NCBI): domain Eukaryota; kingdom Viridiplantae; phylum Streptophyta; class Magnoliopsida; order Malpighiales; family Euphorbiaceae; genus Mallotus; species Mallotus nudiflorus. The sequence goes on along the minus strand of CANTUR010001127.1, from coordinate 142,714 downwards.
CAGAACTCCGCTCCGATACCAACTTTGTCACTACCCAAACTGGGGGGCCATGATTGGCGCTAGGGAACGGGAATTCTTTCGAATCCAGAACCTATAGCAAGCCTAAAAAAATAAAAGCAAGCAATATAATATAATGGATAAAATATTTGTACAGTGGAAATTTAATCTTAAGTATAAAAATAATAATTCCTCAACTCATTTTAATAACATAAATTTCATCTCATATATAATAAAATCTTTTAGTACAAATTTTCCGTTTAACATTCTGAAATTTAAACCTCAAACATGCATAAATATAAATATAGCTCATGATAGATCAAAGTACAACCACTACTAAATTGTCTAGAATACAAAATAAACTCAAGTAAGCAGTTTACATAATAAGGCTGAAGCAGAAGAAATCTGGCGTACAGGCCTGCTACTGAGGTCTGAGGATGAAGACTCTCCTGAAAAATATCAACAGAGGGGAGTCAGACCTCATTGAGTGAATTGTTATAATATATATTCATGCATCTCCTATATGACAAATGCATTCAAACATATGCATATAATAAATAAATAAATAAATAAATAAATAAATATATATATATATATATATATATATATATATATATATATATATATATATATATATATATATGTGTGTGTGTGTGTGTGTGTGTGTGTGTGTGTGTGATAACACACATTATAATCATGCAATAATAATACTAATAATAATAATAAACAATATCATGGTTAAAAAAAATAACCTAGTACTGTAATAGGATCATTAAAATAATTCGTAAAGTAATAAATTTTACGTAGATAAATCCCTAAAATAATAAGTTTAAAAATAAATATTTATGTAGAAAATTTTGATTAAACATGAAATAATGAATATTAATCACAAAATAATCAAATAATCAAATATAGTTTTAAATTTTATTAACACTGCATATCCTGTTTTAAATTAAAATAATTTAAAATCTAGGGTTATTACAATCTTCCCTCATAAGAATTTTTCCCCGAATTCAAGAAAAGAAAATTACAAGAATCAAGGAGGAAAGAGATACGGTTAAGAAGCTCGCATCTCAGCTTCAGTCTCCCAGGTATGCTCTTCTATGTTGTTGCTGCGCCACAACACTTTGACCATCGAAATTTGCTTCGAATGCAATTGTTGAACTTAATAGTCTATGATTGCAATAGGTTCTTCTACGAACATCAGGTCTTCACTCATTTCCACGCTATCGAGCTGCAACACGTGTGAAAGGTCTAAAATATACTTTCTCAGCATCGAGATATGAAACACCGGATGCATTTGAGATAGATTCGGAGGCAAAGCCAACCGATATGCAACAGTGCCAACTCTCTCCAGAATCTCAAATGGTCCTATATATCTCAGTGCTTGCTTACCCTTCCTGCCAAATCTCGTAATACCCTTCATTGGAGAAACCTTCAGAAACATATAGTCTCCTACCTGGAACTCCACATCTCTACGTCTAGGATCCGCGTAGCTCTTCTGTCTGCTAACTGCGGTCTCTATTCTCCTCTTAATCACAACAACTTTCTCTACAGCATCTTGAACCATCTCAAGTCCAGTTAAAGCTCTCTCTCTAATCTCATCCTAACTCAGAGGGGATCTACACTTCCTTTCGTACAAAGCCTCAGATGGTGCCATTCCAATACTGCTATGGTAACTGTTATTATATACAAACTCTATGTGTGGCAAATGATCATCCCAGCTACCACCCAAATCCAAAACACACATCTGCAACATATCTTCTAGTGTCTAGATTTTCCTCTCAGACTAGCCATCTATTTGAGGATGAAAAGTAGTATTGAAATCTAGCTTAGTGCCCATCGCTTCCTGTAACTTCTGCCAAAAATGAGAGGTAAACACTGAACCTTTGTCTGACACAATAGACACAGGTACTCCATGAAGGCACACAAATGCTTCATATATAGCTTTGCCAATCTAGCTATAGAATAAGTGGCTTTCATAGGCAAGAAATGTGCAGATTTGGTCAACCTATCCACAATCACCCAAATGGAATTGTATCCATCCTTAGAATAAGGTAACCAACCATAAAATCCATAGCTATCCTTTCCTACTTCCACTTAGGAATAAGAAGAGGCTGAAGCTTCCTAGAAGGCTTCTGATGTTCATTTTTCACTTATTGACATGTCAAACACTTAGCAACATAATCAGCGACATCCTTCCTCAGTCCATCCCACCAGTACAAGTCTTTGATACTATGGTACATCTTAGTGACACCTAGATGTACCTTGTAAGCTGTAGAATGTGCTTCCTCAAGGATCTCTTCTATGAAATTATCCATATTAGGAACACACAATCTACCACTAATCCACAAAACACCATCATCATCAAGTGTGAAATTAGTGAACTTCCCTGCTCGAACATTCTCTATAAGCTCTTCTAGAATAAGATCTCAACTTTAAGTTGCCTTAATCCTATCTCTCAACATAGATCACACCTTAAACTGAGCTAGCAATCCACCTAATATGCTCACCTTCATCATCAAACCTTGATCCACTAACTAATGCAACTCTTGGATCAACGGTCTCCTCTCCACACTCAGACTACCTGAGGACTTCCTACTCAAGGAATTTGCTACCATATTAGCCTTGACTGGATTGTATAAAATCTCACAATCATAATCTTTCAACAATTCCAACCATCTCCTCTCTCTCAGATTTAGATCTCTCTGTTGGAAAATGTACTTAAGGCTTTATGATCAGTAAAAATCTCATAAGTCACCCCGTATAGATAATGCCTCCAGATCTTGAGAGCAAAGATCATTGCAGCCATTTCTAGGTCATGGGTAGGATAGTTCTATTCATGTTTCTTCATCTACCTCAAAGCATAGGCTATTACCCTATCATTTTGCATCAACACACAACCTAGGCCAACTCTAGAGGCATCACAATAAACTGTGAACTTGTCTTCTCTATTAGGCAAAGCCAAAACTGGAGCTATGGTCAACTTCTCCTTCAATAACTGAAAGTTGTTCTCATAAGCTTTTGATCACTTAAACCTTACATTCTTTTGAGTCAAGCGAGTCATAGGAGTTTCAATTCTAGAAAAGTCATGTACAAACCTCCTATAGTACCCAGCTAAACCTAGAAAACTCTAAATCTTAGTAACTAAAGTCGGTCTAGGTCACTCGGCCACTGCCTTAATCTTCTATGGATTAACCTAGATACCCTCTTTTGACACCACGTGTCTAAGAAATGCAACACTCTCCATCTAGAAATCACACTTTGAGAATTTAGCATAAAGTTGATGTTCTCTCAGTGTCTGTAGTATAGTCATCAAGTGATATACATGCTCTTCCATACTCCTCGAATACACTAGTATATCATCAATGAAGACTGCCATAAATTGATCCATAAATGGTCTGAATACCCTGTTCATCAGGTCCATAAAAGCTACTGGTGTGTTAGTCAAACCAAAAGACTTCACCAGAAACTCATAATGGCCATATCAAGTGCAGAATGCCGTTTTAGGAACATCGGCTTCACTGATGATAACCCGACCTTAAATTAATCTTGGAAAAGAACTGTGCACCCTATAGCTAATCAAACAAGTCATCTATCCTTGGGAGAGGATACTTGTTCTTCACTGTCACCTTGTTCAGCTCTCTGTAGTTAATGCACAGTCTCAGGGTACCATCCTTCTTTCTCATAAACAGGACTGGTGCACCCTAAGGAGAAACACTGGGTCTAATAAAACCCTTATCTAGCAACTCTTGCAACTGCTTTCAACTCTACTGGAGCCATTCTATAGGGTGGCATAGAAAAAGGGGTAATGCTTAGAACCACATCTATACAGCACTTAATCTCTCTATGAGGTAGTAAACCTGACAACTCCTTAGGAAAAACATCAGGAAACTCACAAGCAATAGGAACATCTGTGAGTGATAAATTCTCCATTGAAGTATCCCTGACTAATGCCAAATAACCCTGACAACCCCTTCCTCAGCAACTTCCTAGCCGTAATAGCAAAAATGAGATTCTAAGGTGCAAAACTCTTATCACCCATAAACTTAAATTCTTCTTCACTAGGAATTTTGAAAGTCACCTCTTTACTCTGACAATCCACCACGACATAGTGTTGAGATAACCAATCCATACCCAGAATAACATCGAATTCCATCATATTCAACAAAATCAAATCAGCGGACAATTCTCTACCCCTGACAAGAACCGAACAACCAGAAAAAATAACATCGGTGTCTAAAGAATCACTTAGAGGAGTGGCGACAGATAAAGGAAAAGCCATCCTTGAGGCTTGCCAACAAGACTTGGAAGAAAAAATAGGAGAAATGAATGAATGCATGGCACTCAGATCAAACAGAACCCATGCATCCAGGTAACAGACAGAAATAATACCTACCACAACTGCATTAGATGCCTGAGCATCCTGCTGAGTAAGATGGAAGACTCTGGCCTGACCTCGACCTCCCTGTTGACTGGTAAAAGCCTGGCCAACACCTCTAGTACCTCCTCTGGTACCTCTACCATAACCCTACTAACAAACAATATGAGTAAAACTCTAGTGTTAGGTTGGAGGCAACTGAAAAGCAACGGGTTCTGCACTGGCAATTGACTACTAAGAGAATCGATGTCACGACCCAAAACAGGGGCCATGACTGGCGCTAGGGAAAGGGAATTCTTTTGAATCCGGAACCCGTAGCAAGCCTAAAAATAAAATAAAACATGCAATAGTAATAACAATATAAAATGCAGCGAAAATAAAAATCATAAATATCATAATAACATATGCACCAATTGGATTTAAATTAAATACTCATCTCATATATATATAAATCTTTTAATACAAATCCCATTCAAATATAATACAACATCTCTTTAATAATTTAATGACTACTGCAGTGTCTAGATAAAATAAAATTCAAGACTCAAGGAAGCAGTTTACATAAAGAAGCCGGGGCGGAAGAAATCCGGCGTATAGGCCTGCTACTGAGGTCTGAAGATGATGACTCTCCTGAAAAATAGTCAACGGAGGGGAGTCAGACCTCACTAAGTGAATTACTATAATATATATACATGCATACTAAATGCCAATGCACACAGTCAAAATATATATCTAATATGTATGTATACAAGCAAATACACACAGATGTAGTAAAATCATTTTATATATTTCATTAAAAATCACAGTTCATGAAGGATCAAATAGAACCCTATAATATCAAAACCTCAAATAGTGTTAGACAACACTCTAGCCATATAGGCTCACTTAATCCAAATATATCCACTTAATCCATTTAGACAGTAGACTGGCCCTGAGACACTAAGTCAACCGAGCTCCAGCAGTTTGACTGCCAATGTGATTGGCCCCGAGACATTTGGTCAACCGAGCTCTAGCAATCACACCTCCAAACCATATCTCACACACCAAATAATCATATTCAGTCAATATCCACAAATGGTTAGTAGAATAGCCTAATTGCTATAAGCGCACTGGTACGTACTCGGTCCTAGTGCTGCCCACTAGGTAGCACGTTCTATTGATATCCTTCATTAATAAATATAAAACATTCATTCACAAATAAATGATGCATGAATTTAAATAAAATAACAATATAAACCATATATATACTGGAAATATACCAAAAGTAAAACAGGTATATTTTGAGTATATATACGTCAAATAAATCCAATCAAATTACAACTTAAGCTAGAAATATATTTAAAAGCATTTTAAATATAATTTATTAATAAAACATGCATATAATTTATTATATACGAAAAATAAACTAACAATATACTTAAATACAAATCACATTATTTATGCATTTTAATCAAAATAAAACATATATTTCTAAAATCATGCACCCTAAGCATATATATATAAAATAGCAACTCACACTTAGTGCGCTCCACGAGATGGGTCCGACGGGCTTGGTCCATTAGGCCTCGGTCTCGGTGCAACTAGACAAACAATAAATAATAGACATCAGAATAAACCTAACAGAAAATCCTAGAACTCGATCTAGAATATTAAACACAGAAACAGAATTAGGGTTCGACCGGACATCACGTTTTAGGAGAATTCTACCGAAAATTTTACAGAACCTCCCCTGTAAAACGGACATCTCTCTACTCAAAGAGTAGAGCCGACCCTGCAAAGAAACACATTTTGAAAAATAGGCACAACAACTCATCCACAACCCCTCGGTCAGACTCCAAACTACAGTCTACCGACCGAGGTCCACAATCACATAACAATATAAAAATACTAAAAATACCCTTATAACATAGAAATTCATTTTATACGTAGAAATTACATAATTAGCCTTAAAACACATTAAAAACTGATAAAACTCATTTTATTTAGAAAAATCGTATATTATATATATAATTGAAAATAATTCACGAAAAATAGTTTTAATTAGTTAAAAATACTAAATAATTTGTAGAAATCATTTTTGTACTTTAAATAACTATTAAAACCAATTAAATTACATTTTTAGCCAATTTTGTGTAAAATTACCAAAATGCCCTTATATATATAAATATACTAAAATTCATTCAAAAAATCACCAAAAATAGTATAATTATCCAAAAATTACTTTTATCCACATATTTATCAATAATATCAATAATTAAACTCAATTAACCAATTAATTTCAATTAAAAACACAATTAACCCTAATTTTCCAAAATTACATAAACTTAAATAATTCAAAATAAATACATAGAAATTCATAAAAAAATCCAAATAAATTTCTATAATTCATTTAAACACCTATAATTATCATAAAACACAATTTCATAATTTATTTAATTAATTTCCGAAAATTAGAAAATAATATTATAATATTCAAAAATACCCAAAAATCAAAATAATCTCCAAAAATTCTACAAAAATTCATACATGTAGATTAAGCTACTAGGATCAAAATTTGTTAAGGGAATTTTCATGAATCAAACAATTCAAAGTTCAAAAAAATCAAAAACCCTAATATGGCCGAAATTGAAAATTTGAAACCTAAACAAATCAAGACCATTTAAGCTCAAACCAAAGCTAGAATCACACTCATCGGAGCTCAAGGAGAAGAAAGAGACTGGCGGTGTCAAAAATGGTGGCCGGAATCGCGAGGTGTGAAGAAATGCAACTTTCGGCCAAAAAATGAAGGAAAGGAAGCTAGCCGACGCCGGGGAAGGAGGCTAGGGGCGGCGGAGCAGCTGGCTGGGGAGGGTGGAGCTGCTGGTGGCACACCGACAGTAGGTGGTTGGGATTTTCAGCGGTGAGGGTTGATGGAGGACGGTTTCAGGAAGAAGAAGACCGAAGAAGAAGAAGAGAAAAGAAAAGAAAAGAAAAGAAAAAGAAAAAGAAAAGAAAAAAAAAGAAAAAGAAAAAGAAAAATAATAGTAATAAAATATTTGGGAAAATCACACACCACACATTATTATAATAATTTAAAATTTAATAATAAATAAAATAATTAAATAACAATAAAATTAATAAACAAATAATAAAATATTTGGGTAATAAATTAAACCCTAATTAAATAAACATATACACACATAGGCTTTATTTAGTAATTTAAAATATGTATGAGTTCATGCAAGTCCGTAAATCTATTTAAAATAATTAATAGTAAATTGTTTACGTGAATATTTCCCCGAAAATGAAAGTCTCGGGAAAATTTTACGTAAAGCACTTAAAATAATGGTAAACAATTAAAATTCAATTTAAATTAAATAAAAGCTCATGAAATATCAATATCATATTTAAAAATTATTAACACTGCATATCCCGATGCAGTATTAAAATATTTAAAAAATACGGGATATTACAATCGAGGAATCTGCGACTGCTGATAACCAGAATAAGGACATGATATGGCAAAATGTCCCGTTTGTCAGCATCTGAAACACTTCAGCGGTGTCATGTAACACGGTCCTTGATGGACTCTGCTGCATGTTTGATAAACACTAGAAGCTGACCTAGAACTATGACCACTACTGCTGCTCGAAGCACCTAACCCAAGTCTGAACGGTCTATGCTGACCTCAACGACCATGTCTACTACTCCTATGTACTCTTTATTGTTGCCTTTGGCTCTACTGGGCTGGGCCTCTCTACTGACTACTCGAACCAATATGAAAACTTGAGTATGGAGTAGTATGAAATCCACCTGACTGAACGCCCAACTGGTAATAATCAGGCATAACTCCTTGCCTGACTAGCCTTAGCTCAATCTCCTTGGCCAACTCTATCACTGACTCTAGAGTAAGGCCCGTTGTAGGTATACCAGCAAATGTAGAACCTAAACCAGTGACATAAGTGGTGGCTGCGAAGTACTGATCTCGCATTAGGTCTTTTGCTTATCTGCCAAGTCAAAGGAACTCTCTAGTATAGTCCTCAACAGATCTGTCACCTCAGGTAATGCTAGTTAGTCAAAGTCTGTAGCTCATATGGAGTGGCTCTAGGTAGAATCTCCTCATGAATCGCTCTCTGAACTAAGCTCAGGTCATTGTCATCATGTATAGCTGAATCATCTGAATAAACTAGTCCAAGGCTAGTCCCTCAACTAACAGCTCGACTATCATGATCCGCTGGTACTTAGTGTGAGCAGTCCGAGTCCTCGTCTCGATTGCATGGAGAAAATCTAAAGGCTCAGAAGTCCCATCAAAAGTTATCTTGCTGACTCTGGCATAGAACAGGGCTACCTCAGGGTCAGACATACCCTGCTGATAGGCAGGCTGAACAGGTGGTGCAACATGAGGTACTGGAATATCCTTGAACTCAAGATCTACAGGTTCCTTATCCTGTAGCTCTCTTTGCCTACAGTGACCTGCCGCTCCTTAAGGTCTACCTCTACCATGACCTTTACACCTAACTGACAGCTTAGGAGGTAAAACCTCATCTTGGAAGGACTCATCATCCTCGGCCTCAATGACCGGTGGAGTGACACGCGCTCAACTCCTCATTCTGAAAAAACAAACAGAAGGATTCAGACAAAACATATAACTAACGGTAATGCAGAAAACTAAATCAAGGAATACATATCAAGACATACTCAAACCTAATTAACTACAATAGTTTCAAAAGAAAACACAACACTGAAAACTAAGGCCACAAATCTAACAACTAAGACCCTAATACAAAACTCCACTTTGATACCAACTTTGTCACGATCCAAACCGAGGACCATGACCAGCGCTAGGGAATGAAAATTCTTTCGAATCCAGAACTAGTAGCGAGCCTTAAAAGAATAAAAATATACAATAAATGAAATAAAACAATTAAAAATATATCAAAATTTAAAACTCAATAATTATGATAAAAATAATCTCCACATATTATAAAATAAAATATTTTAGTACAATATTTAGAGACAGACCTCTCTGAATTAAAATCAACATACATAATACAGAGTACAACTTTCGACTAATAAATTACAACTACTGCAGTTTTCTAGAATACAATAATAAATAATTAAGTAGATAATTTACATAGTAAAGCCAGGACGAAAGAAATCCGGTGGATAGGTCTACTGTTGAGGCCTGAAGAATAAGACTCTCCTGTAAAAACATCAACGGAGGGGAGTCAGACCTCACTAAGTGAATTATTATAATATATATACACGCATTACTAAATGACAAATGCAAACAATCATATGTATTTAATAAACATATATACAGGCATGTACACACATATGTTAAAAATCTCTTTATATATAATACTGAAAAATATAAGTTTATGAAGAATCAAATAGAACCCTAAGTGATCACAACCTCAATTAGCAAGTAGAAAGCACTCTAGCCATACTGGCTCATTTAATTCTAAGTAAATTCACTTAATCCAACTAGACAATATACTGGCCCTGAGACACTAAGTCGATCGAGCTCCAGCAGTCTGACTGTCAGTGTGATTGGCCTCGAGACACTTGGTCAACCAAGCTCTAACAATCACACCATCAATCACATCTCACATCAATCAAATCAATTGAGTCATAATTTCCATAAATAAGTTAGTAATTCAACCTACAATCTATCACACTGGTACGTACTCGGTCCTAGTGCTGCTCACTAGGAAGCACGTTCTATCGATATCCTTCATTTACATTAAAACATACATTTAAGTAACTAATAATGTATAAAGTCGTGCATAATAGTCAAATAAACCATATATATGCTGGAAATATACTTAAAATAAACTAAGTATATTTAAAGTATATATATGTAAAATAAATTCAATTAAATCATGAAATATACTTAGAATAAACCAATAATATAGTTAAAATAATTTGAATATAAATCAAAAGGAAAGACATGCATTCATTCAAAATATACTAAGAATAAACTAAAAATATACCTAAAATATACTTAAGCATTAAATAAAACAATTATGCAAAACTTTACATTTAGAACATATAATTCTAAAAAATGCAACCTAAAGCAATGTATATATATAATAATAACTCATAAGGATGCGCTCCACGAGACTGGTTTGACGGGCCTGGTCCGCTAGGCCTCGGTCTTGGCGCAACTAAACAATAAAAATGATCATGAATTAGAATAACTCTAATTTAGGCTTCTAAAGACTTAATCTAGAATTCTAAACAAAAACAGACACAGAATTAGAATTAGACCCGATATCACATTTTACGAGAATTCTATCAAAAATTCGGCAGAACCTCCTCTGTAAAATGAATATCTCTCTATTAAAAAGTAGAGCCGATCCTGCAAGAAAAATACACTTCTAATTCCAGGATTCAAACAATCCTCGGTTGGGATCCCGAACTATAAAATTCCCCCAACCAAAGTCCACAATTCACCACAATACAAATAATACAATAAAATATATTAAAAATTAATAAATATTATAAATACCCTCAAAATATAGCATATTTAACATTAAAACACCAAAATAATTATTTTCCTAAGAATTACTTAAAAACCCTAAATAATAATATAATATTATTAAAATTCCATTTTTCCAATAATTGCACAAATATTCTTAAAAATCAAAATTTCTCGATAATTCAATATAATTTAATAAAAAGTCACTTTACTAATCCAAAAAGCCTAATTAGACTAAATACAAATTAAAATTTACTAAAAATCCATTTTATTACAAAAATAGTATATAATATATTATTTAAAAATAATTTTCAAAAATTAGTAGTAATTAGTTAAAATTAGTAAATAATTTGTAAAAATCATTTTTATACCTCAAATAATATTAAAACTAATTAAACATAATATTTAACTAAAATTACCACCAAATTACCAAATTAACCCTAATATTCAAAAATTCACATAATATACTAATAATACTAAAAAATTCAATAAAATTTATATAAATACACAAAAATTATTTTCTCAACATATTTTTCATAAATATCAACAAATACCTTTTATTAACCAATAATTTCTAACAAAATATATTTTTAACTTATATTTTCAAAATTAACATAAACTAAAAATAATTATACAAAATTATACAAAATTCACAAAAATTATAAAATCAACTCTAAAATTAATAATAACCACTAATAACACCAAAAATCATAATTTCATAATTTATATAATTAATTTACGAGAATTAATAAAATAATAATAAAATATTCAAAAATTCACAAAAATCAAAATAATTTCCAAAAATCACACAAAAATTCAGGGGAGTAGCTTAAGCTAGGGGGAATAACATTTGTGAAGGAATTTTCCATGAATCAACGAAAAACTCCCAAAAAAAAAATTGAAACCCTAAATGGTCGAATTAAAGAAATCAAGAAACATAAAAATGGAGGAGTTAGAGCTGAAACCAAGGCTGGAATCAAGTTCATCGGAGCTCTAGGAGTCGAACGACGCTTAAAACAAGAAGAATGGCTACCGGACGAAGGTGGGACGTCGGAAAGCTCAATTTCGGCTTCTGTCAGCTATCGGTGATTTGCTGCTTGCCGGAGAGGAAGGAGGAGACAGGGAGGACGACAGGAGGTGGCTGGACGACGGTGAGGCACTTTGACGATGGTTGAATAGCATGATAATGACAGTGAGAGGGTGGGGGTTTGCGGGGAAGAAGAAAAAGAAGAAGAAAAGCTTTTCTTCTTCTTTTTTTTTTTAACATAATGTGTGTATATATATATATATATATATATACACTAATGTATGTATACACTAATGTACACATGTTTATCAATATATATATACACACACACACACATACATGCATTTACACATAATAAGATAATATAATAACCCTAATGCATGTATATATATATATATATATATATATATATATATATATATATATATATATATATATGAAATAACATGCATTATAATCATGCAATAATGCATAATAATAATAATAATAATAATAAAAAATATCATGGTTAAAAAAAACCTTAGTGCTCTAATAGGATCATTGAAATAATTCGTAAAGTAATAAATTTTACGTAGATAAATCCCTAAAATAATAAGTTTAAAAATAAATATTTACGTAGGAAATTTTGATTAAACATGAAATAATGAATATTAATCACAAAATAATAAAATATATTTTTAAATTTTATTAACACTGCATATCCTATTTTAAATTAAAATAATTTAAAAACTAGGGTTATTACAAGTTTTGCAAAATTACTACTAATTATTTAAAAATTGGAAATTAATTATAAAAATTATTTTCATACTTTTATTATTCAAAATCAGTCTTAAATAGAATAAATAACAATAAATTTAATTAAAATTTAATAATTACTAATTTCTAATAATTTTGTCTAAAAATACATTTTTAAACATAAGTTTTCTAAAATTCATATATTAAATTCTACAAAAAATTTCATAAAACTTCCTTTACAAAGTTTACTCCACACAATTATAGAATTTATTAAGTTAACATAAGAAAACCTAGAATCAAATTACCTTAAATTGTGGTGGTTGCCAATGTTACCCAATAAAATTGACTAAGGGGTTTCATTACTCGGAAGGAGATGAGTTCAATAAGACCATCAACAAGATCTGGTGATGTCGAAGATAATGACGACACTCCAATTAGTGTTCAGCCAATCGGAAAATGGAGGAGGAAGAAGAAAGAGAGGTGGCCGGCCGGAGATGGGAGGAGATGACGGCATCTAAAGCTACTGGTTAGCGACTAGCTGATGTAGCTGTGTAGAGGGAGGTGGCTATCAGGGAGGGAGTGTAGAAAGGAAGAAGACAAAAGGAAATAAAGAAAGAAAAAAGAAGAAGAAAAATAAAAAAAGAAAGGTGACATTTTTTTAAAATAAAAAGTACATATAAGTACATATAATAATTAAAATATAAATTTCTCCCATTAATTATTCACACACATAAATATATATGTAAATAGTTAAAAATATACTCTTAATAATTAATTAAAATTTACTAAAATACTCACTCAAAATAATTTAGATAAAATAATAATTAACACTTTAAGATCCATAATTTAAATTAATAACTAAAAAAATGGGTCGTTACAATCTTCTTTCCTTAAAAAAATTCATCTTCGAATTTTAATAAATAGAAAAGAATCTAAGATTTTATTGAGAGAAAAGATAAGGATATGTCACTCGCATCTCTACCTCTGTCTCCCACATGTGCTCTTCCATGTTGTTATTCCTCCACAAGACTTTGACCATAGGAATCTGCTTAGAACGCAACTAACGAACTTGATAATCTACAATTACAACCGGTTCCTCCTCATATGTCAACTCTTCATTCACTTCCACACTCTAGGGCTGCAAAACATGCAATGGATCCAAAATATAGTTCTTGAGCATCGAAACATGAGACATTGGATGCACTTGAGATAAATTTGGAGGTAAAGCCAACCAAACCAACTCCCTCTAAGATTTTAAAAGGTCTAATGTATCTCAGTGCTAACTTCCCCTTTTTGCTAAATCTCATAACACCCTTCATTACTGATATCTTTAAGAACACATAATCCCCCACTTGGAATTCCACATCCTTTTGCTCTGGGTCAATATAACTTTTCTGCCTATTAGCTACCGTTTCCAATCTTCTTCTGATCAAAGCAACCTTCTCTGACGCATCCTTAATAATTTCAAGTCGAGTTAGCTCTCTTTCTTCGACTTTATTCCAACACAAAGGGGATCTACATTTCCTTCCATGTAAAGCTTTATAAGGTGCCATCTCAATACTACTATGGTAGCTGTTGTTGTAAGCAAATTCTACCAATGGCAAATGATCATCCTAACTACCTCCAATATCCATTACACACACCCTCAACATATCTTTAAGTGTATGGATCATTCTCTGAGATTGACCATCTGTTTAAGGATGAAAAGCAGTACTAAATTTGAGCCTGGTACCCATTAGTTCCTATAACTTTTACTAATATTATGAGGTAAACACTGAACCTCTATCATAAATAATAGAAACAAACACCCTCTAAAGACAAACAATATACTTAATGTGCAACCTAGCTAATTTAGTCACTGGATAAGTAGCTTTAATTGGCAGAAAGTGAGTTGATTTTGTTAGCCTGTCCACTAATCAGCAGAACACCTTCATCATCGAGATTAAAATTAATGAACTTCCCTCCATGAACTTTCTCCATAAGCTCCAACAATTCAGAATCTTAGCTTTAAGCTTCTTTGATCCTATCCCTCAATATTAATAGAACTCTGAATTGGGCTATCACTCCCCTTGACCTAGTTATCTTCATCCTCAATCCTTGGTCTACTAAATTATGCATCTCTTAGATCAAAGGCCACCTTTACACATTAATATGAGTAAGACTACTCAAAGACTTCCTACTTAAAGCATCTACTACCATATTAGCCTTGCTTAGATGGTACAAAATGTCACCATTATAGTCTTTTAAAAGTTCCAACCATCTCCTTTGTCTCAAATTCATATCTCTGTACTAAAAAATATACTTCAAACTCTTGTGGTCAATAAAAATTTAACATGTCACCCCATACAGATAATGTCTCTAAATCTTAAGAGCAAAGATAATAGTAACATCTCTAGGTTGTGAGTAGGATAGTTATACTCGTGCTTCTTTAATTATTTGGAAGCATAAGCTACTACTCTACCATTCTACATCAATACATAACCTAGGCCAAATCTGGAAGCATCACAATACACAATGAACTTGTCTTATCCATTAGGCAATGTTAACACTAGGGTTGTAGTTATCTTCTCCTTTAGTAGTTGAAAGCTATTCTCACATGCTTCTGACCACACAAACTTCACATTCTTCTGATTTAGGTGGATCATAGGTGCTACAATCCTTAAGAAATCTTAAATAAACCTCTTATAATACCCTACCAAACCTAAGAAACTCTGAATCTCTATGACTGATGTTGGTCTTGGCCATTCAAATCTTTTATGGATCTATTTGAACATCATCTTTAGACACTACATGCCTAAGGAATGCCACACTTTCAAGCCAAAAATCACACTTAGAGAACTTATCATAAAGCTAATGTTCCTTCAATGTCTATAACACTGTTCTTAAATGATACACATGCTCTTCCATGCTCTTAGAATACACTAATATGTTGTATATGAATATTACCATAAACTGATCCATAAATGGTCTGAACAATCTATTTATTATATCCATAAAAGTTGTTGGTGCATTAGTCAATCCAAAAGACATCACAATGAACTCATAATGGCTATATCTTGTACGAAATGCCATTTTAGAAATGTCAGCTTCTTTGATCAGTAACTGATGATAGCTTGACATCAAGTCAATCTTAAAAAAGAACTATGCACCTTGAACATGATCAAATAAATCATCTATCCTCAAAAGAGGATACTTATTCTTAACAGTCACTTTATTCAATTCTCTATAGTCACTATACAATCTAAGTGTACCTTCCTTCTTCTTAACAAATAACACTAGTCCACCTCAAGGAGAAGCGTTGGGTCTAATGAAATCCTTAACCAATAACTCTTGCAACTGCTCCTTTAACTCTTTTAACTCTATAAGAGCCATCTTATAAAGTGGCATAGAGATAGGAGTTGTGTCTGGAACTATATCAATGCAAAATTCTATCTCTCTATATGGTGGTAAACTTAAAAATTCATCAAGAAAGACATTAGGAAACTCACAAGCTATATGAACATTTAAGATAGATTTTTATTCTACTGCTGTGTCCTTGACCAAAGCCAAATACCTTTGACACCCTTTTCTTAGCATTTTTCTTGCCATAATAGTAGAGATAAGATTCTGAGGTATATAACTCCTATCACCAAAGAACTTGAATTCCTCTTTACCTAGAATTCTAAAAGTCACCACCTTACTATGACAATCCAAAGTGGCATAATGCTGAGACAACTAATCCATTCCCAGGATTGCATGAAAGCCAAACATATCCAACAATACCAAGTCTACAAGCAATTCTCTACCCTCTACTAACATAGGACACCCAAGAAGAATAACCTCGGTGTCTAATGAATTAGTTAGAGGTATGGCAACTGATAAAGGAATTGTCATCCTTGCAGCTTGTCAACCCGATTTTAAAGCAAAAATAAAAGATACAAAGGAATGGGTAGCATCTAGATGAATCAAAACTCTGGCATTAAGATAACATACACATAAGTGTACCTGCTTTGACTACATTAGATGCATAAGCATCCTGTTGCGTGAGAGTAAACACTCTAGCCTATCCTCTACCTCCCTGCTGACTGGTAAAAGCATGCTCAAATCCTCTAGCACTGCCTCTACCTCCTCTACCTCACCCCTGATGGGCTACAAACTGAGAGGTACCTTGATACTGGAATGGTGGTGGCTAAAACTGTGCTGGAGCAACACTGGTTGTAAAAGACTAAGGGAATTGTTGCTAAAAACCTGAATAAGGGCATGATATAGCATAATGCCCAGTCTATCCACATCTGAAGAATGCTCTTGGAGCTATGTAGCATGGTCCCTAATGGACTCTACCACAAGTCTGACATGCACTAATTGTAGATCCCATACTACCATATCCTGAACTCTGACCGCTACTACTGCTAGTAGCACCTGAACCAATTTTAATAGGTTTATGGGCTCCACTATGACCATGTCTAATGCTATTATGCACCTTATGCTGAGGTCTCGGGCCCTACTAAAAAGATCTTCTATGTTGACTATTAGAGCCTATTTAAAACACCATATGCTGAGTACTTTAATATCCTCCTACTCTAGTACCTCTAATTTGATAGAAATTAGACATAACTCCTTACCTAATGAGCTTAAACTCAATCTCCTTGGCTAACTCAATCACTGCCTAAAGAGTTAAGCTTGCAATAGGCATCCTAATAAATGCAAAACCCAAACCGGTGATATAAGTGGTGATGATGAAGTATTGGTTCCTCATCATATCCTCATCATATTAGGATAGTTTGAGAAAATCCTTGGTATACTCCTCCATAGATTTATCACCTTTGAAAATATTAGTCAATCGGAGCTTGTAACTCATCCTCATTAGCTCTAAGAAAAATTATCTCATAAACTGCTCTTTGAACTGAGCCCAAGTGAGTGTAGTCATATAGGGCTGAATCACCTGAACAAACCAATCAAACATTGGCCCTTCAATTGACAACTCAATAATAAGTGTCCTTTGATACTCAGTGTGCGCAGTTTGAGTTCTCGACTCAATCGCATAGAGAAAATCTAGTAGGTCTGAAGTCCCACCAAAAGAAATCCTACCAACTTTGGCATAAAATAATGTTGCCTCTGGGTCTAACATACCTTGAACTCCTTGCTAAAATAGAGGCTGCATAGGTGGTACATCCTAGGGTATACATGTTGCACCTTGCTAAACTCCTTGTGTATAGGTAGCATCATTTAAATCCTGAGCTGTAGGCTCCTTATCCTACTGCTCTTTTTGTCTATGGTGACCACCTGCCCCTCTAGGTCTTCCTCTACCCCTACGCCTAGTTGGCTACATATAGCATATAACTTCATCCTGATAAAAACTCTCTATCATCAGCCCTGTCAGCCGGTGGAGCAACTCATGCTCTCCTTATTCTAGAAAAAAAGAAACAAAATACATAATTTAGGTAATAACAGATATCCTAATGGTTACACGGTAAGAGTAAGGAAGACTTTTCAAGGACATAGTCAAATGTAATTACTGTAGTAGTTTTAAAGAAAACTTAAACTTTACAAACCTAGGTTATACATTACTAAACCTAAGCTCTGATACTAACTTTGTCATGACCCAAACCTAGGAGTCACGAACAACACTAGGGAATAGGAATTCATATAAATTTGGAACCTATAGCAAGCCTAAACCACAACTTCACACTAAACATAAACAAAAATTTACCAAAGAATTAAAATTTTGTAAAACATAAAGGATTTTCCATAAATACTATTGCAATTAAATATTTTTACAAACAGTAAAGTACATGGCCATAATCAATATCAAAATAACATATTGCAACAAATACATACTGTTATTGCAACGTCTAATAAATATAATAAATGATAGTTTAAAATTTACATAAATTAGCTGATGAAAAAAGGGTTTGATAGAGAGGGTAACTATGGGAGGTCTGAAGAGAAGAATCCTGAAAAATAATTAAGGGGAATTAGACCTTATTGAGTGAATTATTATTATATATATACATACAACCTAAGAATACAAGCAACCAAGCATCATAATAATCTTTAATTTATATTTATATTTATTTAGTTTATACACTCATTTCATGTAAATGCTCAAAAATATTTTTCATATCAATGCAATAAATGAAAACAAGTGGTGGATCAAAGTAGAATCCTAAGATATCCATAATCTTAATCACTGTACCATATTGGCCATTAGGCTATCTTAAATCCAAATAATATTTCTCTTATCCAGATTGGCAGTGGACCAGTGAGACCCTAAAAGGTCAACCGAGCTATCACAATCTCGCTGCCGGTATGACTAGCCTCGAGACCCTAAAAGGTCAATCGAGCTGCTACAGCCACACCCCTGTCTATCCACAAATCTCAATACTTCATATAATCTCATATCAATCAAAATTTCATAACCTAGCATCTAGTGTACTGGTGCGCATACAGTCTTAGTATAGCCCATTAGGTAGCATGTTCTACTACTATCCTCCAAAATATCATATCAAAATAAATAATGAAATCATGCTAAAATATGAGGAGCATCCAAATTACACAACAGTCACACACACACACACACACACACATATATATATATATATATATGATAATACAATGATAACAATAACACTTAAAAGTTAATGCAACATAGCATGTTAAAATTTCTCTTTTTATCGAAATATGGATGCCAATAACAATTTCTACATGCATTGCATATATATAATAATAATTCACAAGTAGAATGCGCTCCTTAGTACTGACTCGATTGGCCATGTCCTGAAGTCCCTACTATCAATGCAGCTATAGGAAAATAATAATAATAATAAATAATTAGCATTAAAATCCTAAATTTATACATTCTAGATTTCTAAGAAAAAGCTTGATATAAGACACAACTCTAATAAAACTCAAAACTTAACACAAACCGATGTCGCATTTTATGAGAAATCTACCAAAAATTTAGTATAGTCACCTATCTAAAACAGACATCTTTTTACTAAAAGTAGAGTCATTCTTGCATAAAACCATACTTCAAAACTATCCACAACTCAACATCTCAAGTTGTGTCCCCGAACTACACTTTATGCCCAACTGAGAACCAACACAAC
Organism: Mallotus nudiflorus; assembly: GCA_947683625.1. NCBI lineage: Eukaryota > Viridiplantae > Streptophyta > Magnoliopsida > Malpighiales > Euphorbiaceae > Mallotus > Mallotus nudiflorus. Next base: position 123,023 of record CANTUR010001127.1, on the reverse strand, counting down.
AAAATATATAAAAACAATATAATTTTTCTCAAATCACTAATATATCATAAAAATTTAGTTAACTAATACAATTTAATTTATTTATATAATAAAAATGTAAAGGAAATTTATTTCCAAATAAATAATAAAATTCTAGTTCATAAATAAAATTTTGTAAGTGGAATCAAATTTCCATTTTTATAATTAAATTAGCATTAATTATAAATAACTATTTAAACCACTCAAATATATCATAAAAATAATAGAGGACTCATTAAAGCTTGAAAATAATAAATAAATTTATTATTTGTTTATTTTTCCAAAATTACTACTAATTATTTAAAAATTGGAAATTAATTATAAAAATTATTTTCATACTTTTATTATTTAAAATCAGTCTTAAATAGAATAAATAACAATATATTTAATTAAAATTGAATAATTACTTTTCTAAAAATACTTTTTTAAACATAAGCTTCAAAAATTCATATCTTAAATTCTATAAAGAATTTCATAAAACTTAATTTACAAAGTTTACTCCACACAATTTATAGAATTTATTAAAAATATTAAAATACCCAGGTCTGAAATAGTAACCGAACCGAAATAATACCCAAAAATTTAAAAATTCTAGAAAATTATAAAAAATATACCAAATGAAAGATCTCAACTCTAATTTCACTATATATAACTATCACCAAGCCTAATATAGCGTAATTAAAACTCAAATTAAATAAATTAACCAAGAAAACCTAGAATCAAATTATCTCAAATTGAGGTGGTTGCTGGTGTTAACCGATGAATTTGACTGAGGGGTTTTGTTACCCAAAAGGAGACCACTGGCAAGGTCTGGTGGCACCAGAGATGACAAAGAGACTTTGATTAGTGTTCGGCCAATTGAAAAATGGAGGAAGAAGAAGGAAGAGAGGTGGCTGATTGGAGATGGGAGGAGATAGCGGCATCTGGAGTTGCTGGTTGGCGACTGGCGGCGATGGCAATACAGAGGGAGGTGACTGTTGGGGAGGGAGGGAAGAAAGGAAGAAGAGAAAAGGAAAGAAAGAAAGAAAGAAAAGAAGCAAAAGAAAAAGAAAAAGAAAGAAAAAAAGGTGATTTTTTTAATAAAAGTATATATAAGTACATATAATAATTAAAATATAAATTTCTCCCACTAATTATTCACACATATAAATATATATGTAAATAAATAAAAATATACTCTTAATAATTAATTAAAATTTACTAAAATACTCACTCAAAATAATTTAAATAAAATATTAATTAACACATTAAAATCCATAATTTAAATTAATAAATAAAAGTATGGGTCATTACTGTCACACCCGTATCCTAATTCCAAGTAAATTTGCTTTCATTATATGTTGTATTTACATATATATTGATTAAATTTAAGTATAAGCTTATATATATAGTTAAGCTAGTATTTTAGGTTGAACCATAACTTATATTTGATTGAAGGGCAAGAATTTTTGAATTTTAGTGACACTCAAAATAAATAAAATATTAAAAATAATAAGGTTATGATGTTAAATTAAAGTAAAGGATAAGAAATTTCATGTTAGCAAAAGATGAGGACTCCAATTAAAACAATGATTGTCCTTGATTAAACAATTGAAAGCTTGACGATTTATAGGTAACTTAAGCATTTCATTAAGGACCAAAAGGAGTCATTTATATATTATTTAATTATTTTTTTGATTTAGCTTCTTCTTCCATCATGAGCAGCGATAGGAAGGGAAAAAAAGAGAAAGAAAGAAAGAAAAACACTTAGAAAAGAAAATAAAAAAAGGGAAAGAGAGCTGATTCATTTCCTCTTATAGAAGTTGATTTTTCAAGAAAATTTGAAAATATAAAGTACAATTAAGGCTATAATATTCATCCTAGAAGACTTTGGTTATTTATTTCGAAATTAATTTTAGTGTTTTGGTTTATTTAATTTAGGTTATTAAGTTGCAGAATACGGGTTTGATAAGTCTAGTTTATTAGTCTCTGTAATTCAATCATATCTTGACCTATAGAACTCCAAATTAAGTGTTATTTAATGATCTGGAATCTAGAAAGAATTATCTAAAATTGTTTCTCTTTGAGCTTGATCTGATTCAATCTATGTGTTAGGGTAATAACAGAAACATTTTATTGCTCAGTCTATTAGTTTCTTTAAGCTGGTTATAATTTGTTATATACAACTTTATTTGTAGGTGTCCAATTGGTGTGAAATTTTTATAACATATTCTATACATATATATCTAAGAATGATTAAAATTTCAGCTCAAAATTCCTTTTCTATAAGTTCTAATAATTTTTCAAAGTCAGCTCTAAAAGTAGTCATTTTGATTATGTGAACTAGGTTTATAGAGTTCATGAGTTAAAATTAGTCTAAATACGCTTGTAATATCTTGAGCTAGGAAACTCAAAATTAAGTTTAGTTTAATTTTGAGAAAACTTAAAAGTTCTCTAAAACTTTGTAGTTTTGATCAAGAGCTTAATATGCCTGAATAATGGTCTAACAGACTTGTACTTTTTATTGCTCAATTTGTCTGAGTAATTGAGATACTTGCAATTCAACATTTATAATTTTATCTGTCGTTATTGAATGGAAGTAAATTTTTTACTAAAGGTACTAGACACAAAGACCTAATTTTGGTTAAAATTTAAGGTTAACATTCCATTTCTACAAGGCCAAGAAATTTTTCTAATATAGGCCTGAAAACTACCCTTGTAGAGTTAATATGTCTATTTTGTAGAGTTAAGTTAATTTGCATATTTTGCATATAGTTTGGGGGCTACATGGTTAGGTAAGTATATGAGATTTTTATATTAATTATTTATAAATGAAATTGCATGTGGTAGGTGCTGGAAAAGGCACGGAAAGTGCAGGTGCAAGTTAAGCAAATTCAGTGAACCAATTTTATGTGTTTATAAGTTGTTTGGTGAGTAGATGTTCAATCTTTTTAAATATTTTTATTTAAATCACCAAGTAAATAAAATGACTTCAAATTAAGTTACAAAACAAAGAAAGTATTAATAATACATTTAACTTGCACACTGTTCCAGAAGTAATAGATGTTCTAGTAGTGAAGGAATTTGCAAATGTATTTCTAGAAGATCTGCTGGGTTTACCTCCATATCGAGAGACTGAATTTAAGATAGAAACTATATCAGGGGTAACATTATAATCAAATGCATCATATCGAATGGCACACTTATATTAGACCTTAAGTTTGATTGATTCTAAGGTATTTGTAGAATGAGAATGAAAGAATGCTACAAAGATTAGTTATCTTAGAGAATTTAGTAATAAGGATATGAGATCTTAATGGGATTAATAATGAGTCTATAGAGTGATGATCATGTTAGAGATGGAATTTGTATTTAAAAGAGTTGAATTTGATTTATTCTATCTTGCATACATGGATGATTTGTAGTGAAGCTTGAAGTGCTAGTAGGAATAACTCATAGAAATATAGTTTATGAAATAAGAAAAATATTTAGAAATAGAATAATATCTGATAAATTGATGCTTTGAGGTTTTCAAATTAAAATATGGTTATAGTTGATAAATTTTGTAAACGGTAATGGAAATATAAGAATTTCTTGCTTGTAATGAGTTGAATTTTTTTTAATAAAGCACCATGTTAATTTATTTCATTTAAGGATAAAGTTATGCTATGATATAGAATGTTGTCAAACTAGAAGCAATTTATCCAAATATCATTTATGGGAATTATATATAAAGGTCTATATATGAAGAGAGTGTGTATTTCATCGAAAGAAAAATAGATGTATGAAAGGTGGATAGGAAATAAAGCACACTAGGAAGCTTGAACTTATCATATAGTGTAATCAAATGCCAATAAGATGATGAACAAATATGAGTTAATGTTACTTGTTGGTACCAAATGGTAAAAAGGATTATTATGTAGTAGTAAGTATAAAATTAATAGATTATATGAGATATATGCATAATAGAATGGTAGTTGCATAGATAAGCATGTTCAATAGGAAATAAAATTTGAGATTCAAATCTATAGTTGGAGTTGCTTATCTCAAAGAAACTAAAGATATAGTCTTAGAAGGCCGAATGGAGGATTTAACTAATTGATCTTATAGAACGATAACGTAGGGTGTTAGTCATCCTAAAGGAGGCATTATTGTTAAAAAAATTATTATGAAAGAAGTGTACAAGAAAATTGATGAATTTCATAAGAAGGTAAAATTTTAGGAAAGCAAAAGAGAAATGGGTGAAAATTTTATGTAGTGGTGTAATGTTTGATTTATTACAATCTAAGAAACATTAATGAATTATGATGAAAGATAAGGTGTTGGTAGAAATGATTTATAAGAATATAAATTTTGAGAATATGATTGGTTCTCGCAAGCATACGAGTTTTTCAAGTAATATAGAATAAATACAGGTCGATCCCACGAGGATTAAATGTTTATCCAATTATTAATTTTGTTTTTAATTTGTTTAAGAATCAAATATTAAGTGAATTATAATTGCTAAATTTTAAAAACCAAAATAAAATTTAAATAATAAAATCAATTAATTTAAATTTTAACAAGAAAATACATTTTAAGAAGCAAATGATAGAATGATGTTAGGGATTGTATCGCTATATTTTAATTAAACCAAACTCAAAAAATTAGTCTTTCTTTCTATTGCAATTTTAGGGATATCAAATGTAGTAATAAATCTTTCTCAAGTAAAAATTACTTAATTTATTTCTATCAATTGAAAAGGCTTTAACTAATTCTCATTAAATTAAAACCTAATCAAATTTAGTAGATAAATCATGAAGTACAACCAATTGAAATTAAAATAATTTAAGCTATCTCTAGACTTAAATCAACTAATCAAGCACTCATATTTCTATTAAGATTAATATTTCTCAATAATTAATCTTAAAAAAAAAAATCAATTATGAATGATCAGATCATAAACAATTAAGCTCAATGAATGCTTAATGCAATATAAAAGAAAAACTAATATATGAATCAACTTAAATTAAAATAAGTTTAACAATCCCCAACATAGAAAAATTAACTAGACATCATACTCATAATATTATGAAAATGTAAATAAGAAATATATCTAAGAACTAAAGAAAATTAATGAGGAAGAGAAAACTCTTTTAGTGTAATTCTTCTCCTAGTAAGTCCTGCTTCTTCTTTCTCCCTGTCCTGCTGCCTTCTCCTCTATGTGTTTCTCTAGCTCTTTTAATGCCTTGATAAAAAAATCATCCACCTTGCGTGAGACCTTTTACTCTCTTTTTAAAACAAAACCACTCATAATTTATTCATTTATTTATTATCTCTTCTTTTTTTTTTCTTTTCATAATTCTGTCTTCATAATTATATGTCTCCCATTATTACATGTCTCTTGCCATCATTCCATGTCTCTCTCCATAATTGCATGTCTTTAGAAGAAAGCACTTTTTTTAACTATTCACCATTACAAAATTGCAAGCTACCCTATAATGATGCATGTCCACCATCACCATCACATGTGCTTATGCATGCTCCACCACTATTCTCTGCAAAGTTTAATTCAGCAATTCACATAAAATTCATTTTAAAAGAAATCCAAGTACATTACTAAATTCATAATAAATATAGAAATAACTAAATTCTAAAAATAAATACCATAAACATACATAAACCAACTTAAAAAACTACTACACTTAACATATAATCAAATAACCCCACACTTAGCTTCTTGATTTTCCTCAAGCAAAATGAAAAAAATAATATGTATCAACAATGAGAACTCAACACATTAATCAATTTTAACTTGACTGATTAATAAAATCTCCACATAATATAAGATTTAAATCATAAAAACTAAACAAGCAACTCATGATCAAGAACATATATAAAAATTACCAAGTGGATAGCAAAATCTCTTGTTGAATATAAAAATGTTCATAAATCAAGATTCACAAAGAAAGAAAACAAGTTAGAAAACTCTTTTATTAGAATTGCCTTTATAAGACACAAAGAAGATTTTTTTAAAAAATTTTCTTGCGGACATTCCTCTCATCAGAATTCCCCTACTTTTCCCGTACTACTCAGTGTGGAACCCTCCAAAAGGTCCTTTTAGGATACTTGTACTCTTTAAAGAGTATTGAAGTAAACGAGCATCTATAAATTTTAATAAGAAATTTCAGCTCCCTTCCACAATAAATGTTTTTTTAATATATTAAGTGTCAATTTCAAGCAATTCCAATGACTCAAGCTATCCAACCCGTAACTTATCTAATTCCTCTTAAATTATGTACATTTACATATTCAAAAAGAGAGTAAGCATTCGATTCATTAAAGTATAAAAAAGATGTTTTTTAACCACAAATTACTCATAATGCTTAAAACCTCAAATCAAACATTAAATAGAAATTAAATAAATTAATCAAGAAAACTATACCAATGTGCCAAGCTTACAAGATTGATAAATTGCAAGCATCAAAGTTGTGGGGAGAATTGATTATACTTCTACCATATGCATGAATATAATACAATAAAACTGTAATATCCCGTGTTTTTAAATATTTTTATACTGCATCGGGATATGCAGTGTTAATAATTCTATTATATAATATTGATATTTCATGAGCTTTATTTAATTTAAATTAAATTTTTAATTGTTTATTATTATTTTAAGTGCTTTACGTAAAATTTTCCCGGGACTTGCATCTTCGGGAAAATTTTCACGTAAATAATTTATTATTAATTATTTAAAATAGATTTAAGGAGTTGCATGAACTCATACATATTTTTAAAATACTAAATAATTTATATATGTGTACTTATTTATTTAATTAGTGTTTAATTAATTACCCTATTATTATATTATTTATTTATTAGTTTTATTGTTGTTTAATTATTTTTATTTAGTATAAATTAATAAATATTAAATTATATGTATGTGGTGTATATTTAAGGTGTGTGATTTTATATTATTTTAATACATAGTATAAAGTATATATATATACATATATACATTTAATATTAACAAAATTTTAAAGTTTAACTTAATTACCAAATTACCACCCGACTTCCTCCTTCATCCCCGACCATCCCCATCGCCGTTCCACCACCTGTCATGCCAATTTCTTGCTGTTGGTGTGCCTTCCGGCGTTCCACCTCCTTCCTCAGCCTCTTCCGCCACCTGTTGCAGCCGTTTTCGACGTCTGGAGATCGATTTTGGCCGGAGAAGCCGAAACTTTGGCCACCGTCGTTCACGATGTTTTCGGCCATCGTTTTCGACACCGCCAGTCTCTTTCTTCTTCTTGAGCTCCAATGAGTGTGATTCCAAGCTTTGTTTCACTTAAAATGGTCTTGATTTGCTTAGGTTTTGATTTTTTGAATTCGGCCTATTAGGGTTCTTGAATTTTTTGAACTTCAATTTGATTGATTCATGAAAAATTCCTTCATAAATGTTGTTCCCCTTAGCTTAATCTACATGTATGAATTTTTGTGGAATTTTTGGAGATTATTTTAATTTTTGGGTATTTTTGAATATTTTAATATTATTTTCTAATTTTCGAAAATTAATTAATTAAATTATGAAATTGTGTTTTATGATGAATATAGCTGTTTAAATGAATTATAGGAATTTATTTGGAATTTTTATGAATTTCTATGTATTTAATTTGAATTATTTAAGTTTATGTAATTTTGGGAAAATTAGGTTAATTGTGTTTTTAATTGAAATTAATTGGTTAATTGAGTTTAATTATTAATATTATTGATAAATATGTTGAGAAAATTAATTTTGGATAATTATACTATTTTTGGTAAATTTTTGAATGAATTTTTGTATATTTATATATATAGGGGCATTTTGGTAATTTTGCACGAAATTGGCTAAAAATGTAATTTAATTGGTTTTAATAGTTATTTAAGGTGTAAAAATGATTTCTATAAATTATTTAGTATTTTTAACTAATTAAAACTATTTTTTCGTGAATTATTTTCAATTATATATATAATATACGCTTTTTCTAATAAAATGAATTTTTATCGGTTTTTAATGTGTTTTAAGGCTAATTATGTAATTTCTATTTATAAAATGAATTTCTATGTTATAAGGGTATTTTCGGTATTTTTGAAATTGTTCTGTGATTGTGGACCTCGGTCGGTAGACTGTAGTTTGGAGTCCGACCGAGGGATTTTGGTTGTGTGTTGAGCTTATTTTTCGAAGTGTGTTTCTTTGCAGGGTCGGCTCTACTCTTTGAGTAGAGAGATGTCCATTTTACAGGGGAGGTTCTGCCAGATTTTTGGTAGAATTCTCGTAAAATGTGATGTCCGATCGAACCCTAATTTCGATTCTGTGTTTAATATTTTAGATCGAGTTCTAGGATTTTCTGTTAGGTTTATTCTGATTTCTGTCGTTATTGTTTGTTTAGTTGCGCCGAGACCGAGGGCTAGTGGACTAGGCCCGTTGGACCCATCTCGAGGAGCACACTAAGTGTGAGTTACTATTATATATATATATGCTCTAGGGTGCATGATTTTAGAAATATATGTTTTATCTTGATTAAATATGCATAATAGTTTAATTAGTACTTGAGTTTATTTTAGTTTATTTTTTGTTTATTTTAAACTATATGCATGTTTTATTAATAAAACAGGTTTAAAATGTTTTTGAATATATTTCCAGTTTATTTTATAATTTAATTGGATTTATTTGACGTATATATACTCGAAATATACTTGGTTTACTTTTGGTATATTTCCAGTATATATATGGTTTATGTTGCTATTTATTTCAAATTCATGCATCATTTATTTGTGAATGAATTTTTTATATTTATTAATGAAGGATATCAATAGAACGTGCTACCTAGTGGGCAGCATTAGGACCGAGTACGTACCGGTACGCTTATAGCATTTAGACTATATTACTAACCATTTGTGGACATTGATTGGATTTGATTATTTGATGTGTGAGAAAGGATTTGGGGGTGTGATTGCTGGAGCTCGGTTGACTAAGTGTCTCGGGGCCAATCACACTGGCAGTCAGACTGCTAGAGCTCGGTTGACTTAGTGTCTCGGGGCCAGTCTACTGTCTAAATGGATTAAGTGGACATATTTGGAATAAGTGAGCCTGTATGGCTAGAGTGTTGTCTAACACTGTTTTGAGGTTGCGATATTATAAGGTTCTATTTGATCCTTCATAAATGATGATTTTCAGTAAAATATATATAAAATGATTTTACAGCATCTGTGTGTATTTGCCTGTATATATATCTATATATATACTATTGACTGTATGCATTGTCATTTAGTATGCATGTATATATATTATAGTAATTCACTCAGTGACGTCTGACTCCCCTCTGTTGACTATTTTTCAGGAGATTCATCTTCCTCAGACCTCAGTAGCAGGCCTGTATGCCGGATTTCTTCCGCCCCGGCTTCTTTGTGTAAACTGCTTCTCTGAGTCTTGGGTTTATTTTATCTAGACACTGCAGTAGTCATTAAATATTTAAAGAGATGTTGTATTATATATTTGAACTGGATTTGTATTAAAAGAGTTTATATATTTGTGATGATGAGGATTTGATTTAAATCCAGTTGGTGCATATGTTATTATTATATTTATGATTTTTATTTCTGCTGCATTATATATTGTTATTACTATTGCATGTTTTATTTTATTTTTAGGCTTGCTACGGGTTCCGGATTAGAGAGAATTCCCGTTCCCTAGCGCTGGTCATGGCCCCTGTTTTGGGTCGTGACAAAAACACAATTAAAAAAATTAAGATAAATTAAAATAAAACACTTCAAATGCAAAATAACACATATGTATTTCTAAAATGCAACATGCACCCCCCCCCCCCCAAACTAAAATTTCACATTGCCCCCAATGTGAAATATAAGTGGGTTGGATAAACAATACTCACAATATAAACAACTAAATGAAATAAAATAAAATTAAGAGAAAGAGAAGACAACTCAGATAAGACAGTGATTTTGGTGAAGATAGAGGTGAAGGTAGTTTAAAACTTGACAATTCAATGTACTTGGCAAGCTTGAAATTATGGTAAAAAATTTCTTTCCTCAAATAGAAAAACTGATAATCTATTTCATCATTTTGGTCTACTATTTTCTTCTCTATGACTTTTAGCTTATCATCAATTTTCTTTTCCATGGCCTCTAACTTTTCTAAGACTTTCTATTAACCATTGTTGTTAATTTTAGAAAACTTGCCTCCATCTCCAATGGTTTCAATCTCAGGGATAGGAATCGGTACATGATCTTCTATTGTTCATCGTAAATGGTAGCACTTACGAGTATCTGGTGCCTTTAACTCATCTAAACTTGTAATAACTTTAGCGTAATTCAAAAGATAATAGTGCAATTTGCCCACCTCCATAAGAAAAATGTCAGTGGTGGATGGATTAAAAACACCAAAATGCAAAGTAAGACCGGTCACAATATGACCTATAAAAATGATAACATGAGATGAATTCATAATATTCCATAAGCTATAAAATATAAATTATGTGGTAGAGACTTTGGTTTTGGTATGCATACACCATAGAAGGAATAATTATTGAATTGACACTTTATTCCCCTCAGTTTTCCTAAAAATCACAGAACACATGAATTTATGAATGATTAGATATCGATGATCGGTAATTAATCCATTAGGTGTAGCATGTGTACCCCTAAAATTATCTTGCCCCAAAATTTGATACCAAAAATCTTCAAGGTCATAATTTTTAGGGCTTGATAAATATCATTCTTAGGAAAACCAAACACTTGATGCATAATTTCATAATTCACATGATAATCTTTACTGCAGAATCTAAAACCCAAATGCTTATCACTCTCTTCAATCAAATGCAAAGTGGTAAAGAACTCAAGTGTGATTTCTCTATAGTTGTCAAATGCTATAGTAATAAATTTAAACCATCCTAATTTGCCACATGATCTATATATATCATCCTTAATGCCTAATTAAGACAAAATTTCATTCTCAAAATATTTACAAGTAGAAATTTTTCTAGAAGTAAGAATGACATACCTTTTACCCTCCTCATGAGTTTTGATTAGAAATGGAGCACGATACTCTTGGGCAAGATCATATACCTCATTATCTTCAATTACATTCTTTCCCTTGCTCGAGCCTTCTATGGTATTCCTATCTCTCTTAGATGGATTCTTAGTTCTTGGCATTATGAAATAAAGAAAATGACAATAAGAAAAATGAAATTTAAAGGATTTAAAAATACAAGAAGCAATCTAAAAAAATAATGATGGATGAATGTGAGATTTGAAAAGAGGGGGAAATGAAGTGATAAGAGATTTGGAATGAAAAAGAAAGCAAATTGGAAGAAAGCAAATGTGGAAGTGAAAAGGTGAAGGAAGGTGAGTTATTGTATAAGCACTTCAAGTATGACAAAGTTGACCTTACCAAATTTGCACTTCACTTCACCAATGTTCCTACAAAATTCCAAAGCACCAAAATTTTTAAGTGTGCTTAACAACTCTAATTCACAAAAATTAGCAATAAATAAAATGAAATGAAGAAAGAAAATATAAAGCAATATGCAAAATATTTTTTTAAAAAGAAAACTATAATTCATAAGATAAAGATTAATAAAAAGACTAACACTGAACAAAATAACATGGTGAGAGAAAATAATAAGCATAATAAAATGCTAATTTTTAGGTCTTTAGTATGACCAAAACCAGAATTTTTCATTAAGGTTGATGAAGGAAAAGAATTTCCTTCTCATTGGTCATAAATCCTCCTTGATACACTTTACACCTCTATCCATTTAATTAAAAACACTCTGCACCATGAGAAAAGACTTGTTGCACCTTGAATGGACCACTCTATCTCGATCTTAATTTACCCAAAAATAATTTTAGTCTAGAATTGAATAAAAGAACAAGATCACTAGCTTTGAATTCTTTCTTAAGAATATGAGCATCGTGCCATCGTTTTGTTTTCTTCTTGACAAGCTTAGTGTTCTCATATGCTTGAAATCAAAACTCATCCAATTCATTGAGCTGTAATAAATGTTTTTGACCTACTGACTTCATGTCAAAGTTTAGTGCTCCACTAGCAAATGACAAGCTTTCTAAAAAAATAATTGGTAAGGAGACATACCAATTGGAGTTTTGTATGTTGTATGATATGCCCATAAAGCATCATCTAACTTAGATACCCAATCTTTCCTTGAAGAGCCCACTGTTTTCTCTAAAATTTTCTTTATTTCCCTATTAGTGACCTCTACTTGACCACTGGTTTGAGGATGAAATGGGGGTAGAAACTCTATGGTGAACTCCATACCTTTTAAGTAGTAACTCAAACTGTTTGTTGTAAAAGTGTGAGCCTTCATCACTAATCATAGGTTGAGGTACTCCAAATCTATTGAACAATTTCCTGAAAAATCTTATCACCACTTTAGCATCATTTGTAGGTGAAGGAATGGTTTCTACCCATTTAGACACATAATCTACCCCAACCAAGAGAAACTGGTCCCTAAAAGATGATGGAAAGGGACCCATACCCCCAAAGGTAAAAAATATCCACTTCTTGAACTGATATGAGTGGCATTTCATTCCTCTTGGAGATATTCCCATGTCTCTAACATCTATCAAAGCATTCCATATAATCCTTGGCATCTTTAAATAAAGTAGGCCAGAAAAATCCACTCTCTCACACCTTTGCAGTAATTTTTGTTGCTCCAAATTGCCCACCATATGCAAAATCATGACAATGAGACAAAATTTCTAACATTTTAATTTTAGGAACACACCTCCTAATCAACCCATCTCCACAAATCTTGTATAGAAATGGATCTTCCTATAGATAATGCTTTGCCTCATAGAGGAAACACTTCCTTTATTGATAGGAAAAATTTAGGGGCAGCGTTCCATGCTAAATAATTGGCGATGTCTGTAAACCATAGAGCACTAAAATGTTGGACTGCTAGTAATAAAGCATTATTAAATTCATCACTGATATCCTTTTCTTACCTCACTTGTTCATAAACTTTTAATCTAGATAAATGGTCAGCTACAACATTCTCAAAACCTTTATTGTCTTTAATCTCCAAGTCATATTATTGTAAAAGTAACACCTAACAAATGAGATGTGGTTTTGCATCCTTCTTGGCCATGTGATATTTTATTACTGCATCATCAGTGATAATAATAACCTTTGAACCAAGTATGTAAGATATGAATTTATCAATAGCAAAAACCACTGCCATCATCTCTTTCTTAGTTATGGTGTAGTTCAATTAAGTCTCTATAAGAGTTTTGCTTGCATAGTATATGAAATTAAGCTTTCTTTCTTTCCTCTGACCAAGCACTGCCCTCATAGTATGGTCACTTGCATTATACATAATCTCAAAAGGAAGTGCCCAATCTAGAGGTGAAATAATTAGGGCTAAAACCAAAGCCTTATTCAACCTGTTAAAAGTATTTAAACAATTATTATTAAAACCAAAAGGTGCATTTTTAACTAACAATTGGGTTAAAGGTTTAGGAATTAAAGAAAATTTTTAATGAAATGCCCATAAGAATCTGCATGTCTTAGAAATCCTTGAACTCCTTTGACTGTTGTTGGAGGTGGTAGCTTCTCTATAATTTCTATTTTAGCTCTATCTACCTCAATCCCTACACTCAAAATCTTCTGACCAAGGACTATCCCTTCTTCTACCGTAAAATAGCACTTTTCCAAGTTAAGAACAAGGTTAGCCTTTTCACATCTTTTCAAGACCCTATCAAGGTTAGACAAACATAATTCAAAAAAATCACCAAAAATAGAAAAATCATCCATAAATACCTCCATGATGTTCTCGATGGGATTAGAAAAAATTAATGTCATACACCTCTGAAAAGTGGTTGGTGCATTGCACAGTCCGAAAGGCATGCATCGGTAAGCAAAAGTTCCATATGGGCATGTAAATATTGTTTTCTCCTGGTCCAATAGAAAAATAAAAATCTAATTGTAACCTGAATAACCATCCAGGAAATAGTAGTATGCATGCCCTGTTATCCTTATAGTTATAACCCGAATAACCATCAATAAAAGGGAAAGGAAAGTAGTACTTTCTTATGGTTGGGTTTAATTTTTGATAATTGATATATACTCTCCACCCATTAGCCATCCTCTTCAAAATCAACTCATCTGCTTCATTTTCCACAATAGTCTTTCCACTCTTCTTTAGTACACACTGCACTGGGCTTACCCACTCACTATCAGAAATTGGGTAGATAATACATGCATCCAATAGCTTGATAATCTCCTTTTTTTACCACCTCTTTCATGTTTGGATTCAAGCACCTTTGTCTCTCAATGACAGCTCTACTCCCCTCTTCCATATGGATTATGTGTATGACAATTGAAGGGCTAATCCCTTTGATGTTTGAAATCTGCCACCTAATGGACTTCACCCTATTCCTCACTATTTCATATACCCTTTTCTCTAGTTCAATAGATAGCTTGTTAGAAATGATAATGGGTAAAGTGTTTCCCTCCCTTAAAAAGTTGTATCTCAAATGGGTAGGTAACAGTTTAAGCTCTGGTTTAGGTAGTTTAACAAGATGGGGGAGTGGGGTTCTCACTACGTACTAAAATTTCAGGTTTAAAAAAAGTGGCTTTTTGTGAGGGTTCACTATCTACTTCACACTCCAAAATTTTATAAAGAATTTATTTATTGAAATTCACCTCCCTCACACACTTATCTATAACTTCCACTCTCATGCAAAATTCCTCTTCAATTGGGTACTTTATCAATCAAGGAATCATAAATTCTACACTTTAATTACCAACCGTAAAAGTGATTTTACCTTCATGAACATCAATGATGGCTCTCCTAGTATTTAAAAATGGTCCCCCATGAATTAGAGGACACTTACTATCCTCTTTAAAATCCAAAACTACAAAGTCCACAGGAAAGATAAATTTATTTACCTTAACCAAAACATCCTTAATGATCCCATGTGGTTTCTTTGTAGAGTGATCTGCAAGTTGTAAAGTCATGTTCATAAGGGTTAACTCGCCAAGCTGTAAGTTCCTAAAAAGAGAAAATGGCATAAGGTTAATACTTGCGCCTAAATCATAAAAACATTTAGGAAATTCTTGAGCACCAACTACATAAGGAAGAGTAAAACTCCCTAGGTCTTTTAATTTAGTTGCTATTTTATAAGTGATGATGGACTTATAGGTCTCTGTTAATTCCACAGTCTAGTTATCATCCCACCTCCTTTTATTAGTGATAATATCCTTAAGATATTTGGCATATGTTGGCATCTCTACAAGAGCATAAGCAAAAGGAATATTAAGTTCAAGCTTTTTAAAAGTATTTAAAAACTTAGCAAACCTCTTTTCATCGTTAGGCTTCTTCAATCTTTATGGAAAAGGCATCCTTGTCTCATATTTCTATGAATTTGGAACAAGTAGTTGCTCCTTCCCATCACTGTCCTTTACTTGTTTCACGTTGCCTTCTTTAGAGTCATCATCATCATTCTGAATTTTCTTTTCTTGAGTCTTGACCTCTTCTGTCTTGATTTCATCTTCTAATCTTATCTCCTTGTCACTTGTTAGTGTAACTACTTTTAGTTGCTCCCTTGGATTTGGTTTAGTATTGCTTGGTAAATTCCTTTGATTCCTTTGTGCCACTATGTTAGCAAGTTGTCCCAATTATACCTCAATATTATGAATTGAAAATGAATGATTTTTTTCTATCTGATCAAATTTGGCCTCCATCTGTTCCTGATTTTCATCTTTATGGCTCATTTTGTTGGGCATAGCTTCCAAAATTTATCTAATTTATTTTCCATTGAGGTCATATGATCTTAATGAGGTTGTTAAAAACCTAGAGGTGCTTACCTTGTCATGTTGTTCTAAAAGCCTTAGGGAACCAAATTGTTATTATTATTCCAAAAAAATTTTGGGTGATTCCCTAGTTTTCCTTGAAATTGATCCCCAAAAAAGTTGACTTGCTCTTGATATTCATCTCCCACCATAACACAAAATTCAATATTAGAGTAACCCAATAAATTACAACTTTCACTTGAAGGGGTTGGATTATTTTTATTGGTGAGGTTGTCAATCTGTTTTATCAATGCAACAATCTAAGCTTGAAGGGGTGTCACCATGTCTACCTCGATTCTGCCTCCTTGCCTTAGTGGATTTTGATGCATTGATGACCAAAGATAATTATTATTTGCCATCTCTTCTAGAAGTGAAAATACAGCCTTAACTATTTTTCACATTAAAGAACCTCCAATTGCTGCATTAATAATGTCTCTAGTGGATCAGGTAACACCATTATAAAAAGTTCTGATAAGCACATCCCTTGGCAAACCATGATGAGGACAAATCCTTGGCAACTCTTTGAATCTTTCCCACGCATCACTTAAGGATTCCATGTCAAATTGCTAAAAGGTGGTGATATCCTTAATAATATTTACTATTTTTTATAGTGGGAAATATTTTGCCAGAAAAGTTTTGCCAATAGATCCCATGTAGTGATTGAAGCTAGTGGTTGTGAGTTCAACCATGCTTTAGCTCTATCCTTTAATGTGAATGGAAAGAGCCTCAAACGTATAGCATCATCTGATACCCCATTGTACTTAAATGTGTTGCATATCTCCAAAAAAATAGCAATATGAGCATTAGGGTATTCATTTGGAAAGCCATAAAACTAAACACTTGATTGGATCATTTGAAGGTTGGTTTAATCTCAAAATTGTTGGCATTGATTGTTGGCCAAGCAATACTTTACCTTGTACCATCTAAACTTGGCATGGAAAAATCTAAGAGTGTTCTTTCTTCTACATGTTGTTCTGCCATGACACTTGATTTCTTTTAAGAATGCCTCATATTCTCTCTTTCAAACTGTGTAAGTTCTGGAATAAAAATGAGAGGATTGGTCCATGTTGTTCAAGTATTATACATACACCAAAACATTTAATTGAAATAAAATATATAATAATAGAAAACAAACAAATAAATAAACATCCAAATTTTAAACAAAAATAAATTAAATCAAGTAAAACAAAACCAATTATGTTGTTAAACTTATTCAATCCCTAACAATGGCACCAAAAGCTTGATTGGTTCTAGCAAGCATACAAGTTTGTCAAGTAATATAGAATAAATATAGGTTGATCCCACAAGGATTAAATGTTTATCCAACTATTATTTTTTTTAACTTGTTTAAGAATCAAATATTAAGTGAATTATAATTGCTAAATTTTAATAACCAAATGAAAATTAAATAATAAAATCAATTAATTTAAATTTTAACAAGCAAATAAATTTTAATAAGCAAATGATATAATGATGTTAGGGATTATATCACTATATTTTAATTAAGCCAAAATCAAGAAATTAGTCTTTATTTCTATTGCAATTCTAGGGATATAAAAGGTAGTAATAAATCTTTCTCAAGTAAAAATTACTTAATTTATTTCTATCAATTGAAAATGCTTTAACTAATTCTCATTAAATTAAAACCTAATCAAATTTAGTAGATAAATCATGAAGTACAACCAATTGAAACTAAAATAATTTAAGCTATCTCTAGAATTAAATCAATTAATCAAGCACTCATATTTTTATTAAGATTAATGTTTCTCAATAATTAAAAAAATCAATTATGAATGGTCAAATTATAAACAATTAAGCTCAATGAATGTCTAATGCAATATAAAAGAAAAACTAATATATGAATCAACTTAAATTAAAATAAGTTTAACAATCCCCAACATAGACAAATTAACTAGACATCATACTTATAATAATATGAAAATGAAATAAGAAATACATCTAAGAACTAAAGGAAATTAATGAGGAAGAGAAAACTCTTTTAGTGCAGTTCTTCCCCCAGCAAGTTCTTCTGCCTCTTTCCCCTCGTCCTACTACCTCCTCCTCTACATATGTCTCTAGCTCTCTTAATGCCTTGATAAAAAAAATCATCCACTTTCCATGTGACCTCCTACTCTCTTTTTTTTTAAAAAAAAAACCACTTATAATTTATTTATTTATTGTCTCTTCTCTTTTTTTTCTTTTAATAATTGCGTCTTCATAATTATATATCTCCCATTATTACATGCCTCTTGCCATCATTCCATGTCTCTCCATAATTTCATGTCTTCAAAAGCACCCACTTTATTATATTTTTTTTAAATTGTTTACCATTACAAAATTGCAAGCTGCTCTACCATAATCATGCATGTCCACCATCATCATCACATGTGCTTATGCATGCTCCACCACCAATCTCTGCAAAGTTTAATTCAACAATTCACATAAAATTCATTTTAAAAGAAAGCCAAGCACATTACTAAATTAAGAATAAATATAGAAATAACTAAATTCTAAAAAATTGTAAAAATAAATACCATAAACATGCATAAATCAACCTAAAAAACTACTACACTTAACATATAGTCAGCATAAAAGTAATATTTAAAGGTTGATTATTCTTGGAGATATTATGATTGAGAACTTAAGGCTACTAATGAATATATAATTGATAAATATTGAAGACAATACCGAGTCTACTTGAAACTCCACATTTATTAGTGGATGGAATTATATATGTTTAGTGGTATAATAAAGTTTTCTTTTATAATATAGGAGTTGAAACATGATTTAAAAAAAATGAGATCGAGTTAAAAGTGATATTCTAAAATGTCATTTTGAAAGTCTATATGATGTTTTGAAGGTATTCCAATTTAAAGGAAATAGAAATTTTAAGGATAATAATTGATGATTTAATATTTTATCAGCTGAGAATATTAATGTATTACATAGTCAATGTTCTTGGACATATCACATGGTTTAGAGTTAAAAATTTGGCTTATTTTAGGGGTAGGAATCCACAAAGCTAGGATTAGTTTATTGATAAAGTTCATGGTGACAACCATGGTGAAGAATTCAGAATTGCAGATGTTGTCAAATCTTATAAGGAATAAGTTTTGGAAGTTATTCTTAGAAATGTAGTAATAATTGTTTATTTTACTTTAAGGAGTTATATAACATATAGCATGTATGAATGTGTATAAGAACTACATAGTTAAGGATCAAAATGTATTATGAAATAAAATGATTTCCATAATTAAAGTGGTTTAGAAGAATCAACCTATGAAAGGAAGATATAAGATGATATTATCCAACATTGGTGATCCCCATTATAGGACAAATGTAGTGAGAATGTATCGAATTTCAAGGATTAAATTCTTTTTAGGGGGGAAGAATTGTCACACCCGTACCCTAATTCCAAGTACATTTGCATTCATTATATGTTGCATTTACATATATATTGATTAAATTTAAGTATAAGCTATTATATATAGTTAAGCTAGTGTTTCGGGTTGAGCCATGATTTATACTTAATTGTAGAGCGAGAATTTTTGAATTTTAGTGACACTCAAAATAAATAAAATATTGATAATAATAAGGATATGAGGTTAAATTGAAGTAAATTATAAGATCTTTAATGTTAGCAAAAGATGAGGACTCCAATTAAAACAATGGTTATCCTTGATTGAACAATTGAAAACTTGAGGATTTACAGGTAACTTAAGCATTTTATTAAGGACCAAAAGGAGTAATTTATATATTATTTAATTATTTTTTGGTACAACTTCTTCTTCCATAGTGAGCAGCCATAGGAAAGGAAAAGAAAAGACAAAGAAAGAAAGAAAAAAAAACACTTAGAAAAGAAAAGAAAAAGGGGAATGAGGGATGATTCATTTCCTCTTATAGAAGTTGATTTTTCAAGAAAAATTGAAGATCTAAAGTACAATTAAGGCTATAATATTCATCCTATAAGACTTTGGTGATTGATTTCGTAAGTAATTTTAGTGTTTTGGTTTATTTAATTTAGAGTTCTTAAGTTACAGAATTCGGGTTTGACAAGTCTAGTTTATCAGTCTCTATAATTCAATCATATCTTTACCTAGAGCACTCTAAATTAAGTGTTATTTGATGATATAGAATCTTGGAAGAATTATCTAAAATTTATTCTCTTTGAGCTTAATCTGATTCAATCTCTATGTCAGGGTAATAAGAGAAAATTTTTTATTACTCAGTCTTTCAATTTCTTTCAACTAGTTATAATTCGTTACATACAACTCTATTTTTAGGTGTCCAATTGGTGTGAAATTTTTATAGTATATTCTAGACATACATATCTAATAATGATTAAAATTTCATCTCAAATTTCCTTTTGTATAAGTTCCAGTAATTTTTCAAAGTCAGCTTTGAAAGTAGCCATTTTGATTATATGAACCAGGTTATAGAGTTCATGAGTTAAAATTAGTCTAGATATGTTTGATATATCTTGTTCTAGGAAACTCAAAATTACATTTAATTTGATTTCAAGGAAACTTAAAAAGTTGATCAAGAGCTGATTATGCCTGAATAGTGGTTTAACAAACCTGTACTTTTTATTGCTCAATCTAAGTAATTGAGCTGCTTATAATTTGACCTTTATAAATTTATTTATGGTTATTCAATGGAAGTAAAATTTTTATTGAAGGTACTAGACACAAATAATTAAGGCTTTTTAAAATTTGAGGTTAACATTCCTTTTCTATAGGGTAAAGAAATTTTTCTAATATAGGCCTGAAAATAACCCTTACAAAGTTAATACGATTGGTTTGTAAAGTTAACTTAATTTGCATATAGTTTAGGGATGCATGGTTAGCTTTGTATATGAGATTGTTATATTGATGATTTATGAATTAAATTGCATGTGTTAGATACTAGAAAAGGCAAGGGAAGTGCAAGTGCAAGTTAAGCAAATTCAGTGAACCGGTTTTGTATGTTTATAGGCTATTTGGTGAGTAGATGTTCAAGCTTTTTAAATATTTCTATAACAGTAAGAAAATGAATTTTTAATGATGTTTTGTGAATCTAAGATTATGTGTAGTAAATTTTTCAATTTTTTTTGTTACTACTTGAATTACTTAAAGTATTTAAGCTTTGAAACAATAATGGTTTCAAGTGTGCAAGTTAAATATATTATTAATAAATGCTTTGTTTTGTAACCTAATTTGAAGTCATTTTATTTACTTGGTGATTTAAATAAATTTATGCTCTACATGGTTTCTCTCTTCTTTAAATTATGATGAAGATTATTTGATTTTGAATGGTTATTGAACCATAAATACAATAATATTGTTTTAACTGATTATTTTGGTGGAAATCGTATTTGATTTGAGTATTACCACCGTATATGAGTTGTGTAAATATGTTGAGGTGATATATGCACATTTGATATTGTGTTGGTTATTATTGCGCAATAAATAATAGGGCACTTGATTGCAGGACGATGAAAGGAGAAGGGTCATTTCGTGCTAATGTAGTCAAAGGGTTAACCTTCAAGTGTGCCTAGAGAGTGAGTTTGTAATGGCCTGTATGTTATGATCAGGTTGTGATGCTTGTTATAGGGATGATTAATACATGTGAAATGTTGTATTGATGTTTAAAAAGGCATGTGTTTTACTTGACTATGCTTTGCATAAGTTTGAAAGTGAGAAAGGATTTGATGTTTTAAGTGGATTATAATATGATTTCAAATATGCTATTATTATCATTTGATAAGTTAAATGCGTTTGGTTTAACAAAATTGTTTTATGCTTGATACATTTATTCATTGAGTATTTTTGTACTCATTTTACTTCATTTTATAAACATTTTCAAATATCAGGGTTGATAGTTGGTGGATAGAGTTAAGTGAGTGTGAATAGAAGTTTTAGAATAAGGTTGGCTAACATCCTCGTTAGACTAGCCTTGTTCCTTTATTTCTTAAGATTGTTGTATAAGTGTTGTAAAACATTGGTGGTTATGCTATATTTAAAAATGTAATATATATATTATCTAATTATTTTGTACATATTTTACTATTCATAAATAATATTTTACTATTCATAAATATATATTTTACTATTTATAAATAGTATTTCACTATTCAGAAAAATACTTAGTACTTTAAAAGTTCTTATTCTCTAAATGCAATGTATGTATAACACTAAACTTTGATAAGAGATAAATTTTGAATCCTCTTGCAAATATAAGGATATTATAATAAAATTCATTAAACTAAGCAATTTTTTTGGTGATTGGTTTTAAATGTCCATCTCGGGCTATGTGAGACAAGGTGTGACAATTACAATCTCATACTGTCCAATTTCATAAATCAGCATAAATGCAACACCAAGACATCATAAATAAAACAACATATAAAAATTAGCATAAATGAGATAGTTCTCAATAAATCAACATATATATTAAGTAAATGCAACCAAAAAATGAAATAAGACAGTGTAAGGATCACAATGGATGAAAAAATATATAAATGCACTAACCTAAATGAAGAAGGAAGATGGGACAAAGTGAGATTTTAGCAGTTTGAAATCTGGCTGGAGGGCCGTGTGAAGAAGAGAGGACTTACTAGGATGAATGCCTTGAGAGAATTTGTTCAATAAAGAAATAGGATCATTAAAATGAACGTACATATGGATTAACCGAACCAGCTGACTATGTAGTAGAGGAAATAGGATTTTCCTATACGACAAAAAGAATAAAAAAAACATAGATTTAAAAAAAAGATTTATATTAAGAACACAAACTGAACCAATTTGCTTTTGAACTAACATCACATTTTAGTGATTAAAGATAAGTAAAAGGGTTTCAAAGTATTATTAACAGAAAAATGCAAGCAACATTAAAAAATCAGTAGCTACAGGTAAAAGCAAAATATTTACTATAACAATCAAATACACTCAATATAAAAGCAAACTAATCTAAAAACCTAAAATAAGTAGCAAGGTCAGTGGTAATCTAAAAGACCAAAATAATAAAATCTCATAAAGAAAAAATAAACTTAAAGTAACATTTATTTTCCTTTATTCTTTCCTAGCGGCTTCTCAACAGCCAAACATACCTTAAGCAAAAAAATAAAATAAAATAAGTAAAAATCACAAGAAAGCATAATAAGCGAATAAAACATCAATAAATAAAAAAAGAGAAAATACCACAGTGAAGAAGAAGAAGAAGAATGAGCTCTTTCGAACAAGATTCAGCTTAGTGTATGTTGACAAAAGAAAGTGGATGGTGATGATGTTGATGGCGATGACAGATAATAGTGGATGAAGATGATTGTAATGGCGATGGCAGTAGACAGGGGCTGGTTGGCAGAGGGGGAGGAATGATAGTGGGGTGAGGGTGAGGAAGGATAGTAAGATGGAGGAAGGATAGCTGGTGGAGGAAGGATGGGTGGCTGGCTGCCTGGACAACAAGTAGATGAGGGTGAGAGTGGAGGGTCAGGGCGACAGCTACTAAAATCATTTTGAGAGAAAGGAATTAGGTTTAATTCAATAGTTGATAATAAAGAGATAGGTCAAAGTGAGCATAAATTTTTTAGTGAATTAGGTTGAAGCCAAAATTACGTAGTTTTGTTGAAAACTACGTAGTTTTGTACAATAGTTCTATAGTTATATTTATTTATAATATTAAATTTATATGTTTTTATGATAAAATAATATAAATTAAATTATAATTTATAGTTTAATAATTTATTTATTGTTAAATTAATACTATATAATAATATTAAATTGTTTTATTATATTAAGATGGCTTAACTTTAACTTAAGATTAATTATGTCATTGAATAAGTGTATAATAAAAATACATTATAATTTGGAATTTAAGATTTAATAATAATATTAATTGGTGTTATATTTATCTCATAATAAATTAGTATTATTTAATAATAAATTTCTTTGTAATATTGAAATCGTTTCATAAGATTAGGTTAAGTAAATAAGAATGAAAGAGATATATTAAAGTGAAGAGTGATGTTTAGTGAATTAGGTTAAATTAAAATTACATAGTTTTGAATAAAACTTAAAAAATACATTGTATTGAGAAAATTATATAATTTTATGGTTATAGAAAAATTATTTTTTTTATAAGATATGTTAAGAGGGATTTTTATTGAATTAGGATAAATCAAAACCACATAGTTTTGAGTAAAACTACGTAGTTTTGAGAAAAGTATATAATTTTATAGTTATGGACAAATTATTTATTTATGACATTAAAATTACACATTTTTATTATGAGATAATTCAAATTAAATAATAATCTATAATAACAATTTTATTTTTGTTCAATAACAATACTAAATCATTTTATAATATTAAGATTAGGTTGAGTGAATGAGAATGAATGAAATAGGCTAAAGTGAAGAGTGATGTTTAGTGAATTGGGTCAAATCAAAACTTAGCAGTTTTGAGAAAATTACATAATTTTATGGTTATAGATAAATAATTTATTTATAAGATATGTTAAAATGGATTTTTATTGAATTAGGATAAATCAAAACTACATAGTTTTGAGTAATAAAACTATGTAGTTTTGAGAAATCTACATAATTTTATAGTTATGGACAAATTATCTATTTTTGACATTAAAATTATATTTTTTTTAATGAGATAATTCAAATTAAACTATAATCTATAATAACAATTTTATTTTTGTTCAATAACAATACTAAATCGTTTTATAACATTAAGATTAGGTTAAGTGAATGAGAATGAATGAAATAGATTAAAGTGAAAAGTGATGTTTAGTGAGTTAGGTTAAATCAAAACTACATAGTTTTGAGAAAATTATATAATTTTATGGTTATAAAAAAATTATTTATTTATGAGATATGTTAAAAGGGATTTTTATTGAATTAGGATAAATCAAAACTACGTAGTTTTGAATAAACCTACATAATTTTATAGTTATGGACAAATTATTTATCTATGAAATTAAAATTATATATTTTTGTGATGAGATAATTCAAATTAAATTATAATTAATTCAAATTAAATCAAAACTACATAATTTATAGTTACTAACAAATTATCTAGTTATGACATTAAAATTATATATTTTTGTGATCAGATAATTCAAATTAAATTATAATATATAATAACAATTTTAATCAATGTTATATCTATTTAATACTACATTAATATTATACAATAATACTAAACCATTTTATAACATTAGGATTATGTAGTTTATTTAATATATTTATTTAATATTCATACTTAATTTATATTATGATGCCTTCTATAGTTTTTTCTTTTTTTTAAGTATACACACTTTATTAATAACCACCTTAGATATAAAACACATTCTCATATTAAAGTGATAAAAATAAAGTAATATTAAAGTAGCTAAAAATAAAAATTACTTAAAATTTTTCCATAAATTATATTATTTAATACCACTACTTAATACTAACATTTAAATTTATGAGATAGTAAATGAGCATGTTCACGAGCTTACTTAACAAGCTTGTTCACAAGCCCTATTAGCAAGCCTGTTTGCGAGCTTCCTTCATAACCCTGTTCATAAGCTCGTTTGCAAGCCTATTCACAAGCTTAAACGAGCTGAGTTTCAAGATGCTCGGGCTCGGCTCATTTACCTTGTGAGCCAAGCAATTATGTTTAGGCTTAGCTCGTTTAACTTAAAAAATGAGCTTGAGCGAGCTTTTAACGAGCTGAATGCCGAGCGGCTCAACTCAGCTCTGTTACACCCCTAGCTTTAACTATAAACTTGGCCATAGTTTCTGTGCCACCTCCAACATCAACTAATGACTTTAAGTCCTCAAACACTCCCTTGCACTCATTAATTAGCACATTTGTGACTAATCTTGCATCACTAGCCATAGCTTCATTAAAGAAATTATTGAGCTTGGGTTCATGACTAGCATAATCCTAAAGTGTCCTTCCATGAGTAGTATCAAATGGAGTAGGGTCATCATTTACAAACCAAGTGCTTACATAATCCCACGATTTTGTTAGAATAGGATCAGCATGGCTAGTAAGAACTTAAAGGGTGGTTGTCTTTAAAAGGGAGTTAAGATGCACTGGTAAGAACATACCCTTCATCATCATCATCGATCTTTACTTTAGTAAAGAACCCAAAATTAATCAAAATGGGCATTAGGTGAGGGACACAACAAGCTTTGGTTGGGTGGATTTGTAAAGTATCAACGAGCTAAGAAAGGGAGATGGGCTTGCCATAGTTATGGATGACATCAGGGATGCTAATTTGAATTACACATTTAAGAGACTTGGAATTGATGAAGTTAAATATATGATTCCATACATGTGCTTGAGCTTCAAGTAGCTCAAAAGCCCCATGCCTTTGAAAACCTATATTTTCAACCATATTAGGTTTTCTTGATTAAAATGATGTGTATGTTTTAAGATGAATTGGTGCATATGCTAAGTACACTATTTATCAAAAGTGGTGGATCAATAAATAATAAAATAATAAATAATTGTAGTTGTTCAAGGAAGTTTACCGTCACTTTGGTCTGTCTAATAGAGCTGGATTAGTTAAAATCCAATGGATTCTCTAAAAAATAATAAATAATTAGATTTTTAAAAAATATATATTTACTATATAAGTAGTGTGATTGAATGCAAAGTACTTGAAGTATTTAGTTTATTTATGAAATTATTGGCTTCAATATTCATTTACATTAAATTTTTTATCTATAAGGATGTTAAAAGTTTTAGGTAATAGACAAATTGCACAACAAAAACAATAATTTTTTAAAAAATTATGTGAAATTTAAACGTTACACTTTAAACTACTAAAACATGATTATTAGATTACTTCTCCACTAGTTTATATAAATTTTTTTAATTGAAATGCACTAACTGCATGATGTTGAAGTGAGTCAAAGATTTGGTTGTATATATTAGGAAGTAAATCTTTATCTTGTTTAGGAAGTTATTCTATTCCTAATTAGTGTGTATAACTAGGTTTTCCATATATAAGAATATTTTGTGTATCTATAAAGGATGTAATGTCTCTCATGAATATAGGAAAAATATAATTCCCTTGAATTCTCTCTATTTTTCCTCTAAATTTTATTCTACATGGTATTAGAGTATACCTATTGAAATTGAATTCAACTTTTGTATTGAATCTTTGAAATTATTTTTTTCTCCTTAAAATTTCTTTGAATCCTTTAAAGTCATAATCCTTTAGAAATACACTATAACTACTGAAAACACATCCATTATAACACATGGAATACCAACTTTCATTCAAACCCTTGAGGATAATTCTCCTTTTCTTATTGGAATTATACTAGATGATACAAACTGTCACACCCATACCATAATTCTAAGTACATTTTCATTCATTATATATATATATATATATATATATATATAAATATAAGTATAAGCTAGTATATATAGTTAGGCTAGCGTGTCAAGTCTAGCCATGACTTATACTCGATCAAGGAGCAAGAATTTTTGACTTTTAGTGACACTAAAAATGAGTGAAATCATATGAAAGAGAATGATTTGAATTAAAAATAAAGTGAAGAATCAGAATTAAAAAAAAGGAGGATGACATAGACTCAAGTGTAATAATAGACATCCTAGAATGCACAATTAGAAGCATAAAGGTTTAAGGTAATTTTAATTATTTCATTAAGGGCATAGAAGGATATTTTATAATAAAATCTATCCAAAAAGGGTCTAGAATCTTCTTTAAGTCATGGTCATTTAAGTGGAAAACCATATATGTAAAGAAAAGAAAAGAAAAGAAAAGAGAAGAGAAAGGATATTTGCTTGAGAAAAGAAGAACTGAAGCTAGAAAAATACTTGATTCTTTAAGGAAGCTGATCTTTTACAAGTTGAATAAAAAATTCTAAATCAATTTTAGTCCATTAATCATCTTCCATAAGGCTTTATTGATTAAATTTGTAAGTAATTTTAAGTGTTTTGGTTGATTTAATTTAGGGTCCTTAAGTTGCAGATTTCGGGTTCTTAAAGTCTAGTTTATTAGTCTTTATAATTCGATCATATATTAAGCTAGAAAGCTCCAAATTAAGTGTTATTTGATGATATGAAAAATTTAATAATTATTTAAAATTTTTCCTTTTTGATCTTGATCTGATTTAATCTCTATGTTAGGGTAATAAGAGAAAATATTTTATTGTTCAGTCTGTCATTTTCTTTAAGCTAGTTATAATTTGTTATATATAACTCTATTTATGGGTGTCCAATTGATGTAACATTTTATAGCATGTTCTAGACATATAGATCTAAGACTAATTAAAATATTAGCTCAAAATTCCTTTTCTATAAGTCCCAGTAATGTTTCAAAGTCAGCTCTAAAAGTGGCTATTTTGATTATGTGAACTAGGTTTACAGAGTTCTTTAGTTAAAACTAGTCTAGATACATTTGGTATATCTTAAGGTAGAAAAATCTAAATTTAGTTACTTTAATTATAAGAAAACTTGAAATATTTCTCTAAAACTTTATAATTTTAATGAAGATCTAATCATGTTTTAATAGTGGTCTAACAAACCTGTACTTTTTATTGCTCAATCTATCTGAGTAATTAAGCTACTTGTAATGTAATCTTTATAATTTTATTTGTGATTATTGAATGGAAATGAAATTTTTATTAAAAGTACTAAACACAAAGACCTAGGTCTGGTTAAAAGTTAAGGTTAAAGTTCATTTTCTACATGTTAGAAAATTTTTTCTAATTTAGGCTTGAAAATAACTATTTTAGAGTCTATGAAGCTGATATGTAGAATTGAGCTTAATTGCATTTTATACATACCATTTGGGGGCTGCACAGTTAGAGTAGCATGTGAGATTATTATATTGATGATTTATAAATGAAATTGTATATGTTAAGTATTGGAAAAGGTAAGGGAAGTACAAGTGGAAGTTAAGCAAATTTGGTGAACCGGTTTTGTGTGTTTATAAGCTGTTTTGGTGAGTAGATGTTCAAGCTTTTTAAATATTTTTATAATGATAAGAAAATGATTTTAATGTTGTTTTGTGAATTTGAGATGATGTGTAATAAATGTTTCAATTTAGTTTGATTACTACTTGAATTACTTATATTTAAGCTTTGAAACAATAATAGTTTCAAGTGTCCAAGTTAAATGTATTATTAATGCATGCTTTGTTTTGTAACCTAATTTGAAGTCATTTTATTTACTTGGTGATTTAAATAAATTTATGCTCCATATGGTTTCTCTCTTCATTGAATTATGATGAAGATTGGTTGATTTTGAATGGTTATTGAACTATAAATATGATAATATTGTTTTGATTAATTATTTGGTGGAAATGATATTTTATTTGTGTATTACCACCCTATATGAGATTGTGAATGTGCTAAGATTTTATATGCACATTTAAGATTGTGTTGGTTGTTATTGTGCAATAAATAACAAGGCACTTGATTACAGAATGGTGAAGGGAGAAGGGTCGTTCTGTGCTAATGTAGTCGAAGAGTTAGCCTTCAAGTATGCCTAGAGAGTGAGTTTGTGATGGCCTATATGTTATGGTGAGGATATAATCCTTATTATAGGGATGGTTAATACATGTGAAATGTTGTATTGATGTTTAAAAAGGCATGTGTTTTACTTGGCTATACTTTGTACAAGTTTGGAAATGAGAAAGGATTTGATGTTTTAAGTGAATTATAATATGATTTCAAATATGATATTATTATCATTTGAGAAGTTAAATGTGTTTAGTTTAACCTAATTTTTTTATGCTTGATATATCTATTCATTGAGTATTTTTGTATTCATTTTACTATGTTTTATAAACGTTTTTAGATAGCAGGGCTTGATAGTTAGTGGTTAGAGTTAAGTGAGTGTGAATAGAAGTTTCAAAATAGGTTGGCCAATAACCTTGTTAGAGAAGTCTTATTCCTTTATTTCTTAAGCTTGTAATAGAAGTATTGTAAAAGAGTATATTTTTAAGTTTAAATAATGGTGGCTAAATTATATGTAATATAACTGTTTGGAAATGTATTTTATATTATCTTAATGATGTTTTTACTATTGTGTTTTTAGTTTACAAAGATTATTATCAATCTATACGTATTTTTACTATTTATAAATATGAATTTTAATATTCATAATACGTATTTACTATTTATAAATACATATTATTTTAAAAAGTTCTTATTCTTTAAATGTAACATATGAACAAGATTAAACTTTCAAAAGAGTTTAATTTAAATCTTTTTCCAAATGTAATAATATTTATAATATATTTAGACTAAATTAAATTGTTTGTTAATGGTTAGTTTTAAATGTCCATCTCGGGCTATGTGAGATAAGGTGTGACACAAACTACCCTATATGGTTACAACTTATGGAGATGCGAATCGGAGCCTAAAATAAATCTAGTTTTCTTACTAGCACAACTCCAAAACCATCTACGGGAGATAAAACTTTGGAGACTTGGCTTATTCATAATAACCGAGTTAAAGAGTCCAACATTGATGCAAAGATTCATCTATCTTCAAATAACAAATGAGACATGGGATGCCATCTCTAAAAGCTTTTATGATGGATCTGATGAAACTTAATTGTTTGAGTTAAACTAAAAATAATTTACTACATGTCAGAATAGTAGGCTATTACCTACATACTACAACGAGTTGGTTAGGATATTTCAAGAGATTGATGCCCAAATGAGTGCTTAAAAGGAAGAGGTTACTGGAGTAGTATCACTTCATAAGCATATTACTCAGCTTTGAACACACATTTTCCTAGCCAAACTTGACTCAAAATTAAAAAATGCTCGAAGTGAAATACTATATAAGGATTTGCCTCTTGATCTTGAGTTTAGTTATGCATATGTACATACAGATCATAACCAGTGATAGATGATGGAGGAGCTAAAGCTGAAGGTTCTATTGAAAAATGGAGTACTTGTAGCGACTCGAACTCGACCACTGTCTAAAGGAAAAGTATTGAGTAAATCTATTACATACACATGTACTCATTATGGTGAAGTTGGACACTCTAAGGAACGACGCTATGAACTTGTGGGCTATTCAAAATGGTAGGATTTCAATAAAAAAACCTCACAAGGAGCTTGGAAAAGTTACAATCGCCACCTCTAGTGTCATAAAACTAAATAGTGACCTTGATGAAACATCAGGTATAACAGATCTTACTCGAATTGATACATGGATTATTAATACAAGTGCTACTAATCATATGACAAACTCCACTCACCATCTTACCTCCATCTAACCATCAACCCAATAAAATATTCTGACTGCTAATAAAGGAATAGTATAGATGGCAAGTGTTAGCATGAGTCCAAGATCTTAGCAACCGTGACACTATTTGAGCTTAGGGCTCTAGAGATCACACTAACCACAGTCACAAGACAAGGCATGGAGACGAGGAGTCACCACCTAGGGTAATAACTGGGAAAAATCGAAAAGTGGTGGTACTCAATTCTTTAAAAGAAAGCCAGCACCACAACCAAGAGATTCTAGGTACAGATACTAACTTCCTTCAGTCTCGTGTTCATTTAGAATTACTATCTTATCCTCTATTTAAATGCAATTTCATACAAACCCTTATTTAAATAATTAACTCTAGGCAAACTAATCATGAAAAAAAAAACATATAAACAATGCATTCATTTAAGTTTATAATCCCTAAGTTAGTATAATCTACATTGATTTTAATTAAATGTGATAAATCTACATGTTTTAATTTACAAGTGACCTTAAAAACTAATAGGCCTAATTTCTATTCAATTTTAATTAAGTGAACCTAAGTCTGTTATGAAGTATTAATTCTAAAAATGGCCTAAATCTACAAATTATGAAGTATTTAAATTAGTAGGCCTAATTCTACATGTTTGAATTCTAAGATGATCTTAAATCTACAAATTATGGAAAATGCTTTAATTTAATGGGCTAAGTCTAGATAATTTTAATTAAACTAAAGTGGGCCTATATTTAATTAACTAAATGGGCCTAAGTTATCATTAACCTAACTTCTAATTAATTATAGGCCTAATATCAATTAATTAAACCTAAACCTAATTAAATTAGTAAATCTATTAAAGGGAAGGTGAATCTAATTATTAAACCTAAAAAACCTAAATTTATTTAAATCAGTTAGAGCCTAATATGGGCTTAAAGCCCAACATATAAAAGAAATAAATAAGCCCAAAAATATAAAAAATACCAAAACAATCAAATAAGAGATCAAACAATCAATTAAATTTATTCTAAAAAAACCTAACTTAATTAAAGTGACCTTAAACAACAAATTATTAATAAATAAAATAATTAACAAGTAACCCTAATTTTATCCACTTAAATCTAATTCAGTTTTAATTAAACAAACCCTAATTATTTCTATAGCTATTAATTTTAATTAATTACCTAATTAAAACCCTAATTTTACTAACCAATTAACTAAAATAAACATACAGCCACACATAAATTATTTCATTATTCCCACTATTGGGGCTATTACAATGATCTATTGAAAATAATAAGAAAATAAAAATTGATACAATCCCAGAAAAACTAAATGCAAAATAAAACAATCAAAACAATAATAAATAAATAAATAAAAAGACCCTAGAAACTATATTTGGCTATAAAATTCAATCCATGGCATTCCATGGATCTTTATGGATTTTATTCTCTAAGTGAACTCATCATATAACCCTCTCCATAATCACCAACACAAACAAAAATAAACAATGGTTAGTGAATAAATAAAATAACAATAAAAATTAAACAAAGCTAAAATTAAATAAACCTAAAATAATCAAATAAAAAAATAGAAGAAAGTAGGAGAGGAGATGAAGGTATGGATGCAGTATTGATTTGCTACTCAAAGTGGTATGAATCACCGTTGCTTTTTAGAATATATCTTCACTACTTGATTTTTCCTCCCCTAAAGTCTACTACCTCTTCCTTAAAGAACAAATACTTCTCAAAAAAATCTTTAATTGAAAACTGCGTGAAAGAAAAAAGAGAAGTCTCCAAAAAGTTCAGAAAAGAGATCTAAAGAAAGGCCTCCCTATGAGAGTTTAAGCTAGATTTTTATAGAAAAACTCTAGGTAAGAGACATATCCTATTATGACTTTTTCTTCTCAATGATAGTGTTTTCATTTTAAACGGACTTTATTTGTTAAAAATTCAGATAAATATCAAAAAGGAATTCATGATATTGTTTGAAAAATTAAATTCAAAGAACAAAAATTTTATTTATTGTAAAAAAACTCAAAGAACAGACAAAAAATGTATATTTCCAATAGGAATTATATAGTTCATATCATAATTACAAATTTCAATCAGTTTTATATAATTCCAATCATAATTACAGAATTTTGATCAAAATTACAAAATTTTGATTTTTTTTAACTTTTAATTATATAAAGACCCCTAAAAAATTTAAAATTTTCAATTGGGTCCTTAAAGAAAACATCATAATTAAGTCCTTTAAAAAACCAATTAAACTCTTTTGAGAATGCATTTAGACTTTTGAGGTTTCAAACTTCAAGTATCAAAGACTTATTTATTAGATTTTCATAATTTGAGTCCTCTGTCACATCCACACTCAACTATCCCAAAATTGGGTGCTTACAATTGTGCCCCTTTGTCACTGTTTGCTTGACAATTTGCTGCAAAGCAAATAAGCAAAAAATTTCTAAGTAAAGAGTTAAGATACTTACCTGTCATGTTACAAAGCTTTTGTCTATAACACTAAATGGTGCAATGTTGCTTTTGTCATTCCTCAATGTAGGCTTTATACTGCTGTAATTTGTAATTGTTAGCAAGTTTTGAATAGTTACAACCCTTTCATTGTCTACCTTTGACTCTGTAGTTCGTAACTGCTCATAACTTTTGATTTTGTTGCAATCCTTTCATTGCTTATCAATGATTTTAATCAACTACAACCTTTCATTATTTCATTATTCCCACTATAGGGGCTATTATAATGATCTATTGAAAATAATAAGAAAATAAAAATTGATACAATCCCAAAAAAACTAAATGCAAAATAAAACAATCAAAACAATAATAAATAAATAAATAAAAAGACCCTAGAAACTATATTCGGCCATAAAATTCAATCCATGGCATTCTATGGATCTTCTTGGATTTTATTCTCTAAGTGAACTCTTCATGTAACCCTCTCCATAATCACCAACACAAACAAAAATAAACAATGGTTAGTGAATAAATAAAATAATAATAAAAATTAAACTAAGCTAAAATTAAATAGAGCCAAAATAATCAAATAAAAAATAGAAGAAAGTAGGAGAGGAGATGAAGGTATGGATGCAATATTAATTTGCTCCTTAAAGTGGTATGAATTACTGTTGCTTTTTAGAATAGATCTTCACTACTTGATTTTTCCTCACAAGAGTCTACTGCCTCTTCCTCAAAGAACAAATACTTCTAAAAAAAATCCTTACTTGAAACTGCATGAAAAGAAAAAGAGAAGTCTCCAAAAAGTTTAGAAAAGAGGTCTAAAGAGAGAGAGGCCCCTTATGAGAGTTTAAGCTAGGTTTTATCGAAAAACTCTAGCTAAGAGATGTATCCTATTGTGAATTTTTTTCTCAATTATAGAGTTTTAATTTTAAAAGGACTTTATTTCCTAAAAATTCAGATAAATCCCAAAAAGGAATTTATGAATCAAAATTCAAAACACAAAAATTTTATTTACTATAAAAAAATCAAAGAACACATGGAAAATGTATAATTATGATCGGAATTATATAGTTCCAATCAAAATTACATAATTCCGATCAATTTTATGTAATTCTAATAGAAATTATAGAATTTCAATCAAAATTATATAATGCAATCGGAATTATAGAATTCCAATCGAAATTATAGAATTCTTATCAGAATTACAGAATTTTGATTGAAATTATGTAATTCTGACTGAAATTATAGAATTT
This sequence comes from Mallotus nudiflorus, assembly GCA_947683625.1. Lineage (NCBI taxonomy): Eukaryota > Viridiplantae > Streptophyta > Magnoliopsida > Malpighiales > Euphorbiaceae > Mallotus > Mallotus nudiflorus. Next base: position 88,231 of record CANTUR010001127.1, on the reverse strand, counting down.
CGATCTTTTTTTAACTTTTAATTATAGAATGACAACTGAAATAATTTAAACTTTTTAATTAGGCCCTTAAGGAAAACATCAGAATTAAGTCCTTTAAAAAATCAATTAAACTCTTTTGAGAATGCATTTAGACTTTTGAGGATGCATTTAGACTTTTGAGGTTTCAAACTTCAAGTATCAAAGACTTATTTATAATATTTTCATCATTGGAGTCCTCTGTCATATCTACACTCAACTATCCTGAAATTGGGTGCTTACATATAGCCCCCCATCACCCATGAAGGATCAATATCTAACTCTAACTCTTTTAACCTCTCTTTCTTGTAATCTACTATTTGTTAGAAAAATCACTGAAACCTTAAATGTACTATTAAATTTTGGGCTAACTATTATTTATTTTAGGCAATTGCAATGAACTAGATTCTTGGCTCTAGTGTTAAATGTGGAAAGTTATACTATCTTGATTTGCATGGTGATCCAAGTCAGAAATCAAGATAAGTCAATGATGTTATTAGAAGCAGCTCAGACAAAGAACAAGTAATTTTTTGGCATCATCATCTTGGAATCTATCTTTTACTTATCTTAGAAAAATAAAGCCTGAATTATTTTTTAGCATCCCAGATTTCGAGTTCAAATGTGATATTTGTGAATTGGCAAAGAGCCACCGAATTTCATATGTACTGAGTTAAAATAAAAATTTAATTCCATTTATCACTATTCATTTTGATGTATTGGGACCTGTTGATATAATGCAAATATGCATAGTTCTTTAGGGTAGTTTAGTTTTAATTTCATTTGATTTTTAGCTATATTTTTGTGTTTATTTAGTTATGCAAGTGTTATCTTTATTTCTTTTGTTCTTATGGTTAATTATATGTTTTATACATGTTTTTAGGCTCAAATTGTTCATGGAAAGGACTTAGGATTGTTTAGAATGAAGTATGAAGCTTGTGAAGTCAAGTTGGAGATTTAGTAAAGAGTGCCAAGTTGTCACCATGGAATGAGTCGTGACAAAGACTATTGGTGATGAGTCGTCACTTGGTGCTGACTCATCACAAAAGCTTGATATACCGAGCCTTAAAGATTGTTGACTCATCACTTGGTGTTGAGTCATGACAGAGAGTATTGGTAACGAGTCGTCACATAGGGACGAGTTGGCACCAATACAACCTTTCAACATACCCCTTCATTATTACATCCTTTCAAAGAGACAAGAATTGTAGCCTTTAGAAACATATAAATATGTGTGTTTGGCTCTATTTAGGGGGATGAAGAAGTATTATTACTAAGTTTTAGTTTAGAAATCATTGAAAAAGAAGTTCTAGTTTTAAAAAGACTAATTTGAAGAAGACAAGGTCAAGAAGCAAGAGAGGATTATTCTACATCAAGCAATTCTAAAAGACATAGTAAAGGGTTTTATTCACTCAATATCTTTCTATGTTTTGTTTAATCTTCTTTTACTGTTTCTTTATCATGTATTTTGGCTAAGTCTTTGTATGCGAATTACAACAAAGAATTAAATAGGAACTATATTTCTATCCTTTGCTATTTATGATTTAATTTCAATTAGTGCAATTTATGTTATGTATACTTGATCATCAAATGTAATTTGTTAATCAAACTATTTACAATAAGAATTAGAGTAATTTAGTGGATAAATAATTGAAATTACTTGAGAATTGAATATCACTTAGAGATAAGGAATTCATCTTAAGGGAATAAGAATTAGTATAATATATTTATCAATTTTCTTTTACTTCCACATTTCCATGAGAATGAATGTGGATACTAAGAGGAATACCTTTAATTGACAATGAGAATTGCTTTTGAAGTCTATAAACTAATTTCCAATCAATATGTTGTATAATAATTATATTCAAAGTTCTTATTAATTCTGAATTGTAAATTCTCTCATGCATATATTGTTTTATAATTTTCTTGTAAGAATTTCTAGTAATTAGTAAATGAGTTAAATTATTTTTATTTATTAAATTATTTATTACTATTCTGATATTACTTTGCCTTTTTAATTGAGTATCTATTCACTTAATACAAAGTTCAAATTCCTGAGTGTTCAACACTCGACTTGCTCTATGCTAAGTCCTAGATACTAGGGTATACAATTTAACCCGCTTCAAATTTTGGCGCCATTGTCAAGGAATTTGTTTAAATGACTTTTATTAATTTAGGGTAAAGAAAGGATGTTTTAGGCCTTATTTTTATTTTTATTTTTATTTTTTTATTTGTTATTTGTCAATTTTTATTCCAAAATGCTTACCAAAAGTAGTAGTAAAAATAATATGTACTTTGATCCTAAAATTGATTTAACTATACGTAGGGAACAAAGGCAAAGAAGAGTGAACCAACCGAATTTAAATATCATGGCTGAACTGGAAAGAAGAACGTTAAGCAAATTTACAATGCCTGACATCTTGAGTAGTTTTGGTGGGATTGTGGCTCCAACCATTCCTAATAAAAATTTTGAAATCCAACCAAGTATCATTCAAATGGTGCAAAACAATTAGTTTGGAGGCTTACAAGGAGAAGATCCTTATGCCTACATATTAACTTTCCTCAGTGTGTGTGCAACTTTCAAGATCAATGGTGTAACAGATAACGCAATAAGGCTTAGACTATTTTATTCTCGATGAGGGATAAAGCACAACTTTGGCTTGCTAGTTTGCCAAATGAATCAATCACAACTTAGGACCAATTGAAGCAAGCATTTCTGCATAAATTTCCCAACACATAAGATGGCTAAGTTTCATAATAAGATCATTACTTTCAAGAAAAATGGAAGTGAGACAATCTATTCAACTTGGGAGAGGTTTAAGGAACTCCAAAGGCAATGCCCCATCATGGCTTGTCGGATTGGATGATTCCTTAAATCTTCTACAATGGGTTGACGGACAAGAACATAAATATTATAAATGCAGTTTCTAGTGGAAAATGGATGGATAAAATGGCTAGAGAAGCTGTTATTTTACTTGAAGCACTTACATCTCAAAGGTACATGGGTGATGAAACAACTATGGCAAAAGTAAAAGGAGTTTTGGAGCTTGATACAATTAAATTGTTGAATATAAAAGTAGATGCTCTCACCAGTTTAGTAAGCAGAACTCAAATTAATTCCTTAAAAAGCATTAATATTGTTTGTGAATCATGTGGAGGAGCTCATTCATACTCTCAATGCAATGAAAGTATAAATGAGGATGTAAATTATATGCGAGGTTTTAACCAAAGAATGGGGCTAAATTCTAACACTTATAACCCGCAATAGGGGAACCACCCCAGATTTTCATGGTCATACTCATCCTCTCAATTAAATAACCCTAACAACAAACCTCAAAACCCACCTGAATTTCCTATGAAACAATAAACCTTTAATCCTACCCATCCTAAACCTACCCTTGACACTTTTATAGAGCAATTTATCAACTAATAAATGACCATAAACAAACAAAATGAGGATTAACTTAAGTAGCTAAACTCTAAACTTGAATAGCTTTCCACTCATAACGACATCCTTGAAACCCAAATTACACAACAAGCCTCTTCCTCCAACACTAAACCTTTGGGAAAGCTTCTTAGTCAACTCGAGTATGTACAAAAAAAGTCTTGCCAAGCAATTACTTTGCACAATGGTAAGGAGCTTGAAAAGGATCTCAAAAAGACTAAGAAAGTGGTTAATGATGCAGATGAGGTAAAGATTGAGGAAGTGGATGTTAGGAGTAAAAATGATGATGACTGTTCTAAGAAAGGTAATAATGGAGATACCATACCGCCCAAGGATGATGAACCAAAGGTAGATGTTAAAACTCTTCATTTCCCTCAAAGGTTCATAAGGCGTAACTTAGACAAGCAGTTTGGCAAATTCCTTAACTATCTCAAGGAAATTACTATCACCATACCATTTGTGGATGCCATTAGAGACATGCCAGCTTGGGGTAAAATTTTTAAGGATATTATTAGGCATAAGAGCAAGTTTGAAGATTATGGTTTAGTTTCTCTTATTAAGGAATCCAAGGTTATATACTCCAAGTCTCCACCAAAGATTAAGGTCCCAGTTCCTTTATAGTTCCTTGTATGACTGGAGGCATGAATTTTGATAAAGCTTTATATGATATTGGTGCTAGTGTTAGCTTTATGCCTTACTCTATTTATAAAAGGATTAATTTAGAAGAACTTAAACCTACAAATATATGTCTTTCCATGGTGGAAAAATTTATCATATATCCACTTAAAATTCTAGAAAATGTGCCAATAAAAGTGGGGAAGTTTGTAATACCAGCTGACTTCGTTATGTTGGAGATGGAGGAAGATCTTGAGATCCCAATTTTGTTTGGGAGACCATTTCTTATGACAATAGGAGCAATTATTTATATGAAGAGAGGAAAGATCACATTAGAGGTGGATAATTAATGTATAGAGTTTGATGTACTAAAGATTATGAAGTCAACACCAATAGAAGTGGTAAGTACAATTGCTTCTACTGATGTTATTGATGAATGCATTGAAGGAGTAATTTATGAATGTTTAAAGCAAGACCCTATGAAGTCATACATGATGCAAGAAGTTAATGAGAAAACCTTGGACGTGACTCCATATCAACCTTCTCATAAGACATCAAAATTTGAACCTTTAAGGAGAGAGGATGAACCAAAAGCTACTACATCAAGTGAAGAAGTCAAGGTGGAGCTCAAGCCCTTACCATTAAATTTAAGATACGCATTTCTTGACTCTAACCTTAAATTTTTTTTTATTGTGAATTCATCCTTGCCTAGTGATAATATTGATGCCTTATGTGATCAATTACTTAACCATAAAAATGCCACTAGTTATTCTATAAATGATTTGAAAGGTATTAGTCCTAATATGTGCATGCATAGAATTCTTTTATAAGACAATGTTAAGCCTTCCTTTTAAGGTCAAAGGCGGCTCAACCCCACTCTCAAGGAAGTGGTGAGAAAAGAGAAAACTAAGTTTCTTGATAATGGAATCATATATTCCATTAGTGATAGTAAATGGATGAGCCCTATTCAAGTTGTTCCAAAGAAGAGAGGCTTAATCATTTTTAGGAATGAATCTAATGAATTAATACCTACTAGAACTATCACGAGATGGTATATGTGTATTGACTATAGAAAATTAAATAAAGTAACTAAGAAAGATCATTTCCCATTATCCTTTTTATACGAACATGGTTAACTTGTACCAAATCCGTATTCAATCTTGATAACCTTGCCAAGGATCGTTCATAAATCAAGCAAAAAGAAACTCTAATCCCCAATAAGATCCTTAAATAACATGTACTTAAGAACCTTAATTATAAAGAATTAAAGGTTGTTTAATGTAAACCTAAGATTAACAAAGTCAATTTTAAGTCTAAATTAAACTAGGTTTGAATATACCAAGCCTTCACTTGATAAATTCACAAAAGTTCTTTTAAGAACAAAGAGAAGGACTTTAACCTCACAAGAATTGAAATTTAATTGATAAAACTCATTCAATTTCGTCCTACATTGCTATGGCCTTTTATATAGGCATGTAAACATCCTAACCCTTAAAGGAATAGGTTTTCTTACTTATTCTTAAAGACTCCTATAAAGGAAAATTCTTAAATAAATAGGATCCCTTCTAAAATATGACAACTAAGCTTTGAAAAGTCAACTTGACAACTCATGACAACTAAGCATTGAAAAATCAAATTGACAACTCATGACAACTGAGCAAAATTTAACCAAGTCTTTAAATCAGTTGTAGCCACTCTCCATCACATCTAGGGTTTTATTTGTAGAGAATGTTCTTGAAAGATTCTTGATTCTTGTAGATTCCCTTAGCACCTTCTAGAACCTTCTAAAAACTTCAAAATTCCATTTTATGTATTCTTCGTTTTGAGGGTCAAAATATAATAATAAGGTGCAAAAAGGATGATTTTGCCCTTGTGATAAACTTTCTCCAAATTCACTCAATTGAGCTCCATTTGCACTTGTGCTTTGATTAATCAACTCAAGCTTCTCTTGCTTCACAAACACTCCTAAAGCATCCTTGAATGTCTTTATATGAGCTCTAGTCATTGGAACATCATACTTTAGTAGATCATCATATTTATCAACATGGTTGGTGCTTATTTGGTTTGCATCACTTTTATTGATCAAGTCCTTAAGAGACTAGCTAACTTTTCCTATTTCTGTTATTTATATAGGCTTAGTGGATTTTATCAAATTCCCATTCATCACAAAGATCATGCCAAAACCACCTTTACATGTCCATATGACACTTTTGCTTTTAGGTGGATGCCTTTTGGTTTATGTAATGCACCTACAACTTTCCAAAGATGTATATTTTCCATATTTAATGATTTACTTGATGATTGTGTAAAGGTTTTTATGGACGACTTTAGTGTATATAGCACTAATTTTGTCCATTATCTAGACAATCTCTCTAAAGTTATTTACATGTGCATTGAGCAAGGATTAGTCTTAAATTAGGAAAAATGTCATTTCATGGCATAAGAAGGGATTGTTCTTGGTCATTCAGTTTCAAAGAGGCATCGAAAGTTGATAAGGCAAGAATAGAAGTAATTGACAATTTGCTACCTCTAAAGTGTGTTAAGGATATAAGGAGCTTCCTTAGACATGTAGGTTTATATTGAAGATTTATCAAAGATTTTTCCAAGATAGCAAAGCCATTGTGTAAGTTACTTGTTAAGGATGTTGTTTTTGAGTTTGATGATGCATCTCTTGATGCATTTAAAACTTTAAAATGAGCTCTTATTACTGCACTTGTCTTGCAACCACCTAATTGGGAGCAGCCATTTGAAATAATGTGTGATGCAAGTAATTTTGCAGTAGGTGCTATTTTAGGTCAAAGAAAGGAAGGAAAGCCTTATGTGAATTACTATGCTAGTAAACTACTTGATGATGCTTAGATCAACTACACCACTACAGAAAAGGAGTTACTTGCTATTGTTTATACATTTAACAAGTTTAGAGCATATCTTTTGGGGTAAAAGGTGATTGTCTATTTAGACCATGCTACTCTTAAGTATAATATAAATAAGAAAGATGTGAAACCTAGACTCCTACGGTAGATTTTGATGCTTTAAGAGTTTGATTGGGAAGTGAGAGATAAGAACATAAGTGAGAACTTTGTTATCGATCACCTATTAAGGCTTGATTAAGATGGATTGAAGAGGAATAATGATGGTGTGCTAATTAAGGAGACATTTCATGATGAACATCTATTAAGTGTGGCATCAAAGGAACTTCCATGGTTTATGAATATTGCTAACTATCTCGTCAGTGGTGTTCTTCCTTATAAGTTAGATTATCAACAACAGAATAAATTTTTACATGATATTAAATTCTACTATTGGGAGGAACCTTTGTTTTAAGGAGATGTGTAAATGGGTTAATTCAGAGATGCATTCCTTAAGATGAAGCTCAAGATGTTTTGAAACATTGCCATTCCTTGGATGTTGGAGGACACTTTACTGCCATAAAAATGGCATCTAAGGTACTACAATCTAGTTTTTGGTGGAAAAATTTATTTAAAGATGATAGAGAGTTTGTTCTTACATCTGATAGATGTCAAAGAATGGGAAATATTACTAAGAAACATGAGATGTATTTAAAAGGAATCCTTGAAGTTGAGCTCTTTGATATTTAGGGTATAGATTTCATAGGCCAATTTCCTAGTTCTTTAAGCTAAAAGTATATTTTGGTCATGGTAGATTATGTTTTAAAGTGGGTTGAAGCAATACCAACCATTTCTAATGATGCCAAGGTTGTTAAGAAGATGCTTAAGAAAATTATTTTCCTAAGATTTAGTACTCCTAGAGCATTGATAAGTGATAGAGGTTCACATTTTGCAATCATGTAATAGAATATCTTTTGAATAAATATGGAGTGATACATAAGGTTGCTACTCCATATCACCTACAAACAAGTGGGCAAGTCGAAGTGAGCAATAGAGAGATTAAATGGATTCTCAAAAAAACTGTCTTCTTTAAGGAAATATTAGGCATTAAAGTTTGATGACGCTCTACGGGCATATAGGATAGCTTTTAAAACACCAATTGGCCTTACTCCTTATCAGTTAGTATATGGGAAGTCATGTCATTTACCTTTTGAACTAAAGCATAAAGCATATTGGGCAACAAGGGCTTTGAATTTTGATTTGCAGAAGGCCGGTAGGAAAAGGTTACTTCAACTTAATGAATTGGATGAGTTAAGGATGAATGCTTATAAGAATGCAAAGTTATATAAAGATTGTACTAAGTTGTGGCATGATAAGCATTTATTTAAAAAGGAATTCCATGAGGTCGAGTTTGTTCTCCTTTACAATTCAAAAATCAAGTTATTTCCTAAAAAATTGAAGTCATGATGGTTAGGTCCTTTTATAGTTATTAAAATTTATCCTCATGGTGCAGTTGATATTGCTAATACAAAAGGGAAATCTTCAAGGTAAATGGACATCATCTCAAGCCTTACTTGATCAGTGACACAATTGCTCCAAGCCAATCGATCTCTCTATCTCCACCCTAATTGAATCAAGGTACAGTCAAGCTACAGACCTTTCAATTTAGCATGGTGAGATTACAACATTTTTATTTTTTCATAATTATATTAAATTTCTTTATTTTACATGCTTATTTTAAGATTATTTCATTTTAGTTCATTTTGTTAGTTCAATTTTTACATTTACTAGCTTTATTAATCATATTACTTTTGAAAATTTCTTTTATTGTGTCATTCACTTTGTTAATTTTTAGATTACATTTTTTCACATTATTTTAGTAAGGTCAAGTGTCAAGTTGTCACATGTTAATGACTCATAACAAAAAGGTTAGGTGTCGAGTCATCACACGTTGACAACTTGTACCAAAAAGGTAAAGTAATGAGTCATCACATATGCTGACTCGCCACAGTATGTTTTAGTGTTGACTCATGCCTTTAACTTGCATTCCTTACCAATTCTTTAGCACATATATATACACTTCTAATAGCCTTATTTTAGATAGTTTTCTTTGTTACACATCTTTCATTATTATTTCAATTATGTTATTCTATTTATTCCTTAACCAACTACAAATTTTGAAATTGCAAATTTGTTTCTTTTCCAAGAATAGTCATGTCCTTTCACATTCTTATGTGCTTTTTCATAATTCTCCATTCCTTTTCACTATCCCATACACACTTACTCTCTTACACCCCTACTACACCTATATATACACCATGTAACTACACATTTCATATCTTTTGTCTTATTCAATATCCCATACATTTTTGTTTCTTCTCTATTATATTAATATATATATATATATATATATACTCTTCTCTTCCTTCTTCTTTCTTCTCTATATTCTCTTGTTTACACACTTGCATTTTGAATCTCCCTTTTATTACAAACCGTAACTAAATCACTTCCTTTTTCTCTTCCTATTTTCTATTGTTCTTATTTTCCATTCTCATCTCTTACTCTCTCCATATCTCCACACTTCTAACTTCAATCAGTAAGATTCTTAAAAAGGGTAAGACAAGAGGTTCATCTTCCAAAAAACCACACATTAAGGAGGAATAACAAGAGGAAGCAAAAGACCTTTCACAAACATACAAGGCCAAATTTCCAATCCTTTCCCATAAAGAAGGTGTCAAGTTCACAACCATCAAGTTTAGGGAAATAACAAATTATAAGTATATCCCTAACTCTCTTCTAAATGAAGTAGGTATTCTTGAATCTTTTAATCAATTATTAACACAATATGGCCTTAATAAGTTTGTTTCTATGAATGAAGATACCAATGTGGAATTAACTATAGAATTTTACACTACTTTGGATGTTAATGCTAAAAACTCACAAATTCTGGAATTTCGCATGCAAGGAAAGAAACATTAACTTACTTATAATTTCATGCAATGTGTCTTTGGCTTTAAAAAGGATGGGTTATGTGATCCCCCATCTTCTTTTAAATTGAATGAGTTTTGGACATTTCTAACTAGTTTACAAACACCATTTAATTCTAGGAAAGGCAAGGTTGTGTTTATCAAGGATTTGACATATTGGTTGATACATAAAGTCCTTGCATGTGTCATTTTCCATAAAACTGAGTTCAATCACATCTCTGCACAAGATTTATTCTTAATGTGGTACATTCATAATAAGAAACAAGTCTCTTGTACTTATTGGATGTTTAACTAATTATTGACTTGTGCTTCATGTAAAGATTCACCTTTAACTCATGCACATGTGATTACTATTGTTGCAAAGGCTTTAAATCTTAACCTTGCTAACTATACTCAATTTGTTGAGTGTTCTTATTTTACAAAGCAAGTTTTTATAAGAGGCGAAGTAGTGGATGCTGCATTCCATTTGATTCCCGCCTATTCACATTCTTATTGGCACAATATTGAGAGACCACCACTAGTTGAGGAACCTCAACATGAGGTTAAGGAGGCCAATGATCTGGAAGAGAGTGATCTAGAGGAGGAATTACCCCAATATACATCATTCAATGATGTTCCTCTCTTAACATATCCCATACTAAAGGAAGCTGATGGATCCTTAAATGCGCAACCTTTAGTCTGGGATCAAATCTTGGCTACACAGATTTCTATGTAGTGTCAACTCAATGAGATGGAGTTTCATAACCAATAGCTTGCTTATAGGAAAAAAAAGATAGAGTACAAATTGAATCAATTTTTTGCTTACTTCGAATATCAAATCAAGTCTCCACCTCCTACCCTACAAATGACTAAAGGAGTACTTCTTTCATTTCCTTACTTTTGGTTTTATCACATTGGGGACAATGTGTCATTTTAAGTGTGGGGGAAGGTATATTAGTAGTATATTATTAGTAAATTTTTTGTATATATTTGGGATATTATGTGTTTTATATTTATATTTATGGTATATTTAGCTAATTTGCATTATCGTATATTTCATTCTTCTCCTTTATTTAATAAGTAGTTATCTTATTAGTCTTTTTTATTTTGATTAAGGATTAAGTTTTATATTATGTGGATGATTAGTTTTTCAATGCTCAATTGATAAAAGTTTGAAGTTTCATTTAGTATAAGTTATAAGTTTATTTTTTATCTTTTTTTTTATTATTTCTAAGATCTAAAGTATGCTTTAGTCAACTTACTAACTATGCTTAAGGCTAAAGTAGTAAATATTTAAGTAGCCTTAGGGAAACTATAGTAATAATACATATGAAACTTGTTTTTCAATAATGGATAAGGACTATAAAAAAAACTAAATAATGCTTGTCATATGATGTATCTTGAGTGAGTTGTGTGTAATTGAGTATGCTCCTTAGTTACATTCATTCGAAAAGAGATGTGTAATATAACAAGTAGATGTATTTTGATTAAGTTGTGTGCAATTGAGTATGCTCCTTAGTTGCATTCATTCAGAAAGAATACATCCAAAAGATATATTTATATGTCTATGAATAAAAAAATTTCTAAAAATGCCATGAGAAAGGTGAGTTTAAATTTGTGCTTAACATTGTCTCAAGGGTTGCTTTTGCTTTTAGAAGTTTAAAGAATGACTATTTTGGTTAAGTAGCTTGGTTAGAACTTTGACTTTGCATCCTTGATTTTATTCTTAGTAAATTGAGATAAATTGGTAAACTTATTGCTTATGCTATAAAAACTTGTTTGTTTTTATCATTGTTGAGCATTAAAGGTTTAATTATTGAATCATCCTTTTCTAACTTCTTTCATTATTAAAATAACTTAATAAGATGACTACATTTGTTTGGAGAAGATGAAAATTTTTATTTACTTTTTCACGATGATCTTTTCTTGTTGAGGGCAAGCAAGGTCTAAGCGTGGGGGTGTTTGATATAATGTAAATATGCATAGTTCTTTAGGGTAGTTTAGTTTTAATTTCATTTGATTTTTAGCTATATTTGTGTGTTTATTTAGTTATGCAAGTGTTATCTTTATTTCTTTTGTTCTTATGGTTAATTGTGTGTTTTATACATGTTTTTAGGCTCAAATTGTGCATGGAAAGGACTTGGGATTGTTTAGAATGAAGTATGAAGCTGGTGAAGTCAAGTTGGAGATTTGGTAAAGAGTTTCGAGTCATCACCATGGAACGAGTCGTGATAGAGACTATTGGTGACGAGTCGTTAATTGGTACCAACTCATCATAAAAGCTTGATATGCCAAGCCTTAAAGATTGCTGACTCATCACTTGGTGCTGAGTCGTGACAGAGAATATTGGTGATGAGTCATCACATAGGAATGAGTCGGCACCAATACACCCTTTCAACATACCCCTTCATTCTTGCATCCTTTCAAAGAGACACGAATTGTAGCCTTTAGAAATATATAAATATGTGTGTTTGGCTCTGTTTTAGGGGGATGAACAAGTATTATTACTAAGTTTTAGTTTAGAAATCATTGAAAAAGAAGTTCTAGTTTTAAAAAGACTAATTTAAAGAAGACAAGGTCCAGAAGCAAGAGAGGATTATTCTACATCAAGCAATTCTAGAAGACATAGTAAAGGGTTTTATTCACTCAATATCTTTCTATGTTTTATTTAATCTTCTCTTGTTGTTTCTTTATCATGTATTTTGGCTAAGTTTTTGTATGAGAATTACAATGAAGAATTATATAAGAACTATATTTATATCCTTTGTTATTTATGATTTGATTTTAATTAGTGCAATTTATGTTATGCTTGCTTGATCATCAAATGTAACTTGTTAATCAAACTATTTACAATGAGAATTGGAGTAATTTAGTGGATAAATAATTGAAATTACTTGAGAATTGAATAACACTTGGAGATAAGGAATTCATCTTAAGGGAATAAGAATTAGTATAATATATTTATTAATTTTCTTTTACTTCCACATTTCCATGAGAATGAATATGGATACTAAAAGGAATACCTTTAATTGACAATAAGAATTGCTTTTGAAGACTATAAACTAATTTCCAATCAATATGTTGTATAATAATTATGTTCAAAGTTCTTATTAATTCTGAATTGTAAATTCTCTCATGCATATATTGTGTTATAATTTTCTTATAAGAATTTCTAGTAATTAGTAAACGAGTTAAATTCTTTTTATTTATTATATTATCTATTACTATCCTAATATTACTTTGCCTTTTTAATTGAGTATCTATTCGATTAATACAAAGTTCAAATTCCTGAGTGTTCGACACTCGACTTGCTTTATACTAAGTCCTAGAGACTAGGGTATACAATTTGACCCTCTTCACCTACTCAAATTCTCACCTTGTCTAGTGCTCACTATTTTGCAATGTTTATTGATGAATGTACCTAGATGGCCTGGGTATCCCTACTTTCAAATAAGGGAGATGTGTATTCTATGTTTTAAGACCTATACAAAATAGTGGCCATAAAGTACTAATGTCAAATTATAGTCTTACAATCTAATAATGGTGGGGAGTATTTTAACTCAGTTCTTAAAAAATTTTACCACGAACATAGTCTTCATCACTAAACTTCCTACACTAAAACTCCCTAACATAATGGTATAGCAGAATGAAAAAATTGACAACTATTGGAAGTAATTCAAGCATCTCTATTTGACATGAATATTCCCTAGGAATATTAGGGGAGGTTGTTTAGTTCGAGGCCTATCTCATTAATCGAACTCCATCAAAAGTACTCGATTTTAAAACTCCTCTTTAGAAACTTCAAGAGCTTATCCTAGCTCTATCACTAAACAATCTTGAGCTCTGAGTCTTTGGATGCTCGACATTTGTTCATCAGGTACATGGTAAATTAGACCCACGAGCTATCTGATGTATCTTTATTGGATATACCAATCTATAAAAGGGATATCAATGATTTATATGCTAAAAAGATGATGTAACTCAGGATGTCCAGTTTCATGAAAATGCACTCTACTTCTCTCAATATGAGTGCTCTCTTTAGAGGAAAAGACTTCAAGATTTATTTGAAGATAGCACTCTCAATATCTCTCTTAATACTCTAATTTCTCCAATATATGTTCTGAGCATCTCATAGGATCAGATAGAAAGTTCGAGCATCCCACCTAAACATATAACTGAAGATAGTCCAAATTTCTTACTCAAACTTGAAACTACTTAAGATAGTATATCTTCCCAGACAACACCAAAGGCTGATGAAACCTCGAATGTGCATAATGAGGTAAACTCATCACCTTTAATAACCTTAAATATTAAGCCTCGTTATCCTTCTAGAATAAATAAAGGGATTCATAAAAGACAATATGATCTAGACCTTAAAACCAAAGCTAAATATCCTATCAATAATTTCATATCAGTAACTTGTTTGTCTAAATCACATGCATATACTGTAAATCAATTATCTATTGTATCTATTCTAAGTAATGTGCATGAGGCTTTAGCGAATCCTTATTGGAAGAAAGCCATGAATGATGAAATAGAGGCATTACAAAAGAACTCCATATGGGAACTTGTTCCACTTCCTGAAGGAAAGAAAACAGTTGGATATAGGTGCATATTCACTATCAAACTTAATCTGGATGGAAGCATTAATTGATATAAAAGCTCGGTTAGTAAAAAAGGGATATACTCAAAAGTATGAAATTAACTATAAAGATACATTTGCCCGAGTAGTAAAGACAAACACCATTTGAGTTCTTATCTCATTAGCTGACAACCTGGATTGGTCGCTTTGACAGGTTGATGTAAAAAATACTTTTTTGAATGGAACCATATAAGAAGAAGTGTATATAGATCCACCACCCAGAATAAGGTACACTGACCGAGTGTGCAAACTAAAAAGAGCATTGCACAAAGCAATCACCTCGAGCATGGTTTGGATGGCTCTCAACATGTATAAGAAAGCTCGATTATAAACAAAGTGATGCTAACCATATACTATTCATCAAATAAAAGACAGGTAAATTTACTACTCTTATTGTGTATGTCAATGATATGGTGGTTACTGGATATGATCTGAGTGAGATAACAACCCTGTAAAAATAATTGGCAACCGAGTTTGAACTCAAAGATCTACAAAACTTGAAGTATTTTTTGGGGATTGAAGTTGCAAGATCAGCTCAAGGAATTTTCATCTGTCAACAAAAATATGTAATGGATTTACTAACAAAGATGGACATGCTTGATTGTAAGCTAGTCGAGACTCCAATGGAAGTCAACTATGGATTGTCAATCTGAGAAGATCAAGCTCCAATTGATAAAGCTCGGTCTCAAAGGTTGGTGAGAAGGTTAATTTACTTATCTTGTACTTGGCCAGACATTGCTTATGCAGTTAGTGTTGTAAGTCAATTCATGCATTCTCCGAGTAAAGAACATATGGAAGCAGTATACCAAGTACTAAGATACCTAAATTCGTCTTCGAGTAAAAGTTGATTTTTTAACAGAAATAAAGATTATGAGATTGCTGGCAATATTGATGTTGACTGGACTAGAATCAAACTAATCAAAAATCAATATTTTGGTACTTCATGTTTGTTTGAAAGAATTTTGTTACCTAGAGGAGTAAGAACCAGAAGGTTGTAGTAAGGTCAAGTGTTGAAGCTGAGTTTAAAGGAATGACATATGGTGTATGTGAGTTACTCTGGAAAAAAAAATTGTGCATGATATAGGATTAAATCATCCGAAGCCTATGATGTTACATTGTAATAATAAGGCAACCATAGCAATTGCTAATAACCCGGTTCAACATTATCAGACTAAGCATGTGGAGGTTAATAGACACTTTATCTAAGATCATCTAAATAAAGGATCAATTGATCTTTCATTTGTTTATTCTCAAACTCAACTAGTTGATATCCTTACAAAGTCTATATCCAGAAGAATATTATACAACTCACTTGGCAAGTTGGGAATGGTTGACATACATTCACCAACTTAAGGGGGAGTGTTGAAGTGAGTCAAAGATTTGGTTGTATATATTAGGTATTAATCTTTATCTTATTTAGGAAGTTATTATATTCCTAATTAGTATGTATAATTAGATTTTTCATATATAGAAATATTTTGTGTATATATAAAAGATGTAATCTTTCTCATGAATATATGAAAAATATAATTCCCTTGAATTATCACTTCTTTTCCTCTGAATTTTATTCTACACATGATTCATGAAACTATATATTTATATAAAAATTCCACAAATCAATAAAAAAAAATTTAATTTTACACTTAAAAATTTTTTTTTAAAATAAATAATCATTAAATTATTCCTTTACTAATCCACACAAAAAATTTATTCAAACTCACTAAGTACATAAATTATGAAAGTATAGAATGAATTATATAGGTTTATGTGACAATTATTGGCCTATATGAATACTTTTATTCAAACACATTACATGAATGATGAAATTAAGAAATTATATTAATTTATGTTAACTTTTTTTTTTGCTAATTTTTTTTTTTTTGGCACGTGATTCCCATTGTTCTACGAATGTCATCAGTAATTATATCTTATCACATTTTTTTCACGATTTTTGTTCTTCGGTAACTAATGTGGGTGCCAATGGAAGATAAATTTTCCTTTATAATAATTATCTTATTGAAAGGATTGCTTTTTTTTTTTTTTTTATGAAAAGTGAAAGGATTGCTTTTAATAGTGAAAGATAATGTAAAATTTCTCTTTGAATGTCTAACCTAAAGAAAATTTTATAATTTTAAGCAAAACTTTTCGCTCATTTAAAGATTGGTGATTTTAACAACAAACACGTCCCATCGTAAAATAGTCCCACTCAATAAATAGTTGAAAAAAGTGCATTGCATATCTATTATGAATACTGCGTACTCTGGTAAAGTGGTCCCACTCCATAAATAGTTAGTTGACATAGGGATGTGCATCCAACGATTTGGACAAATTTGAATGGAGGAAAATAAAATCTGAGTAAATGTGGAAGGGAATGTCGGGAATCGAACCAATATTTTGAAAACAGAAGTATATGGATCAAAAAAGTTGAAATCTTTAGGTTAATTCGGGTCGGTAATTTAGACTGAATTTTTTATAAATTAGACTTAAAAAATAAAAGTTCAAATGAAAAATAAAATATTTTTATATATATTAGGTCAAATCCATTATAAAAAAGAGTTCAATCCTTCGCATAAACATAAATACATATAAGACATTTGACCCAAAAAATAATTCTTTTTCCTATCGAAAATTTTCTATTCAGAGCCTAATAATTAAATCTAATAAGGGCTATAATGGGCTATGGCTAATTGGCTATACAAAGTATACATGAAGCTTCCACCACTTACAAATATATATATATATATATATATATATATATATATATATATATATATATATATATATATATATATATATATATATATATATTTATATATCTTTTAACTTCCACCATTTATAAAATATACATATCTAGAAATCTTCCAAGTTCAGAAGGCATAACTGATAAATAAGTCAAGTTGATTTAGCTTCCACCATTTAAAAAAAATACATCAAAAGAAGTCCTCTAAATACATTAATTTGACTATGTATCATAATTAAATTCCTGGATTTATTTTTAAAAAGAAGATACCAGTCTACACACACCAAAATAAAGGCAGACTACTGCACATGTGTATCATTGTATCCACATAATCACAAAAGAATAGCAACCTGAAAAATAAAAAAAAATAAGGATCAACTGAAGAAAAAAAAAGTTGAGTTATAATTATGAAACAGCTAAAAAAAATGAGGCTCAGAAGCAAAAATTTTAGGTCATTGAATCAATGCAAGCAGCATTTCTGGCAACAAACTACAAACCATTTGCTACCTAAAAAACACATAGCATTGCATTAAACCAATTATCAGAAAAAATGTGGAAGCTTCATCATTACCTCATTAGAAAATCAATACACAGAATGTGCACCAGCTAAGGCATCAAAATCATGGTCACAAGTTCATAACAGACATGCAAATGTGAATCCATATACACAATTTAAATGTCTATTATGCAGCAACACAATGAAATTGGCACAACAGAGCAGCAGACAAAAACATATTGGCTTCTACCATTTATTATACATTTACAAAATGAAATTAGCACATAGAGCAGTAGGCACAAAGGGATTGCAGGAATAGCAAGATATTCCCAGCACAGTAGAGCAGTCACAAATCAATAGTAGGAATAAATTGGTAGCAGGCATAAAAGAATAAAGTAATTAAATAATCAGGGTAAGAGGACAAGAGACAGATTGTGTTACTGAATTCATGTTAGCAAAAAAGTCATAGCACTGAGGTAGAAATAGGTATGTTAAGGAGCAGCATATGATGAGCTAACTGAAGGTCCTTGTCCCAAAGGAGGGAGATTTGTCCAAAAGTTAACAAAAAAAATGAAATGAAATGAGAATGCATCAAAGTAAAAGAAAATTAAATATAAAAAACTTAAAAGGACAATGTTTACCTTTTTCAAATTCTTCCAATTCTTCCAATCTGTCTTCAACTGACATTGTTTGATTTGGCTTTTTAAGCCAATCTTGAGTGCAAATCAAGGCTTGAACAAGTGAGGGAGTTAAACAACTCCTGAAATAATTCAGCACTCTTCCACTCATGCTAAAAGCTAATTCTGATGCAACAATTGACATTGGAATAATTAATACATTGCGAGCCATAAATGAGAGAATATGGAACCTCTCAGAATTCAACTTCCACTATCTAAGAAAGTCAAATTTCCCATCATCTATTTCTTCAAGGTTTGACTCACTTAGATAAAGATCAATCTCACTTTTATTTTGCTTCCACTAATCCCACTATCCAATTGATGTAGCAAAAATCTAGCTTTTAACAATGAATTGGATTTGGTGCTTGATTTCACTTGCACATCATATTAGCTTCCACCACTTAATGGACATGAAGTTTGAGCAACAGTGTTATAATTATTAAATAGTTCATAAAAAGCACTTTTAATTTTTTAAAATAAATCCACTCCCATAGATGGACCATATATACTTGTATAAGAAAACTCAAGATACATAATTTTTTCCCTTGGATCAAGTATGTTTGTAATAAAAATCAAGATATTAATTTTATTTGCATCTCCCCAGTACTTATCAAACTTCAATTTCATGTTTGCACCTATAGACGTCACATAAATATCATCAGAATTTTTCCAATCTGTCAACAAACAAAAAAGGTCTAAAATTTCAGAGAAAAAAATGTTTGAAGTGACATACTGAGAACCAGATATTCTCTGTATTACATTGTAAAAGTATTCAAGCAATTTAAGCTAATTTTTAGTACACTTCTAATCAAAATACTTAGGTACATCATCCCCTAAGTTTGCTCTTAGAGCAGGCTCACATTCTTTATATTTCTCAAAGGTTTTATCATATTCACATGCATTTCTCAACATCAAGTAGGTGAAATTCCACCTTGTTGGGACATCTAAATAAATACCACACTTAGACTTTATCCCAATCAATTCTGAAAACTCTCTAAATTTTTGTAACCTAGCAGGTGAATTCCTGATGTACTAAACTACCTCTCTAACCCTTTTAATAGAAACATTAATTTCCTTTAATCTATTAGAAACAACTAAATTAAGAATGTGAGCCATGCACCTCATATGACCATATTGGGCTCTAACTAGACTTGCCCCTCAACTGATTAATTTCTTTTTTAAAAAAGACATAACAGTATCATTGCTAAAAGCATTGTCAAGAGTGACTATGAATACATTTTTAAGACCTCATTCAGCCAAAGAGGATTCAAGGGCCTTAGCAAGATATTCATCTCTGAGTGAAAATATAGGCACAAAAGTAATGACTTTCTTATTAAGCTTCCACTCAGTTGTTATGAAATGTGCAATTATGCACATGTAATTGACTTTTTGGATCAAAGTCCAAGTATCAATGGTAAGACAGACTCTTTTACATTCATATTTGAAAAAAAAAATTCAATTTTAATCTCTCTTCAACATAAAGGTTGAAAATATCTATACTCATTGTCCATGTAGAAGGGATTTTAAAATGCAGGAATGCTACACTCATTAGGTTTCTAAAACCCTCCCCTTCCATAAAATGGATAGGCAACTCATCTAAAATAAGCATCTTGGCAACAACATTTCTAACAACATCTTGGTCAAATTTCCAAGCCCCAATAACAATCATAGATGATGCACCCTCAGTTTCATAGGCAGAAATAGGTTCAAAGGTTAAAAGTTTTTGTTTGGCAGATTTGGGCATAGGGTTTTTCATGCATGTCAATATGTGATTCCTAAGAAAAGAAGTATCATGCTTTCTAGGTTCAACACCAAAAGATTTAGGACAATAAAGACATTTACCTTTTATCAATTTAACTCCCATACTGATTTCCTCAAAATTTTCCCAGACAACTGATATGGTATCAATTTGCTTCCTTTTATTAGACTTAGTCCCTTCAGCTTCAATCTGTTCTAAAGAAGGAACAAACTGTTATTGCTGAGTAATGTTACCAGACTGCTCATTTGAAGCATTATTGGTTTCTACCTCAATATTTGTAGCCTTTGGTTTGCCAATAGCAATTGAACTGCCACTAGCATCCACAACTTTGTCCATCTACACATCATTAATGAAATAGAGAAAATAACAGTGTGTATCAACCAATATAAGAAAACAAAGAACAAATTAAACACCCATAGTATGTAGTTAACATACATATTTCATAATAAATATCAAAAAAATAAATAAATTATCAAATAATATTATTAATAAAATTATGTAATAAATTACTATAATTTTAGTTACATAATTTATTAGGTTAATAATAAATTTATATAATAAATAATTTTATTATATATTAATTAAGAAAAATATATAATTAGGTTAATTAATAAATTAAATATTAAATCTTATAATTTGACTAAATATAAATATTATTTCATTATATATTTTATAAATTTACCCGATGGGATTTTGATTAAAAAATTAAGACACAATATAATATTTTAAAACATTTTAAATAATATTTTTTATAAAATTTCAAGTCCACATATCTAATTTATACGTGAAAAAAAATATCACTTTTAAACACAAAAAAAAATCCCCACAGATAACAACGAAACAAAATTATTTTGATAAAATCAAACAGATCGGCTTCCACCTAAAAAAAACCCAATTTTTACACACATAAAATCAAAAATCCCATCAGATTACAAGAAAATAATAATATTTTCATAAAATCAAACAGATCAGCTTCCACCATTAGAAAAAATTATAACATGTAATAGAAAATATATCAATCATTTATGTAGATAATAGATTACGCCAAACACAAGATCTTTGCGTCCACCTTTTAGATCAAATATGGATTTGTTTAAATCTTTGCTTCCACCAAAAAGATCTCCAATTTAGTAGTATTAAAGTACATACAAACAAAATAGAAGACACAAAATGTTAAAACACACTTGCATGTCTGTCAGATCTAAAAAAATCAAATATTTCATGTTTAAACACCAACTATATTACTATAAATGCAAGATCTTTAACTTCTATCTTCATGTTTTTAACATGAAAAACATGAAAAGCTAACACTTTTCTGCACAGCATAGTAAATCGATGATCAATGGACAATAAGGACCATTAGGTGTTAGCAAACTGATACTAGTGTAGTCTAGGATTTTTTCAAGAATCAAAGGATGAAGAGAGTAAGAGAATCAACGTTTTGGTTTACAAAAGGTAACAAAAGGTGTGTTTTATAGTAAGAACGAGAGAATTTTGAAATAACACAACACAGATAGAAAGTTGAGAGAACATAGAGAGAAGAGGAAAGGGGCAGCTATGAGAGAATGAGGGAATGAGAGGAGTGTGTGTGTGAGAGAGTAGGTTTAGAAATGAGGGGGAAATGGAAAATGGAGAATGAGATGCTTATATAGTTAGGTTTTTTAGGGTTAGGATTTATTATTATTATTTATAAATTCGGTTATTTAGGCGAATCGAGGATAATTTTCTCTCCCCTAACCTGCGAAGCGAAATCCGATTTACCCATGGATTATGGTCCAAATCGAACCATTTTCTCCATTCGGGTCAATTCGTGACTGCATTTCAGGTTGGGGTCAGGTTGGCAACTCAAACCGGATCGGATCTTGCACATCCCTAAATTGATAGATTCTTATCACTCTTATAGTTTTATTTGATTTTAAAGAAATTATTTAAAATACAATGAATTCTATATAGCAATAATTTAATTAGATAATATATATAATTACTATACCAATGGTTTAGACAATATAAATTCTAACTAGTAATTATCGTTGCTTTAATTCTAAATTTTCAAATTTATTTTCATGGAAATCACACCCTTTGTATGGAGGTGAGGGATGCTTCGTTATTTTTTTTTCCCCCGAAAAATACCATTTTTTTAGGGATATTATATAATTATATCATGGACTTTAGCCATTTTTATTAATCTATCTTATTTTTAAAATTGTGGCAAATCAACATATGAATTTTTAATTTATTACAAATTTATTCACGGTCAAAATAGTATGTGCCCATACTAATATGACATGAGAACATGACATGCATGTGTAAATTATTTGTTGATATAGAAGTCAAAAAAAGAAATTAGTAACTTTTATATCCTCAACTTTTTTTTTTGCAAAAAATTTTAAGTCTGTAAAGTTCGAGAGGCTAAATATACAAAATGAAACTTGAGGGGTCTTGTCATGACCTGAACCCAAAGGGGCACGTGACCTCCACTAGAGAATGTGAATACATAAAGTACCCAAAACTCATAGTAAGCCTTAAGGAAAATATATAATAAAATATAAACAATACTAAAATGAAATATTTTAAATAAGGATAAATAACACAAATGAATTAATTTTCAAAACAATCTCAGATAAAATATAATAATTATCTTTAGTACAAATTTTTAATACATAGGATAATCCATAAAATACAACACAATAGCTAACCATTTATACTATTGTGGTGTTCTAGATTTAAAATACATACATAATAGTAATACATCTCAAATAAACCTATATAAAATGGTTGTAGAGGAAGAAATCCAATGTAAGGTAGGCTGACTGACAAGTGACTCCCGAGATCCTGAAAAAAATATTTGAAGGGAGTCAAACCTCATTGAGTCAATTAATAAAAAAAATGTATATAGTATAAAAATCTCCTTTAAAATATATTTATAAAGATATAAAATTTATAATTTAAACCATTTAATTTTATTGAAATACTCTTTATTGAAAAAAGGTACTTAAAACTCATTAAATACCACATAAAATATAATGAGCTTCCTTAAAACATTTTATAAAAAAACTAGGTAGAACCCTAATCCATAAATCTAATAATCTTTCGGCTCTTTTATAATACAAAGACTACCGATTCCCGAGAACAAAGCATCAACCGAACTACCAACCACAGTCAATTCACTTAAACCGATATTTACTGGCAATTCCTGAGAGAAAAGCATCACTAAGCTATCAACCTCAATAATATATAAATCACGCTCAAGAGCAAACAATCATCGAGCCACAAACTTTCAACATTCACTCTCAATCCTACTGCTGCGCACTCAATTCTGATGAAACCCATCAGGTAACTCATTCTACTCTAACTTATTTTAAAATAATTAAATATAAATAAAATAAGAAAGATTACAATAAAAATAAAATTTACTAATCATGTGAAAATTTAACATAAACATGCTAATATAACTATAACAATAATAGGAGAATTTAATTCAAATATATATATATATATATATATATATATATATATATATATATATATATATATATATATTGTAATATCCCGGATTTTAAATAATTTTAAACTGCATCGGGATATATAGTGTTAATAATTTTTATAGATATTTATGATTATTTAATGAGTTTGTTATTTATTAAAGTCATTTTTAATTATTCTATATTATTTTAAGATATTTACGTAAAATTTTCCCGATAATTTTATTTTCGGGAAAATTAAAACGTGAATAATTAAGTATTAATTATTTTAACCGGTTTAGTGAATTTTCATGAGTTCATGCATGATTTTAAAGTGTCAATAAAATATATTTACGACTACATGCATTTAAAGTTAAATTAGGGTTACTTAATTAAATTATATTATATTATATAGTTTTTATATTAATTAATTAAATATGTGTATATATGTATATGTGTATATATATTATTATTAAAGTGTGTGGTGGACATTTATTGTGTGTGTTAATTTATATATTAAAATAATAAAGTGAGATATATATATATACATATATACATATATTATTATTAACAAAAATAAAGTTTGATATATTTACCATTTTGCCATTAAGTCACCTTCCTCCTTCCCGATCATCTTCCTTCCGTCTCCGGCTTCTGCAACTTCTTCCTCTTCCCGTCGGTGTGCCCTTCGATGAGCCACCACCATTTCCAGCAACTCAACCACCCTCTCCGGCGCCGGTGAACGCTGCAAAAACTCGAGAAGCCGAAAATCACACTCAACTCCGATCAATGACTTTCTGGACACCATTTCAAGCCCCACCAGTCTGTATCTCTTCCTTGAGCTCCGTTGAGTGCATTTCCAAGCTTTGTTTCACTTGAAATGGTCAAGATTTCCCTAGGTTTTGATTTTATCATTTTCGGCCTATTAGAGTTTTTGATTTTTTTTTTGAGCTTATAATTCAATGACTCAAGAAAAATTCCATCACAAATATTGATCCTTATAGCTTAATCTACCTCTGTGAATTTTTGTGGAATTTTTGGGAATTATTTTGATTTTTGTGAATTTTTATTATTTTATTAATATTTTCTAATTTTCGAAAATTAATTAATTAAATTATGAAATTGTGTTTTATGGTATTTATAGGTGTTGAAATGCATTTTAGAAATTTATTTGTAATTTTTTTTGAATTTTATATAATTATTTTGAATTTATTTAGTTTATGTAATTTTGGGAAAATTAGGTTAATTATGTGTTTTATTGAAATTTATTGGTTAATTGAGTATATTTATTGATATTATTGAACTATATGTTGAGAAATTTAATTTTGAGTAATTATACTATTTTTGGTGAATTTTTGAACATTTATAGTGAATTTACATAACTAGGGGTATTTTGGTAATTTGGCACTAAATTGGCTCAAAATATAATTAAATTGATTTTAATAGTTATTGGAGGTATAAAAATGATTTCTAAAAATTATTTAGTATTTTTAACTAATTAAAACTATTTTTCGTAAATTATTTTCAAATTATATATAATATACGATTTTTCTAAATAAATTAGTTTTTATTGATTTTTAGTAAGTTTTAGGGTTAATTATGTAATTTGGATTTATAAAATGTATTTTGGTCAATATTTATGAATTTATTGAGAATTACCAATTTTTAATAATATTTTATTTAAAATTAGGGTTTTTATGCATTTATCGATAAAATAATTATTTTTAGCATTTAAATATCTAAATTTCTATATTTTGAGTATTGAAGGGCATTTTTGGTATTTTTCATGTGTTCTGTATTATTTCGTGAATTGTGGACCTCGATCGGTGAATTGTAGTTTGGAGTCCGACTGAGGGATTGTGAACTGTGTTTATTCTTGAAGTGTGTTTCTTTGCAGGACCGACTCTACTCTTTAAGTAAAGAGATGTCCATTTTACAGGGGAGGTTCTGCCGAATTTTTGATAGAATTCTCGTAAAATGTGATGTCCGATTGAATTCCTATTCTAATTCTGTGTCTAAGATTCTAGACCGAGTCTTTAGAATTCCGATAGATTTATTCTAATGTCGTGTTGTCGTTTGTTTGTTTAGTTGCGCCGAGACCGAGACCTAGTGGAGCTCGAGGAGCACAATAACAGTGAGTTGTTAATTTATATATACATGTTTTAGGGTGCATGTTTTAGAAATGTATGATTTATTTTAGTGAAGTATGCATAAATGACTTAATTATTACTTAGGTTTACTTTTGGTATATTATTGGTATATTTTAAACCATATGCATGTTTTATAAATAAATTATTCTTAAAATGTTTTTAGATAAATTCATGGTCTATTTCTAGTTTATTTTGTAAATAAATTGAATTTATTTGACGTATATATATACTTGAAATATACCTGATTTATTTTTGGTATATTTCTAGTATATATATGGTTTATATTGTTATTTTATTTAATATCATGCATCATTTATTTTATGAATGTATGTTTTATATAATAAATGAAGGATATCAATAGAACGTGCTACCTAGTGGGTAGCACTAGGACCGAGTACGTACCGGTACGCTAATAGCATTTAGGCTTTATTGCTAACCTATTTATGGATTATGATCAGATGGATTTATTTGATGTGAGATGTGATTTGAGAGTGTGATTGCTAGAGCTCGGTTGACCAAGTGTCTCGGTTGACTTCGTGTCTTGGGGCCAGTCTACTGTTCAAATGAAACAAGTGAATTTATTTGGAATAAGTGAGCCTGTATGGCTAAAGTGTTGTCTAACACTATTTGAGGTTGCGATTTTCTAGGGTTCTATTTGATCCTTCATATACGGATGTATTTCTAATATTTATATAAAATGATTTTATTTCATTTATGTGATTTTGTCTGTATATATAGTTATTATATATACTATTGAATGTGTGCATTGTCATTTAGTTATGCATGTATATATATTATAACAATTCACTCAGTGAGGTCTGACTCCCCTCTGTTGACTATTTTTCAAGAGAGTCTTTGTATTCAGACCTCAGTAGCAGACCCTTACGCCGGATTTCTTCTGCCCCGACTTTACTATGTAATATGCTCACTTGACTTTATTTTATAATCTAGACACTGCAGTAGTTGTAGTCAGTTGTGAATTTTATGTATCATGTTTATATGAGATATGTATTTTAAATATTTGAACTGGGATTGTATTAAAAGATATTTATATATATGAGATGAGCTTGTTTATTTTAAACGAGATTGATGGAGTAGTAATTTATTTTATTTATGTTATTATTATTGTATGTTTTTACTTTTATTTTATTTTAAGGCTTGCTACAAGTTCCAGATTCGAAAGAACTCATGTTCCCTAACGCTATATATATATATATATATATATATATATATATATATATATATATATATATATATATATTAGGTCGAATGCGCTCCCTTGTGCAGTCACGCTCGATCCTAACTTGTCGACTCGACTGGATGTACGGTTAAAGAAAAGAAATAAATAAAAGAAAATTAAATATGAAAATCCTCTTAATTCAAGATTTCTAAGAAAAGACTTAATTAAAATATGACTCTAATAAAATAGACCTGATGTCATATTTTACGAGAAATTCACCAAAAATTTGGCAGAATCTCCTCTGTAAAACGGACATCTCTCTACAAAAGTAGAGCCAACCCCACATAGAAAAATATTTCAAATAACCGCAACAACTCCAAATCTCAGGTTGGGCCCCCGAACTACATTTTATGCCCAACTGAGAACCAATTTAACATTTCACACTATAAATCAATAAAATTCCATTTAAATACAAAAATTAATTCATTTACACAATAAAAATATAAAAGATATTTATTTACAAAATAATTAATAAAATCTAGATTTTAAATCAAATTATGCTATATAGACCCTTATTCTAATTTTTGAAATTAAATAGCATTTAATCATGATAATCATTTAAACTATTCAATTATATAATTAACCAACCAAAAACTCATTTAAATCATAAATACTATTTTATTCAGATATTCCTACGATAATTACTAATAATTAGCTAAAAATAGGAATAAATTCATAAAAATTATATTAATATTATTTACCACTCAAAAATTATCCAAAACATAATAATTCACCATAATTCCAATTAAAACATACAATTTACTAATTTAAACTAATTTTGTCAAAAATTCATTTTTGACATAAATATTCAAAATTTTGTAATAAAAATTTGCAACATAATTTTAAGAAACTTCCTTAACGAAATGTACTTAAAATAATAAGTAGAATTTATTAAAAATATAAAAAAAAATTGACTCGGGAATAGTATCATGAATAGTAACCCAAGACCCTAGAAATTCGAAAAATTACTAAAAATTCACAAAAACAATTTTTGAAAACCTTACAATACATACAATAATCAGTCCTAAATAATAAACATCATATAAAATCAAATTAAACTTCAATTTCATAATTTAATAAAAATACCCAAATTTAAATTTTGTGAAATTGGAGTTGTTACCGGTTAAATTTCACGAAATTGATATAGGATTATCGAAGTCCAGGTCGAGAGCTTTGATTCAAACCCAAGATTGGTCAAAGAGCTTGTCAAAAAATTCATCGATCTTCCTCCTCACCAACCGACACCGACAAAAAATGAAGGAAGAAAAAGAAGGATTGGCTTTGGTGACCGTTACAGCTGCTAGCGGTGGCAAGGGCATCCTCCGATGGTGGCGCAATGTGCTGGAGTGGCGGCGGTGGCAGCAGACGGCGATGGGTGCCAGTGTTGTTTGCTGCTCACGCGGGAGGGAAGAAAAGAAAGGAAGAAAGAAAGGAAGGAAGGAGGGAGAAGAACGGAAAAGAAAAAGGAAAGGAAGAAAAAAAATTTCTTTTATGAATTTTTTTAAAGCACAAAAGATAAAATAATATAGTATATTAAATAAAAATATTATTTCAGCTTGTTTCTAACGAAGTATATATATATATATATATATATATATATATATATATACCACTAAAATCAAATATCACAATTTAATATAATAATATAAAATAAAGTAATTATTAAAACTACATATCTCGAAATTTAATTCATAAAATTTAGGTCTTTATAGTCTCCCATCCTTAAAAAAAATTCGTCCTCAAATTTTCAATAAATAAAATATAGAATTTTAATGGAAAAGATAGGGATAAGCCACCCGCATTATTAAAATTTGTCCTCAAATTTTCGATAAATAAAATATAGAATTTTAATGGAAAAGAAAGGGATAAGCCACCCACATTGTTGCCTCTATCTCCCACATGCAATCCTCTACTGTGTGGTTGCTTCATAATACCTTTACCATCGGGATCTCCTTAGTTCGAAGCTATCAAACTTCCTAATCCATAATTGCTACAGGATATTCCTCATATGATATATCTTTACCGAACTCTATTATTTGAGGTTGAAGAATATGAGAAGGTTCAAGAACATACTTCCTCAACATAGAAATATGGAACACTAGGTGAATTTGAGATAAATCAGGTGGCAACACTAATCTATAAGCCACCTCTCTAACTCTTAAATGTATCTTGAATGGCCCAATGTATCTCAGGGCTAATTTACCTCTCTTACAAAACCTCATAACCCCTTTCATTGAAGACACCTTTAAAAACACCATGTCTCCAATGGAAAAAGACACATCCTTCCTCTTCGAATTTGTATAACTCTTCTATCTACTGAAAGCTATCCTCAACTGCTACTGAATAATAGGAACCTTCTCAAAAGTAATTTGCATCAATTCTGGACTTGTCAACTATCTCTTCCCAACTTCCTAATACAATGGCGATCTACACTTCCTACCATATAGTGTTTCATACGGAACCATCTCAATACTTGCATGATAACTGTTGTTATATGCAAATTATATCAATGGAAAATATATGTCCCATTGACCACCAAATTCCACCACACACATCCTCAACATATCTTCAAGGTTCTGAATGGTCCTTTCTGACTAACTATCTGTTTGAGGATGAAATGTTGTACTGAAATTAAGTCTGGTACCTAATGCCTTTTGCAACTCTTGCCAAAAAACTGAGGTGAAAGTAGCTCCTCTGTCAGACACTATGCTCACTAGTACCCTATGAAGATAAACAATTTTTTTGACATACAACCTTGCTAATCTATCAATAGAGTATTTCTTCTTAATCGACAGAAAGTGTGCTGACTTAGTTAGCCTATCTAATATCACCCAAACAGCGTTATAACCACCAGTAGTACAAGGCAATCCAGTCACAAAATTCATAGCAATCATATCCCACTTCCACTCTAGGATAGGCAATGGCTGTAATAATCCTATAGGCCTCTGGTGCTCTAGCTTCACCTAGTGACAAGTAAGGCATTTGGATACAAATTTTGCAATATCCTTTTTCATTCCATTCCACCAATATGTGTCCTTTAAGTCATGATACATCTTGGTAGAACTTAGATGAACATTGTAAGTAGAAAAAATTGCCTCTTCCATGATTTCTTTTCTTAGCTTATCCATATCTGGCACACATAATCTAGTACCCAAACACAACACACCCTTGTTATCAATCACAAATCTAGTGGACCTACCTTGTTGCACTTCAAACATGATCTTCTGTAACTGTGAATCCGTTCTCTGAGCTTCTTTCACTCGATCCAAGTACACTGAACATACCTTAAACTAAGCAAGGATGCATTTCTTCGTCACTTTCAATTACAGTCCTTGATCAATAAACTTATGCATCTCTTTAATAATTGGTCTCCTCTGAGTACTAATGTGTATAAGGCTACCTACGAACTTTTTACTCAAAGCATCTATAACTACATTTGCCTTTCCTGGATGGTATAAAATAGAATAATCATAGTCCTTTAAAAGTTCCATCCATATTCTCTGCCTTAGATTCATATCCCTCTACTGGAATATGTACTTTAGGCTCTTGTGGTCAGTGTATATTTTATAAGTCACACTATACACGTAATGCCTCTAAATCTTTAATGCAAACACCACTGTTGCCATTTCCAAGTCATGAGTAGGATAATTTTGCTCGTACTTCTTTAACTACCTTAAAGCATAAGCAACCACTCTTTCATTATGCATTAGCACACAGTCTAATCCTACTCAAGAAGCATCACAATACACTATATAACCTTCATTCCCAAAAGGTAAAGTCAGCATTAGAGCCAAAGTAAACAAATTCTTAAGCAACTGAAAGTGCTCCTCACATTTATCCGTCCTCACAAACTTAGCATTCTTCTAGCTCAGCCTTATCAAAGGTGCAATAATTTTGGAGAAATCCTTTATAAATCTCCTATAATAACCAGCTAAACCTAGAAAACTCCTTACTTTTATGATTGATGTGGGTCTTAGCCACTCTATAATAGCTTACATTTTCCTAGGATCCACTTATATGCCATCTTTGGATACCATATGGCCTAAGAATGCCATTTGATCCAACCAAAATTCACCCTTCAAAAACTTGGCATACAAATGGTACTCCCTAAGAGTCTAAAGCACCAATCTCAAATGCATTCCATGTTCTGCCTTACTCCTAGAGTATACTAAAATATTATCAATAAACACAATCATAAATAGGTCTAAGAATGGCCTAAACACCCTGTTCATCAGTCCATAAAGGCTATTGGGGCGTAGTAAACCCAAAGGACATCACCAAAATTCATAATGGCCATACCTTGTCTGAAATGCAGTCTTGTGTACATCTCTACCTCTAATCCTCAATTGATGGTACCCAAACCTTAAGTCATTCTTGGAGAACTATTAAGCTCTTTGAAGCTAATCGAACAAGTCATCAATTCTCAGAAGGGGATATTTATTCTTAATCGTAACCTTATTCAATTGTCTATAATCGATATAGAGTAAAAGACTGCCATCCTTCTTCTTCACGAACAACATAGGAGCACCCTAAGGAGATGTACTAGGCCAAATGAAACCTTTATTAAGTAATTCCTACAATTGCTCTCTCAGCTCCTTCAACTCTACAGGTGCCATTCTATATGGTGGTATAGAGATAGGATCTGTACCAGGTACTATATCGATACATAATTCTATCTCCTTATCAGGTGGCAAGCCTAGCAATTCTTCAGGAAAAATATCTGAAAACTTGCACACCACTGGTACCCTTTCAATTGCTCCTTATCTGTTTATATATCTCTAATCACAGCTAAGTAGCCTTGACAACCTCTTCTAAGAATCCTCCTAACTGTGATTGTAGGAATAATATTCTGAGGTATTGGACTCTTATCACCTTTGAATCTGAATTCCTCATCAGATGGAATTCTGAAAATTACCTCCTGCTCTCGACAAGCTACCATGGCATAATATTGAGCCAACTAATCCATCCCCAAAATTATGTTGAAATCAGTCACATCAAGCAAAATCAAATTTACGAGCAACTCCCTACCCTCCACCAACACTAGACAAGATGGAAAGAATTCCTCTGTCTCTAACTCATCACTAAGTGGAGTCGTTATAAATAAGGGAATCAACATCTGGGAAGGTTGACATGTTATTCTAAAAGCAAATGCATGAGACACAAAATAGTGTGAAGCACCCAGATCAAACAAGACTCTAGCCTCAAAGTAGCATACTGGGAGAATGCCTGCAGCAACTGCAGTGGATGCCAAAGCATCTTGAGGAGTCAAGGTGAAGACTCTGGCCTGACCATGACCTACACGCTATGAAGTGGACGACCGTGCATATCCTCTAGCCCCAGCTCTACCCCCATAACCTCTACCTCCATAACCTCTACCCCCAGCTCTACCTCCAT
Source organism: Mallotus nudiflorus (assembly GCA_947683625.1). Lineage (NCBI taxonomy): Eukaryota > Viridiplantae > Streptophyta > Magnoliopsida > Malpighiales > Euphorbiaceae > Mallotus > Mallotus nudiflorus. The sequence goes on along the minus strand of CANTUR010001127.1, from coordinate 55,785 downwards.
AACCTCTACCCTACTAGCTTAGATACTAAGTCGGTCATTGCTAAGCATATTTAAGTGTTTGATACTACTAATGCAACTACTGAAATGGTTGTGTGATTGATGAAGAAGATCCCTGAGCATATGATGGCTGGAATCTATAATTAGGATAATCCTTGGCAAAATGCTTGAACTGTCCACACCAAAAACAAGCTCTTGGTGCTAAGTGACACAAACCCTGATGCACTTACCCAAAAATGGCACATGCACTAGCCCCAAATCCTAAATTTCCATGTCTTGAGCTCTGTCCACTACTGCTACTACTGGCACTAGCACTAAACCTAGCAATCTTATCACTCCTATAGCTCTGAGCATAATTGTGCCTATAGGTCTGATATGATTTAAACTATCTGCTCTGCTAAGAAGTACCCTTTAACTAAGTACTCATGCTACCTATCTAGAAAATAGACTGTTGAATCCCTTGAGCTGATCTACTACTGCCACTCTCATTAGGAAATGGTATAGTGCCATGTCGGATATGCCTTTACTCAAGCTGTCCAGCCTCCTCAACCACACTCTCAAGGCTGCAAGCCCCCATTTGGATGCCAACATAAGTTGGGCCTAACCTAATCATATAGAGCTCCACTGCTCTAATCTCATCCAGCATCACATCCGTAGCATGATATGAAACTCTAAAGAACTCTCAAGTGTAGTCTCCAACTGATCGATCTCTCCTGGCAATGTTTAGCAACTACCATCTGTAGTTCTCTCTCATTGATGTTGGGCATAAAAACCTCATAAATCTCTTTTTAAAATCCAACCATGTCATCGCAGTCATGTATGGCTAAATAGACTGTATGAACCAATCTTGAGCTGTTACTGACACAGATAACTCCATTATCATGATCTGTTGGTAATCTATGTATCCTGTCCTGGTTCTGGCCTATATGGTATTTATGACATCCAAAGCATCCCCTATACTATCGAAAGAAACTCGCCTGACTCTGGAGTACCGTATGGCGACATCAGCATCTGTCATCCCCTGAGTCCTCTACTAAAGTATCTGTTGTACTAGGGGCATTGCTTGGTTAAGATCTACCAAGCCTTGATTAATTCCTACCATAACTACTACAAAGGCTGCAGGATCCTATATTGGAACTTCAAGCTTTGCATGCAGTTGTTCCTACCTCTGAGTTGCTGCTACTCTAACTTTACCTCTACGTCGAGGAGCAGAAGGAAGAATCTCATCCTAAAGAGACTGCTCATCATCATTCTCCTCAAAGGCTACTTCTATAGTAGGAGTAATTCGTGCTTGCCTCATTCTTAAAAAAGACACAAATAAATTCAGGACAAGACAAAGATATCACATAAGCATAGAATACAAGAAACAAGGAAAACAACAAGTGACAATTATCAACCTATTACCGTAGTAGCTCATGAAAAATAGACATTTACAACTGAAAACACATATAAAATGAGTTAAAGCTCTGATACCAACTTTGTCACAACCCGAACCCAGAAGGGCATATGACCAGCACTAAGGAATGAGAATACATAAAGTACCTAAAACCTATAGTAAGCTTTAATGAAAAGATGCAATAAAATATAGACAATACTAAAATGAAATATTTTAAATAAGGATAAATAACACAATTGAACTAATTTCCAAAACAATCTCAGATAAAATATAATAATTATCTTTAGTACAAACACATACGACAGTCCATAAAAAACAACATAATAGTTCACCATTTCTACTACTATAGAGTTTTTTATGATTTAAAATACATACATAATAGTAACACATCTCAAATAAACTTATATAAAATGGCCGAAGAGGAAAAAAACCTGTCATCAGGTAGGCTGACTAACAAGTGACTCCCAAAATCCCTAAAAAAATATTTGAGGGGAGTCAGACCTCACTAAGTCAGTTAATAAAAGAAATGTATATAGTATAAAAATCTCCTTTAAAATATATTTATAAAGATATAAAATTTATAATTTATAATTTATAATTTAAACCATTTAATTGTATTGAAATCCTCTTTATTGAAATAAGGAATTTAAAATTCATTAAATACCATATAAAATATAATGAGCTTCCTTAAAATATTTTATAAGAAAACTGGGTGGAACCCAAGTCTATATATATATATATACACACACACACAGTTCAATTATTAACTTACAGATCGAATGCGCTCCCCTGCGCAGTTGTGCTTGACTTTGACCTGTCGACTCGACTGGAGGCGTGGCTAAAGAAAAATAAATAAATAAAATGAAATTAAAAACGGAAATCCTCTTAATTCTAGATTTCTAATAAAAGTCTTAATTAAATTACGACTCTAGTAAAATAGACCCGATGTCACATTTTACAAGAGATCTACCAAAAATTCGATAGAGTTTGCTCTGTAAAATAGACATCTCTCTACAAAAGTAGAGTCAACCCTACACAAAAAAACACTTTAAATAACCACAACAACTCCAAATCTCAGGTTGGTCCCTCCGAACTACACTTTATGTCCAACCAAGAAACAATTTCATAATTCACAGTATAAATCAATAAAATTCCATTTAAATACCAAAATTAATATATTTACATAATAAAAGCATAAAAGACATTTATTTACAAAATAATTAATAAAATCTACATTTAAAATCAAATTATGCTTTGTAGGCCCTTATTCTAATTTTTGAAATTAAATAGCATTTAATTACGATAATCATTTAAATTATTCAATTATATAAATAACCAACTAAAAACTCATTTAAATCATAAATACTATTTTATTCGGATATTACTCCGATAATTACTAATAATTAGCTAAAAATAGGAATAAACTCATAAAAATTATTTTAATATTATTTATCACTCAAAAATTATCCAAAACATAATAATTCACCATAATTCCAATTAAAACATAAAATTTACTAATTTATACTAATTTTGTCAAAAATTCATTTTTGACATAAATATTCAAAAATTTGTAATAAAAATTCAATACATAATTTTAATAAACTTCCTTAATGAAACTTGCTTAAAATAACTAGTAGAATTTATTAAAAATATAAAAAATTTGTGGCTCGGGAATAGTATTATGAACAATAACCACGAGACCCCAAAAATTCAAAAAATTCCTAAAAATTCACAAAAATAATTTTTTGAAACCTTACAATACATACAATAATCAGTCCTAAATAACCAATATCAAATAAAATCAAATTAAGCTTCAATTTTATAATTTAATAAAAATACCCAAATTTAAATTTTGTGAAATTGGAGTTGTTATCGATTAAATTTCTTAAAATTGATTGAGGATTATCAAAGCCTAGGTGAAGAGCTTCGATTGAATCCCAAGATTGGCCTGAGAGCTCGCCGGAAAAGTCACCGGTCTTCCTCCTCACCAACCGGTACTAACGAAAAATGACGAAAGAAGAAGGATCGGCTTTGGTGACCGATGCAGCTGCTAGCAGTGGCAAGGGCATCCTCTGGTGCCAACACAATGTGTTGAAGTGGCAGCAGTGGTAGTGGATGATGATGGGTGGCAGTGCTGCTTGCTGTTCACACTAGAGAGAGGAAAAGAAAGGAAGAAAGAAAGAGAGGAAGGAGGGAGAAAGAGGGAAAAGAAAAAAGAAAGGAAGAAATTTTTTTTTTTATGTATTTTTTTTAAAGCACAAAAGATAAAATAATATAGTATATTAAATAAAAATATTATTTCAGACTGTTTCTAACATATATATATATATATATATATATATATATATATATATATATATATATATATATATATATATATATATATATATATATATATATTAAAAGTGTATACAAATACACTAATTCAATACTAAAGTTAAATTTATAATATTTAACCCCAAAAAATTAATTTAATTCCATTAAAATCAAATATCACAATTTAATATAATAATATAAAATAAAGTAATTATTAACACTATATATCTTGAAATTTAATTTATTAATTTAATTCATAAAAATTTAGGTCTTTACACATTTAAAATTAAAAAGCCAATAAGTTTAGAATTCTCAAAATAGGTTTTACCATATAAATACCATAAAGTATTGAGAGATATAAAAATGCAATTTTTTGTTTAGACATGTTAACTATTTTATCTTTTACTGCACTTACAACAAAATATATATTCATTATTAGTTACAATGCAAACAAAATTAAAAATTAAAATTAAAAAAATCGGATATGGAAAGACAATATTTTCTTAATTATTTATGAGTTGCAATGTTGTATTTATAATTATAAATACATAAGGTGAATATAGAGTAAATTTTTTCAAATTTAATATTTAAAGTAGAGTATAGTCTATTTATTAAGCATTTTCAAACGGTAAGTTTACGGTAATATATAAATAGATAATATGTATATATTTAAATTTCATATATATAAATATTTTAAATTTTCTTAATCTTTTTTATTCATAAATTTATAATTTTATTCAATAGAGAGAATTTATAAGTTCATTATTCAACATATGCAAATAAATAAGAGGTTTTAACTTTTAATTAAGAAAAAAAATAATTTAAATATATCAATCAACTATATAATAAAAATTGTAATTTTAATGAAATGTAGAATAAATAATGTTTGAGGTAAATTGTCCAAATTTCTGAAAATTAATAATGTTCTTGTGGACAGCGGGGTTTAGCGCGCATCCAAAATTTTAATAACCGCGACACTGTTTAAGCTCAGGACTCTAGAGAACACACTAACTCCTGTCACAAAGACATAGCGTGGAGATGAGGAGTTGTCATCCAAGGTAATAACTAGGACAAATAAAAAATGTGATACTTGATTACCTAAAAGAAAGTTAACACCACAGCTAACAGATTCTGAATACGGAATACTAACTTCTTTCAGTCTCGTGTTTATTTAGAATTACTTTATGAATTACTATATTATCATCTATTTACATGTAATTTCATATAAACCCTTATTCTAGCAATTAACTCCAAGACAAACTAGTCATGAAAAATACAAATAAATAATACATTCAATATAATCCCTAAGTTAGTATAATTTACATAAATTTTAATTAAATGAGCTAAATCTACATATTTTTAATAAGTGAGACTAAAGGGCCTAATTACTTTTAATTAAATGAACCTAAGTCTATTTATTTTAATTATAAAAAATGGGTCTAGATCTACAAATTATGAAGTATTTAATTAATTGGCATAATTCTACATGTTTTAATATAAGGTGATATTAAGTCTCCAAGTTATGAAAAAGGCTTTAATTTAATGGGCTAAGTCTAATTAATTAAATTAAATTAGATGGATCTATGTCTAATTAACTAAATTGACTTAAGTTATCTCTACCCTAAATCTAATTAATTATGGGCCTAATAATGCATTTTAATTAATTAAACTAAAAAAATTTAAATTTAAATCGGTTAAAGCCTAATGTGGGCCTAGAGTTCAAAACACATAAAAATAAATAAACAAACCCAAAAACAAATAAAACATATCAAAACAATTAAATAAAATATCAAATAACCAATTAATTATTCCTTCTAAAACCCTAATTGTAATTAACATGCAACCTAAATTAATCTACTTCCTCTATTGATTTTAATTAATTACCCAATTGAAATCCTAATTTTACTAACCAATTAATCAACATAAACATGCAATCACACATATAATTCCACTATTCTCACTATTGAGGCTATTACAATGATATATAGAAAATAATAATAAAAATAATTAATAAACCCCAAAAAATATAAATAAAACAATTAAATAAAAAATAATAAAAACCTAAAAACTAAATCTAGCTACAAGGTGTTATTCATGACATTGCATTAACTTCTTATGAGTTTAGTCCTCCAAACATTATCATCGTGTATTTTCCTCCATAATCACCATAAAAAAGAACAAAAATTATTATTAGTGAATAGATTATAATAATAATTTAAACAAAATTAAAGTTCAATAAAATAAATAAATAAATCAAATAAAATAGAATAAGGAGAAGATGATGCTTATGGATGATTTTATGGAGTACTCCTCAGATTTTGTAAAATCACCATTCTTGATAGGTTTTCAAATCTTATTCTTCAAAAATCCTCCAAAGATCTTCAATTAATCAATTGAACAAAAGGGAATTTTTGTAGAGAATTTTTTTTTTTTCAAAACAATTAACAAAGGAAAAAAGTCAATAATGCTTTTTAACAAAAATCAACCAAAAGCCAAAAGACAATTTGACGTAAAGAAAATATCAAAGTAAAATTGTGCATAAAAGTACTGCTTCTCTCTCATGTCCTTCTTCTCTCCTCCCTTTTTTTCCATCCCCCCTTTAAAGGAACCAAAGCCCCTCTTTTATAATAAAAACATACGTATAAATTGATTCCTAAAAGACTTCTATTTTTTTTAAAACATTAGATAAATATAAAAAATAATTTTAAAAGAATTTCAAATCAATTAGGATTCAAGAAAAAAGATATTTTTATTTTCTGAAAATCCAAAAAACAGATGGAAAAGGTATAATTCCGATCGGAATTACATAATTTTGATCAGAATTATGTAATTCCAATCGGAATTATAGAATTCCCACCACACTTTTTTTAACTTTTAATTACAAAAAAGTCTTTGAAAGAATTTAGTTTTGTAATTATGTGCAATTTAGTTCTTGAAAACATTAAATCCTTTTTTTGAAAAATACAATTAGACTTCTGAAGTTTCGAAGTTTAAGTATTGAACATCTTTTCATTATTGAAATCCTTTAACACATTCATAATATATCATCCTAAAATTGGGTGTTTACAATTCCTTTTGTAGAAAATTTTAATTAAAATGACAACTGTTTTTATTATCAAAACGAACAATCCTTATCATTTCTTTGATTGCAGGATTTATCTTGATGGAAACATGTTCTATATATTTTCAACTATCCCATTTATTTAGTCATTTATTTTTTGAACATATATAGTTAGGGATACCTTGAATGGACCCTTTTCCTCGTACAAAATTTTTTTATTAAAAATTGAAATTATATGAATATTGTGTTGTGTGTCGCATCAACCATATTTTCAAAGTTGGTGTATGTTTTTTAACATCTTTCGTAAGTATAGTTTGACCGTAGGACGTCATTGGTTGCACCAATGACTAACCTCCTTTTGAGCTTCGACGGTGATTAGATCATGATGTGTTATAGCTAGTTGTTTGTTGCAACATATTTAGTTCTTGTTTAGCTTTACTTTAGGCTTTTCTTCTTCTTTTTTAAACAACCATTTCACTAAAGCCAAAAGCAGCACTACAACAAACCAAGGGAGTGCCTCCCAAGTATAAGTCAGCGAATTACTTCTATAAAGAACATGAAGGTAGAAGTGAGTAAAAAAATAAAGATAAAGATAAAATAAAGAAAAAAAAACAAAAAATAAAGACAAAAGACCTTACTCAGATAAATTATTTGAATTGTTACTAAACTTTAGTTGATTTTTCTAAAAAGTTATTTAATTTCAATTTATGACATTTTGGTAATCAAATTTTGATTTTTGTTTCAAATGTAGTCCCTTTAAAATTTTAAGTCTTAAAGTTATATAACATTCCTATTGTAATCCAATAGATGATTTCCTTACAAATAAGCCCATAGGCTGTAAAGATAATAAATAAAACAAAAATATGTATTTTTGTTTTTTCCATGCCTTCCATTGTGGAGAGTGTTATCCATTATTTGTATTTATTTAACTTGTCTAATACTAATAATTTGAGAGTTTTAAAATAAAAATTATTCAACATAGGATAGAAATCAATTATTATTCACCAAAAATATCTTAAATAATATTGTGACTGTGTTGAATACAATAGAAAGTTGTGTATCATTAATATTATTATTATATTTTTAGATACTTTGCTTATTTTATATTAAAATAATTGCTAGATAAATGAAAAACCGAACAGATGCTTCAGATTCCAATAATTTATCAGGATTACAACAATTGAGCTTTTTTTAAAAAAAATTAATACGAATTGGTTTGAGCTTAAATGGTATAGAATTGCTTAGGTTTCGAATTTTCCAATTCGGTCACATTAGGGTTTTTGATTTTTTTGAGCTTCGAATTGATTGATTCATGAAAACTCCCTTCAAAAATGTTGATCCTAGTAGCTTAATCTATATGTGTGAATTTTTGTGGAATTTTTGGAGATTGTTTGGATTTTTGGGTATTTTTGAATATTTTAATATTATTTTCTAATTTTCGGAAATTAATTATTTAAATTATGAAATTTTGCTTTATGGTTAAATTAGGTGTTGAAATGAATTATAGGAATTTATTTGGAATTTTTATGAATTTCTAAGTATTTATTTTGAATTATTGAAGTTTATGTAAATTTGTGAAATTAGGGTTAATTATGTTTTTAATTGAATTTAATTGGTTAATTGAGTTTAATTATTGATATTATTGATAAATATGTTGAGAAATTAATTTTGGATCATTGTATAATTTTTGGTGAATTTTTGAAGTAATTATAGTATATTTATATATATAGGGGTATTTTGATAATTTTACCCTAAATTGGCTAAAAATGTAATTTAATTGGTTTTAATAGTTATTTAAGGTATAAAAATAATTTCTACAAATTATTTAGTATTTTTAACTAATTAAAACTATTTTTCGTGAATTATTTTCAATTATATATATAATATACAGTTTTTCTAATAAAATGAGTTTTTATCGATTCTTACAATGTTTTAAGGTTAATTATGTAATTTTTACGTATAAAATGAATTTCTATGTTATAAGGATATTTTTGGTATTTTTATAATTATTCTGTGATTGTGGACCTTAGTTGGTAGATTGTAGTCTGGAGTCCGACCGAGGGGTTGTGGTTGAGTGTTGAGCTTGTTTTTCAAAGTGTATTTCTTTGCAGGGTCGGGTCTACTCTTTTGAGTAGAGAGATGTCCGTTTTACAGGGGAGGTTTTGCTGGATTTTCGGTAGAATTCTCGTAAAACGTGATATCCGGTCGAACCCTGATATCGATTCTATGTTTAATACTCTAGATCGAATTCTAGGATTTTCTGTTAGGTTTATTCTAATGTCTGTCGTTATTTGCTTGTTTAGTTGCATCGAGACCGAGGGCTAGTGGACCAGGCCCGTCAGACCCGTCTCGTGGAGCGCACTAGGGTGAGTTACTATACTATATATATATGCTTAGGGTGCATGATTTAGAAATATATGTTTTATTTTGATTAAATATGCATAAATAATATGATTTGTATTTAAGTATATGTTTGGTTTATTTTTGGTATTTATTAAATTCTATGCATGTTTTGTAAATAAAATATATTTAAAATGTTTTTAAATATATTTCTAATTTAATTTATAATTTGATTGGATTTATTTGACGTATATATACTTGAAATATGCCTGGTTTACTTTTGGTATATTTCTAGTATATATATGCTTTATGTTGATATTTTATTTAACTTCATGCATCATTTATTTTTGTGAATGAATGTTTTATATTTATTGATGAAGGATATCAATAGAACGTGCTACCTAGTGGGCAGCACTAGGACCGAGTACGTACCGGCACGCCTATAGTATTTAGGCTATATTACTAACCATTTGTGGATATTGATTGATTATGATTATTGATATGTGTGATGTGATTTGGGTGTGATTGCTGGAGCTCGGTTGACCAAGTGTCTCAGGGCCAATCACACTGGCAGTCAGACTGCTGGAGCTCGGTTGACTTAGTGTCTTGGGGCCAGTCTACTGTCTAAATGGATTAAGTGGATATATTTGGAATAAGTGAGCCTGTGTGGCTAGAGTGTTGTCTAACACTATTTTCGAGGTTGCGATATTCTAGGGTTCTATGTGATCCTTCATAAATTGTGATTTTTAATAAAATATATATAAATGATTTTTATTGCATCTGTGTGTAATTGCCTGTATATATATATTAGATATATACTGTTGACTGTATGCATTATCATTTAGTGTGTATGTATATATATTATAGTAATTCACTCAGTGAGGTCTGACTCCCCTCCGTTGACTATTTTTCAGGAGTGTCAACATCTTCAGACCTCAGTAGCAGGTCGATACGTCGGATTTCTTTCGCCCGGCTTCTTTGTGTAAATTATTTACTTGAGTCTTATTTTTATAATCTAGACACTGCAGTAGTTATGAATTAAAATGTGGGATTTCATGTATTTTATTTAAAGAGATGTATTATATTGAAACTGGATTTGTACTGAAAGATTTTATATATATGTAAAGAGATGAGATTTGATTTACATCCAGTGAGGAAATGATATTGTAATATTTATGATTTTTATTTCCGCTGCAAATTTAATATTGTCATTATTATTGCATGTTTATTTTATTTTTAGGCTTGCTACGGGTTCCGGATTCGAAAGAATTCTCGTTCCCTAGCGCCGGTCATGGCCCTGTTTTGGGTCGTGATAAAGTTGGTATTAGAGCGGAGTTCTGTGTCAGGGCTTAGTTGTGTGAGTTGTGGCCCTAGTTTTAAAGTTGTGTTTTCTGTTGAACTACTGCAGTAAATTAGGTTCGAGTACGTCTTGATAAGTATTCCTTGCTTTAGTTTTCTGTGTTATTCCTCTGTTGTCTGTTTTGTCTTAATCTTTCTGTTTATCTTTTTAGTATGAGGAGGCGAGCGCGTGTTGCTCCACCGATCGTTGAGGTCGAGGATGATGAGTATTTTCAGGACGAGGTTTTACCTCCTGAGCAGCCAGTTAGACATAGAGGTCGTGGCAGAGGTAGACCTCGAGGAGCGGCAGGTCACCGTAGGCAGAGAGAGTTACAGGACGAGGAGCCTATAGAGCCTGAATTTGATGTTCCTGTGCCTCCAGTTGTTCAGCCTGCCTATCAGCAGGGTATGTCTGACCCTGAGGCAGCTTTGTTCTATGCCCGAGTTGGCAGGATTGCATTTGATGGTACTTCCGATTCGTTAGATTTTCTGCATACGATTGAGACTCGGACTCGGACTGCTCATACCGAGTACCAGCAGATCATGATCGTTGAGTTATCTGTCGAGGGACCAGCCCTAGATTGGTTTATTCAGATGATCCAGCCCTATATGATGACAATGATATGGGCTCGGTTTCGAGAGAGATTTATGAGGAGATTATGTCCAGAGCCTCTTCGTTTGAGCTATCGTCTTCGACTGACCAGTATTTCTCATGGAGATCGATCTGTAGAGGAGTATACCCGAGAGTTTCTTCGTCTGGGTAGATATGCTGAGGATTTGATACGAGATCAGTATTTCACAGTCACTACCTATGTCACTAGTTTGGGTTCTGCTTTTGCTGGTATGCCTACAGCAGGCCTCACTCTGGAGTCTGTGATTGAGTTAGCTAAGGAGATTGAGCTGAGGCTAGTTAGGCAAGGAGCGATGCCTGATTATTACCAGCTAGGAGTTCAGTCGAGTGGATTGCAGGCTACTCCGTATTCGAGTTTTCATGTTGGTTCTAGTAGTCAGCAGCGAGGTCCGACTCAGCAGAGTCAGAGATAGCAGCAGCGAGTGCATCAGAGCAGTAGACATGGTCGTGGAGGTCAGCATAGACCATTCAGATTTGGGTCAGGTGCTTCGAGCAGCAACAGTGGTCGTAGTTCTGGATCAGCGGCCAGTGTTTGCCAGACTTACGGTAGAGTCCATTAGGGACCATGTTATCTGAGACCACTGACATGCTTCAGATGCGGGCAGACAAGACATTTTGCCAGATCGTGTCCTTATTCTGGGTATCAGCAGTAGCAAATTCTGCGATTCCCACAGCAGTCGATTGCTAGTGTTGCACCCGTGCCATTTCAGTTGCCACCAGCCCAGCATCAGAGTTCCACTCATTTTGTTCCACAGCAGAGTCATGGTAGAGGTACTAGAGGAGGTGCCAGAGGTGTTGGCCAGGATTCTACCAGTCAGCAGGGAGGTCGAGGTCAGGCTAGAGTCTTTCATCTCACTCAGCAGGATGCTCAGGCATCTAATGCAGTCGTGGCAGGTATTGTTTCTGTTTGTTCCCTGGATACTTGGGTTTTGTTTGATCCGGGTGCCACGCATTCATTCATTTCTCCTGTTTTTGCTTCTAAATCTTGTTGGCAAGCTTCAAGGATGGCTTTTCCTTTGTCCATTGCCACTCCTTTAAGCGATTCCTTGGACACCGACATTGTTCTTTCTGGTTTTCCAGTTCTCGTGGGAGATAGAGAATTACCCGCTGATTTGATTTTGTTGGATGTGATGGAGTTTGATGTCATTTTGGGAATGGATTGGTTATCTCAGCACTATGCCGTGGTAGATTGCAGGAATAAAGAGGTGACCTTCAGAATTCCTGGTGAAATAGAATTTAAGTTTGTTGGTGATAGGAGTTCAGCACCTCAGAATCTTATTTTTGTTATTACGGCTAGGAAGTTATTGAAGAAAGGTTGTCAGGGATATTTGGCATTGGTCAGGGATACATCAGTGGAGAAGTTATCACTCACAGATGTTCCTATTGCTTGTGAGTTTCCTAATGTTTTTCCCGAGGAGTTGCCAGGTTTACCACCTCACAGAGAGATTGAGTTCTATATAGATGTGGTACCAGGTACTACTCCTATATCTATGCCACCCTATCGTATGGCTCCTGCAGAGTTGAAAAAGTTGAAGGAGCAGTTGCAAGAATTGTTGGATAAAGGTTTCATTAGACCTAGTGTTTCCCCTTGGGGTGCACCAGTCTTGTTTGTGAAGAAGAAGGATGGTACCCTGAGACTGTGCATTGACTACAGAGAGTTGAATAAGGTGACAGTGAAGAACAAGTATCCTCTCCCGAGGATAGATGATTTGTTTGATCAGCTACAAGGTGCACAGTTCTTTTCTAAGGTTGACTTGAGGTCGGGTTATCATCAGCTGCGGATTAGTGAATCTAATATTCCTAAGACAGCGTTCCGCACTCGATATGGCCATTATGAGTTTCTAGTGATGTCTTTTGGTTTGACTAATGCACCAACAGCTTTTATGGACTTGATGAATAGGGTATTCAGGCCATATGTGGATCAGTTTGTAGTAGTCTTCATCGATGATATACTGGTATATTCGAGGAGTATGGAGGAGCATGTATATCATTTGAGGATTGTACTACAGACATTGAGAGATCATCAGCTTTATGCGAAATTCTCAAAGTGTGATTTCTGGATGGAGAGTGTTTCTTTTCTTGGACATGTAGTGTCTAAAGAAGGTATTCAAGTTGATCCACAGAAGATTGAGGCAGTATCTAAGTGGCCTAGACTTACTTCTGTCACAGAGATTCAGAGTTTTCTGGGTTTAGTCGGGTATTATAGGCGATTTGTGCAGGATTTTTCCAGGATAGCAGCCCCTATGACTCGCTTAACTCAGAAGAATGTTAGATTCGAGTGGTCAGAAGCTTGTGAGAATAGTTTTCAGTTGTTAAAGGATTATGATTGCGAGATCTTATATCATTCGGGTAAAGCTAATGTGGTAGCAGATGCCTTGAGTAGAAAGTCCTCAGGTAGTCTTGCTCACATCAGTGTTGAGAGGAGACCATTGATCCAGGAGTTGCATCTAATGGTGGATCAAGGTCTGATGATGAAGATATCAGGTGGACTGCTAGCTCAGTTTAAAGTATGATCTGTACTGAGGGATAGGATTAAAGCAGCTCAGAGCCGGGATCCTATTCTGGAAGAGCTTGCAGAGAATGTCAGAGCAGGGAAGTTCACTGATTTCACACTCGATGATGATGGTGTGTTGTGGATCAGTGGTAGACTATGTGTTCCTGATGTGGATGACTTGAGAGAGGAGATTTTAGAGGAAGCACATTCTACAGCCTACAGCATTCATCCGGGTATCACTAAGATGTACCACAGTATCAGAGATTTATACTGGTGGGATGGATTGAAGAAAGATGTCACTAATTATGTTGCTAAGTGCTTGACATGTCAGCAAGTGAAAGCCGAACATCATAAGCCTTCTGGGAAGCTTCAGCCTCTTCCTATTCCCGAGTGGAAGTGGGAAAGGATAGCTATGGATTTTGTGGTCGGTTTACCTCGTTCGAAGGATGGATACGATTCCATCTGGGTGATTGTAGACAGATTGACAAAGTCTCCACATTTCTTGCCAGTGAAAACCACATATTCAGTTGCTAGATTGGCGAAGTTGTATGTGAAGAATATTGTGTGCCTTCATGGAGTACCTGTGTCCATTGTGTCAAATAGAGGTTCGGTGTTTACTTCTCGTTTTTGGCAGAAGTTGCAGGAAGCGATGGGCACTAGGTTGGACTTTAGTACTGCTTTTCATCCTCAGACAGATGGCTAGTCTAAGAGGATGATCCAGACATTGGAAGATATGTTGAGGATGTGTGTCTTGGATTTGGGAGGTAGCTGGGATGATCATTTGTCACTTGTTGAGTTTGCATATAATAACAGCTACCATAGCAGTATTGGCATGGCACCGTATGAGGCTTTGTATGGAAGGAAGTGTAGATCCCCTCTGAGTTGGGATGAGATTGGTGAGAGAGCTTTGACTGGACCTGAGATGGTTCAGGATGCTGCAGAGAAAGTCGCCGTGATTAAGCGAAGATTAGAGATCGCAGTTAGCAGACAGAAGAGTTATGCGGATCCTAGGCGCAGAGATGTAGAGTTTCAGGTTGGAGATTTCATTTTTCTGAAGGTATCTCCGATGAAGGGTGTGATGAGATTTGGCAGGAAGGGTAAGTTAGCACCGAGATATATTGGACCGTTTGAGATTCTGGAAAGAGTTGGCACTGTTGCATATCGGTTGGATTTGCCTCCGAGTATGTCACAAGTGCATCCAGTATTTCATATCTCGATGTTGAGGAAGTATATCTCAGACCCTTCACACGTGTTGCAGCCAGACAGTGTAGAAGTGAGTGAAGATTTGATGTTTGTGGAAGAACCTGTGGCGATCGTTGATTATCAAGTTCGACAGTTACGTTCGAAGCAGATTCCAATGGTCAAGGTTCTGTGGCATAGCGTTAGAGTCGAGGAGCATATGTGGGAGACTGAAGCTGAGATGCGAGCTTCTTACCCGTATCTCTTTCCTTCTTGATCCTATAATCTTTTCTTTCTGGAATTCGGGGACGAATTCTTGTAAGAGGGGAAGACTGTAATATCCCGTGTTTTTAAATATTTTTACACTGTACCGGGATATGCAGTGTTAATAATTTTTGTATATATATTACGATATTTTCATGAGTTGATATGCATTTAAAACCTATTTTAATTACTGTGTCTTATTTATAGTGCTTTACATAAAATTTTCCCGGGACTTGCATTTTTGGGGAAATTTTCACGTAAATAATTTATTATTAATTATTTTAAATATATTTTCGGACTTGCATGAACTCATACATATTTTAAAATATTAAACACCGTGTATACATGTAATTATTTGTTTAATTAGGGTTTAATATTACCCTAATATTTTATTAATTATTTATTAGTTTTATTGTTATTTAATTATTTTTATTTATTATTATATTTTAAAATATTAAATTTTATGTGTGTGGTGTATATTTAATGTGTGTAATTTAATATTATTTTAATAAATAGTATAAAGTATATATATATATATACATATAATACATCAAAAATCAAAACTTTTAAAAAATTACACTTTTGCCCCCGACTACTCCTTCTTCCCCGATCTTCACCCTCACCGCCGTCCGGTCGCTGTCGTGCCGATTCCTCACTGTTTGTGTGCCATCCGGTGTGCCACCACCTTCCCCAGCCTCTTCCGCCGCCTGTGGTAGCCGTTTCCGACGTCTGGAAGTGGATTTTGGTCGGAGAAGCCGAATTTCCTTCCACCATCGTTCACGTCGATTCCGGCTACCATTTTTGACACCGCCGGTCTCTTTCTTCTCCTTGAGCTCCGGTGACTGTGATTCTAGCTTTGGTTTGAGCTTAAATGGTCTAGAATTGCTTAGGTTTCGAATTTTCCAATTCGGTCACATTAGGGTTTTTGATTTTTTTGAGCTTTGAATTGATTGATTCATGAAAAATCCCTTCAAAAATGTTGATCCTAGTAGCTTAATCTACATGTGTGAATTTTTTTGGAATTTTTGGAGATTTTTTGGATTTTTGGGTATTTTTGAATATTTTAATATTATTTTCTAATTTTCGGAAATTAATTATTTAAATTATGAAATTTTGCTTTATGGTTAAATTAGGTGTTGAAATGAATTATAGGAATTTATTTGGAATTTTTATGAATTTCTAAGTATTTATTTTGAATTATTGAAGTTTATGTAAATTTGGGAAATTAGGGTTAATTATGTTTTTAATTGAATTTAATTGGTTAATTGAGTTTAATTATTGATATTATTGATAAATATGTTGAGAAAATTAATTTTGGATAATTGTATAATTTTTGGTGAATTTTTGAAGTAATTATAGTATATTTATATATATAGGGGTATTTTGGTAATTTTACCCTAAATTGGCTAAAAATGTAATTTAATTGGTTTTAATAGTTATTTAAGGTATAAAAATGATTTCTAAAAATTATTTAGTATTTTTAACTAATTAAAACTATTTTTCGTGAATTATTTTCAATTATATATATAATATACGGTTTTTCTAATAAAATGAGTTTTTATCGGTTCTTATAGTGTTTTAAGGCTAATTATGTAATTTTTACGTATAAAATGAATTTCTATGTTATAAGGATATTTTTGGTATTTTTATAATTATTCTGTGATTGTGGACCTCGGTCGGTAGATTGTAGTTTGGAGTCCGACCGAGGGGTTGCAGTGTCGGCTCTACTCTTTTGAGTAGAGAGATGTCCATTTTACAGGGGAGGTTTTGTCGGATTTTCGGTAGAATTCTCGTAAAACGTGATATCCGGTCGAACCCTGATATCGATTCTATGTTTAATACTCTAGATCGAATTCTAGGATTTTCTGTTAGGTTTATTCTAATGTCTATCGTTATTTGCTTGTTTAGTTGCGCCGAGACCGAGGGCTAGTGGACCAGGCCCGTTAGACCCGTCTCGTGGAGCGCACTAGGGTGAGTTACTATACTATATATATATGCTTAGGGTGCATGATTTAGAAATATAGGTTTTATTTTGATTAAATATGCATAAATAATATGATTTGTATTTAAGTATATTTTTGGTTTATTTTTGGTATTTATTAAATTCTATGCATGTTTTGTAAATAAAATATATTTAAAATGTTTTTAAATATATTTCTAGTTTAATTTATAATTTGATTGGATTTATTTGACGTATATATACTCGAAATATGCCTAGTTTACTTTTGGTATATTTCTAGTATATATATGCTTTATGTTGATATTTTATTTAACTTCATGCATCATTTATTTTTGTGAATGAATGTTTTATATTTATTGATGAAGGATATCAATAGAACGTGCTACCTAGTGGACAGCACTAGGACCGAGTACGTACCGGTACGCCTATAGTATTTAGGCTATATTACTAACCATTTGTGGATATTGATTGATTATGATTATTGATATGTGTGATATGATTTGGGTGTGATTGCTGGAGCTCGGTTGACCAAGTGTCTCGGGGCCAATCACACTGGCAGTCAGACTGCTGGAGCTCGGTTGACTTAGTGTCTCGGGGCCAGTCTACTATCTAAATGGATTAAGTGGATATATTTGGAATAAGTGAGCCTGTGTGGCTAGAGTGTTGTCTAACACTATTTCCGAGGTTACGATATTCTAGGGTTCTATGTGATCCTTCATAAACTGTGATTTTCAATAAAATATATATAAATGATTTTTATTGCATCTGTGTGTAATTGCCTGTATATATATATTAGATATATACTGTTGACTGTATGCATTATCATTTAGTGTGTATGTATATATATTATAGTAATTCACTCAGTGAGGTCTGACTCCCCTCCGTTGACTATTTTTCAAGAGAGTCAACATCTTCAGACCTCAGTAGCAGGTCGATACGCCGGATTTCTTCCGCCCCAGCTTCTTTGTGTAAATTATTTACTTGAGTCTTATTTTTATAATCTAGACACTACAGTAGTTGTGAATTAAAATGTGGGATTTCATGTATTTTATTTAAAGAGATGTATTATATTGAAACTGGATTTGTACTGAAAGATTTTATATATATGTAAAGAGATGAGATTTGATTTACATCCAGTGAGGAAATGATATTGTAATATTTATGGTTTTTATTTCCGCTACAAATTTAATATTGTCATTATTATTGCATGTTTATTTTATTTTTAGGCTTGCTACGGGTTCCGGATTCAAAAGAATTCTCGTTCCCTAGCGCCGGTCATGGCCCTGTTTTGGGTCGTGACAATGTTTCACACAACAAAAAACTCATTAAATTTTAATTTATTGTATATATCGTATTAAATGTTTAAAAAATGTTCAATTGTTATAATCCTTATGAATTATTGGAATCCGAACTCTATGTTCGATATTTCATTTATTTAACAATTATTTTAATCTAAACCAAGCAAATGAAATAAAAAATATAATAATATTATTAATAATACACAATTTTCTATTGTATTCAATATAGTCACAGTATTGACTATAATATTTTTAGTGAATACTAATCTTTTCCTATCTAGCGTCGAATCATTCTTGTGTTAAAATTCTTAATCTATTAGCATTGAACTAGTCAAATAAACACAAATAATGGACAAGACTCTTCATAATGGAAGGTATAGAGAAAATAAAAATATATATTTATTTTATTTATTATCTTTAAAATCTATGGACTTATTTAGAAGAAAATAAATTTTTGGACTAAAATGATAATATTATATAATTTTAAGGTTTAAAATCTTAAAAAGGACCATATTTGAAAAAAAAAATAAAGTTTAGTCAACAAAATGTCCTGCTTAAAATAAGGTGTCCATCATTCAATATAAACTTAAGAAAACTAGTGAACAGTGAATTTGAGGGAATTCACTTCCAATAATTACTGATAAAAAAGTGGTCTAGTAATTAATTTTTATACAAATATTTAGTAATTACAAGAAAAAGTAATTTAACAGCCAATTTTTTTCTTAAAAAGTATTTAAAAATATATAATTTAAATTTTATTGTTGTGGATTCATGTTTTTTTTATATAAGAACATAATCATTTTAAAACCACTTACAAAAGTCTCAAATGATGAAAAAACCTCCGCGAACATACATGAAACCAGTACCGAGAGAAACAAACCCGACATATGACCAAACAGAAAAGCAAACCAAGCAGACCCTGAACCCATTAAGTATTATTTTTGGGTAGAACAAGGAGGCACAAACCTAAAGTAAAGCTAAACAGGAACTAAGTATGTTGCAACAAACACCTGACTATAGAACATCATGATCTAATACACTGTAGAAGCTTAAAATGAGGTCAGCCGTTGGTGCAACCAATGACATCCTATGGCCAAGCTATAATTGCAAAAGATGTTAAAAAACATGCAGCAACTTTGAAAATATGGTTGATGCGACACACAAAACAATATTCATATGATTTCATTTTTCAAATAAAAGTTTTTGTACAAGGAAATCGCTCCATTCTAGGTATCCCTCACTATATATGTTCAGAAAATAAATGAATAAATAAATGGGTTGGTGGAAAATATATAGAACATGATTTCCGTGACGATAAATCCTGGAATCAAAGAAATCATAAGGATTGTTCTTTTCTTATTTTCTTTTTTTTTTCCAGTCTAAAAGATGAAAATTTATTTCAGTTTAAATGAGAGTACAATTAGTACATTAAAAATATTTTCTTTTTTCATAGAGGTAGCAATTATACTAAAAATAAATATAAATAAGCATATAGTATAATAATTCTCTTTGATGAAAATAAGAAGAAACTTTCATAGGTCATATAAACAGTACAAGTTTGAATGAATTTTCTATATTAACACAAGAACATAAGAGATACAAGAACAGTACATATACACATTCAAGGATTATTTCCATCTATATTAAGAAGAGTCAGATTTATTTCCATCTATATGCCCCCGCAAGATGGAGCTTCAAGAGGAGATGCCAATCTTTTTGTGAAGTGTGACAAACCAAAGTCGAGGAAGGGGTTTGGTAAGGGCATCAACCAATTGATATGTGGAAGAGGCATAAGCAACCCATAAAACACCTGATTGAACTTGATCTTGAATGTAATGATAATCTAAGGTGACATGCTTCATGCGTGAGTGAAAGACAGGATTGGCGCAAAGCTGAGTGGCACCAACATTATCATAGTAAATCACAAGGGAATGTGGAAGACAAATGCCAAGTTCACTTAGCAAGGAACAGAGCCAAGATAGCTCCATTACGATAGCAACAACTGACTGATATTTAGCTTCTATAGAAGATCGAGCAACTGTACATTATTTCTTAGAGATCCAAGAAATGACAGTACGACCAAGGTATATACCGCCTAATCAGCATCGAAAAAAGCACGAAGATGAAATAGAAAATGACGATAAATAATAAGACCACAATCCAAAGTGCCATATAAATAGCAAAGCAAGTATTTTACAATAGTGCAATGCTCTATAGTGGGATGATGCATATGTTGAGAGAGCTTATTAATGATATAGGCAACATTTAGGTGGGTGAGAGATAAGTATTGAAGGCTACTTATGACTTAACGAAATGCAATGGGATTAAATAAACTAATGTTGTGATCTATAGTCAAAACAAGTTGAGCGGCGAAAGGAGTGGACACTGATTTGCCATTGAGCATTTTAGTGCAAGACAACAAATTAATTATGTAATGTTGTTGAGAGAGAAGAATACCAGTGGTATATGGAAGAACTTCAACATCCAAAAAGAAATTGAGATGACCCAAATCTTTGAGAGAAAAATGAGTTGATAGAGCTAAAATGATACGTTCGACAACATGATCATAACTACTAGTGACAATAATATCATCAACATAAACAAGAATATAAATCTTTAAGGCATCAATATTGTATACAAATAAAGATGGAACAGCATGTGAGTTGGTGAAGCTAGAGAGAACTAAAAATTGACACAACTCATGATACCAGGCACAAAGTGCTTACTTTAGCCAATAGAGAGCTTTACGAAGGTGACAAACATGAGTGGGTTGATCTTTATCAACAAATCCAGGTGGTTGATGCATGTAAATATATTCAGATAAAGTGCCTTGTAAAAATGCATTATTAATGTCTACCTATTGAAGAGGCCAACCAGAACTTATAACAATACTGAAAATAAGATGAATAGTGGTAGGCTTGATCACAGGAATGAAGGTGTCATGATAGTCAACACCAGATTGTTGATGAAACCCTTTATAATCAACATGGCTTTGTATTTGTCAATAGAGCCATCAAGTATCTATTTGATATGGAAAATCCACTTACACCCAATAATATAATAAGAGGGATGAAATGGAACAAAGTCTCATGTGCCATTTTGAATGAGTGTATTATATTCGTCAAATATTGCTTGGCGCAAATACAGATGCTTCACGGCTTGGGTAATAGAGGTAGGGGTATGATCAGTTGGAGAGGAAAGTTAAGTGCTAAGGGTAAGTTTAGTAAGGGGATTGTGAATGTTATTTTTGGAATAGGTTATTATAGGGTGAGTTGTACGAGGTGCAAGATGGGTGTAATGAAGGATAGCCATTTAAGTGAGATAAGGTAGGAGATATGAGAGGTGGAATGGAATAATATGTATCAATAGACAGGGATGTTGAACTGGACGTTAAGCGAGAGGGAATGATGACTAGCGGATTAGGAGATGAGGGCGGAGGGAGTTCAAATACAGCAGGAAGCCAAATATCAATACTATAGGATAGTGATAAAGAGGATAAAGTGAAACAGGATGAGTAAGGAAATACCTATTCAACAAACTGCATATGACGAGAAGTGTACATATGAGTGGTTTGAGGATCAAAACACAAGTAGGCACTTTAATGGAGGGAATAACTAAGGAAGACAAAAGCTCGAGAATGGGGGTCGAGTTTGTGAGTAGCATAGGGATGAAGCCATGGATAGCATAGGCACCTAAACACACGAAGTTTATTGTAATTAAGAGGAGATCCAAAAAGTTTAGAGTATGGAGAAACAAGGTGAAAAGTGGGAGTGGCCATTCAATTTATGAGGTAGATAGTTATGGCAAAGGCATGATTCCAGAAGGAAAGAGGTAAAGAGGCATGACTCAAAAGAGATAGACCCATTTCAACTATATGGCAATGGCATCGTTCAGAGTAGCCATTGTGTTCCAGGGTGTGTGGAGGTGTTGTGAGGTGAGAGATAACATGAGTTGCTAAGAAGTGCTTAAAGGATTGATATTCCTTACCATTGTCAAAATACAACATGAGGATTTTAAGATTGAAAAATTTTTCCACTAAGGCCTTAAACCAAGTGAACACATAATGTACATAGGATTTGTGTTGAAGAAGGTAGTACTATATGTATTTGGTGAAATGATAAACAAAGATACAATAATATTTAAAACCATCAAAGGAGTGAAGTGGGGAGGTCCATACATCAGAGAAGATTATTTCAAGTGGTTGAGAAGAAGTAATACTAGATGTGGAAAAAGGTAATTTATGACTTTTATTGCATTGACAAGCATTACAATGATTAATTGTAGACATTGAAGAAGAAACACCTAATTGAAATTGAGATAAAACATGTTAAAGAATTGGAAAAGAAGGATGTCCTAATCTAGTGTGCCATTTAGATTGAGTGGTTTTGACACTAGCAAATGAAAGTAAAGGGGATAACTTGAGAGAGGTGGAATTTGGCCACTCTTATAGACCATCTTTAGTTCATCCTTGGAGTAAAGTTGCCCTCGTCCGAAGATCCTTCACATAAAAGAGATTGGGTAAGAGTTCAACGGTTGTATTATTTGATGTGAAAAATTTGGAAGCAGAAATAAGGTTCTTTTTCATGGTGGGCACATGCAATGCATTATGTAATTTAAAAGTATGAGATGGAGTAGAGAGAGAAGTGGAACCAGTATAAGTGATGGGTAACCCTGAACTATCACCAATAACAATGTTATCAATACCATCGTAAGGAGTATGAAAAGAGAGATTTCTCAAATCAGAAGTGACATAGTGAGATGCACCATTATCCAGCAGCCAGTCAAGAGTTTTTGTTGATATGGTGGCAATATTGGCCCGAGGTAGCCAATTGGTAGGTGGTCGGGAGTGATGTGAGTGTCATGATTACTATAGGGATTATTGTCTTGGGGTTAGATAGTGTAGTGGTGGAGGAGAATATGAGGTTTATGACTAAATATTAATGAATATAGGATAACGTTTGGCATTATGTCCTTATTCATTGCAAGCTTGACATTTCCCAAGATGTGGTCATTAGGGAGGTCAACTATTGGAGTGGGTGGAATTTGAGTTACTGTGGGATGGTGGTGGGTGCCAAGAATTATGGCATTTGGAGGTGAGGTTAGTAGTTATAGGAAAGGGAGTTGAGAATGGTTGAGACTACTTAAGTGATAGCTCCTTGTTAATTAACTTTTTCATGAATCTCATCAAAGGATATGGTAGTATCATGGCCATGAATGCTATGGACAAAAGACTTGTAGTCATCATCTAATATGTTAAGGATTTTATCTATAAGATCTTTAGCATCCATAGGCTTACCGAGGAGAGCAAGTTGGTCAGCTATAGTTTTCATGAACATCATATATTCAGATATGGTTTAATTGCCTTTCATAATATGCTTGAGTTGATTTTTGATTTATTTAAGGTGACCTCGTGATGATTTGGCATATGTATTAGAAAGAAGAGTCCATGCATCTTGAGATGTTTGGGCAAGTTGAAGAAGCGGGATAACAGGTGTGGAAAGAGACCAGATGATGGCACTGAAAATAAGTTTGTCTTGGCGATTATAGGTGACATATTCTGGATTTGGGGCTATTGTATTATTGATGATGATTATTGATGGTAGACATGGGTAAGTTCCATCCACATAACCTTCTAAATTGTATTCAATTAGGGTGGCATGAAATTGAAGTTTCCATGATAAGTAATTGGTGGGTGTGAGTTTGACATGATTTTGAGAGGACAAGTTAATAGCTAAGAGAGGTTTATCAAAATTTTAATTGATTGGAATGACAATTTGATTGGTGGTGGTTAGTGTTGAATGGAAAGTTCCTGAAGTTGAATCTGTTTCAATCATGATGGATTGAGGAGAAAAGGAAGAATTTTATAGGATTAAAGCAAATAAGGCATGACCTAGGAGCTTGGGCTCTAATACCATATAAACAATATAAGTTTGAATGAATTTTCTGTATTAACACAAGAGCATAAAAGACTCAAAAACAGTATTTATACACATTCAAGGAATGAATATTCCTATATTAGAGATCTCCTACAGCTATAAGGATTATAAAATAAGAAAATATAGCAGTGAAATATTCTTAATTCCTAATTGAGAAGAGTTAGATTTATTTCCATCTATAGGTCATCAGCGTCTTCTACGTCTCAAATGTACTGAACCAGTTAAATCGGAGCATAATCTAACTATATTCTTCAGATTTTCACTTTATCATCACCCTCATCTACCATTTGACTACTCCAATGGAAGGATCAAAGCACTAGAATAAAAAAAAACTTCCTCACCAAAATACTAACATTAAAACTAAGAAACTACTCATAAAGATTGGAGTTTTATACTCAAATTGACCATAACTATATATTACAAGCACAAAAAAATAATAAAATTGGTGATTTTTGGCGAAAAATCACCTAAACAAGACATTAAAAAAAAGAAAAAACAGTGACAATGGCAGAAAGAAGAAGAAGAAGATAAGGATTGTTCATTTTGATAATAAAAAAAATCTGCCATTTCAATTAAAATTTTCCACAAAAAAAACATTATTATTTTTCAGAAATTTGGACAATTCACCTTAAACATTATTTATTCTACATTTGATTAAAGTAACTATTATTATTACTAGCATTATATATATTTATATTTTTATAATAAGTTTCACAATATTAAGTGTAAAATAATAATTAATACTATATTAATAATAAATGTTTGTATATTAGACTAATTAGAAAATTTTAAATATCTTTTTGAACTGTAAAAGTATAAAACATTTCTTTAATTAAAAATAAGATATATTTCAAGTAAAGATAAATAATTATTTTTTTATTTTTAGAATAATTTTTATTCTTTTATTAAAAATATTAATAGCCATTAGATTGATTTTTAATTTATTAAAGATATATATATATATATATATATATATATATATATATATAAGTTGTTAAATTGATTTTTAAAAAGGTGTCGATTATTCAATATAAACTTGAGAAAATTAGAGAACAATGAATTTGAGTGTAGTCACCTCCAATAATTACTAATAAAAAAAAGTGGTCTAGTAATTAATTTTTATAAAACTATTTAATAATTACAGGAAAAAGTAATTTAACAGTCAATTTAAAAAAAATTAAAAAGGTAAAATTTAAATTTTATTGTTGTTGATTTATGTTATAAGTATTATTTTTGGGTATAACAAGGAGGCACAAGCCTAAAGTAAAAATTTGCAGAACTTTTACAAGTCATTATCATAAGCTAGCAATAGCCAATAGCCTCCTCCTTTTAAAATAAGTTCAACAAGATATGTGCATTCTGCGAGCTTTTTGTACTCTGTGTGAGCTTATGTGCTATGTCTGAGCTATTGTGCTAATGTGCTATGAGCGAGCCAAGTTTTTCAACTCAGTCTCAATTACTGTCTCTCCAACACCTCAACCACCTACCTCAAATCCCTTGCCTACATTTCCTTTCTCTCAAATAGTCTCATGTAGTAGAGATCTATACATATATCTATGTACACTAGAGTTATTAGCCCCTGAAGAACCACCTCCCAATCAACTCAAAAATTTTCTAATTCATGACAAGAGACTTAAGAAAGGTGATTAGGATCCAAAGCTTTCAATTAAAGAGCTGAATGGGATCCGTCTCGATGGTTCATTCAACCACTTCACCAAGAACTTCCTAATGTATAAAATGTAAGAGGAGAACGCACTCAGAAACAATATAATGTATAGACGATGGATCAATGTTGTTCCATTAAGGAAAGCAACACTTGTTTTATAAGATGGAAGACATAAACTTTCTTTTAGCATCACCAGCATAAAGTAGGTGCATGAGGAGTCAAGCACGCAAGATAGAGATCAAGCTAAAGCAAACCTCATTGAGTTCATAGGAAAGCTTTCACTAGAAATTGCTCACCCTTTCCATAAGGCAGTGCATTCAATGCAGAGACCTCACAATGAGTATGGAAACTTTAGGGACTTGGGCAATGAGCCATATCTGTTGAAGAAGGAAATTGCAAAGAAAAGACCTCACCTGCCATTACAGAAGCTCATGCTAGAGGTTATAATGTGCCTCAAAAAACCAACACCAGCCTTGCCCTCTCGATTAAGCCAACACCCCCAATTGGGTTTCGGGGGGGTAGAGGAAGGACCATGCCCAAAAGCACAAGTCTCGTAGCAAATTGGCCTAGCTCTAATAATAAAAACTCAACCCAAGCTGAAACTCAGTAAGTCTAGTAATGATGTAGGCCTATCACAATCTCACCCTGTAGAACCTAAGGCCCAACTTTGGCTCAGGCTCTTTCTTAAATCATGTCTTGAAGCCCATTAATGATCCATTTATCTGCCATTGGCAATGCCTCATAAGGCAATATCTCCTAACTATTTACTGTAGGTCTAAATCAAGCTCCCCCTAACAAATATGTGTTACTGACTGTAGATCCTCTATTGGGAACTAATGTAAATGCCAACTCCATTCCTAACAAAGCTAGGAAAATGAGAAAGTTCAAGATGAAAATTCTAGTTAGATCATAATCTCAAAACTCAGGCAAAAGCAAGGAAGACCATCTTCAAGATACAGTTATTTCTTCGGCTTATGTGTTGGGACTTAGGTGTGTTAATTATACGAATGGTTACTAAACTTTAACCTAAAATCACTAAATTTATTTATTTTTTTGTGATTGTAATATATAGTTATGGTCGATTTGAGTATAAAACTCAAATATTTATGAATATTTTCTTAGTTTTAATGTTAGTATTTTAGTGAGGAAGTTTTTTTTTATTCTGATGCTTTAATCCTTCCATTAGAGTAGTGAAATGGTAGATAAAGGAGATAATAAGGTGAAAATCTAAAGCATATAGTCAAATTATGCTCTAATTTAACTCCTTTAGTACATATGAGACATAAATGGCGCTGATCACCTATAGATGGAAATAAATCTAACTCTTCTTAATTAGGAATTAGGAATACTTCACAGTTGTATTTTCTTATATTATAATCCTTATAGTTGTAGGAGATCTCTAATATAGGAATATTCATTCCTTGAATGTGTATATATAATGTTCTTGTATCTCTTATGCTTTTGTGTTAATATAGAAAATTCATTCAAACTTATACTATTTATATGGTATCATAGCTCAAGCTCGTAGGTCATGCCTTCTCTGTTTTAATCCCATAAAATTCTTCCTTTTCTCCTCAATCCATCATAACTGAAATAGATTCTACCTCAAGAACTTCCCATTCAACACCAACCACCACCAATCAAATTGTCATTTCAATAAATTAAGATTCTGCTAAACCTCTCTTAGCTATAACATGTCCTCTCATAATCATGTTAAACTCACACCCACCAATTATTTATTATGGAAACTTTAATTTCATGCCACCCTAATTGGATACAATTTTAATAACCCAAATTTTTAAATTAATTTATTTTAAAATGAGATATGCAGTATTAATAAATTCAAAAGTTATATATAATTATTTTGTGGTTAATATTCATTATTTTATGTTTAATTATAATTTTATTATTTTGGACAATTAATTTACATTATTTATATTTACTATTTTGGATAATATTATTATAATAATATTTAATTTAGTGCATTATTATTTTTAATAAATTACATTATTTGTATTGTTATTTTATGTGTTATTATATATATATATACACACACATATATAAATTAGGATTTATTATTTTATGTGTGTGTATTATTTATTATTGTGTTATATATATGTGTGTGTGTGTAATATATGTGTGGTGGAGATTAGTACACATATGCATATTATATAATTATAATATATAGTATATTATATACATACATTAAAAACATATAGAAACAAGATAATCACAGAAACCATCTTCTTTTCCCCCTCGCCATCCCGCACCTTCACCATCACTATGCCTCTCAACCCTTCACCGGACCGCCACCATTCACACCATCATCTTCTCCATCTTCCTTGACGTTGTCCAGCAAGGGAGCAGCTCATCGGAACGCTTAGTACCAACAACAGCAACCTCCATTGATTCCGGCCAACTCCATCATTTGGCCACCGTTCTTCGTGATTCTGGTGTCTTTCTCCTGCTCTAGCACTGGTGAGCACTAATTCAAGCTTAGTTTAAGCTTTAATCCCCATTTGTTTGAGTTTTGTTGAATTTTTATTTTTGAGTTATAGGGTTTTCAAATTTTTTTAACTTGATATAGCTTGGATCTTGCAAACTCCCTTTACAAATGTGATTCCTAGTAGCTTAATCTACCTCTACATATTTTTATTTTTTTTAATTTTTGGAATTTATTTTAATTTTTGTGAATTTTTGAATATTTTATTATTATTTTATTAATTTTAGTAAATTAATTATTAAAATTATAAATGTGTTATATTTAGTGTTATTAATTTTAGAGTTGAGATTATAATTTTTATGATTTTTATATAATTTTTATAATTATTTTTATATTATGTCAATATTGGATAATTGGGTTTTGAGTTGGGTTTTTATTGAAATTATGGTTTAAATGAGTGTTTTAGCTAATATTAGTAATATATATGTTGAGAAAATAATTTTTATGCATTTATATAATTTTTATAGAATTTTTAAGTAATATTAGCATATTATGTGTATTTTTGTATTATAAAGGTAAATACGTAATATTGTTAAGATTATAGCTAAATAATATATTTTAGTTGGTTTTATAATTATTTAAGGAAATAAAATGATTTTTACAAATTATCTACTTAATTATTTTATACTGTACTCTAGAAAACTGCAGTAGTCATATTTTATATCAATAGTGAGTTGTGTTTTATATTCACTGTATGTGATTTTAATTCAGATGTTTTATCTAAATATTGTACTAATATATTTCATGATATGATATGAAAGAGTTTTATTTTATTATATTGATTTGAGATTTTTAATTATGATCCATATTTTATTATTATTATTGCATGTTTTTATTTTTAAGGCTTGTTACGGATTCTGGATTCGAAAGAATTCTCATTCCCTAGCGCCAGTCATGGCCCCAGTTTAAGTCGTGACAATAATTTAGAAGGCTATATAGATGGCACTTACCCATGTCCACCATCAACAATCATTATCAATAACACAACAACCCCAAATCCAGAATATGTCACTTGGACTCACCAAGACAAACTTATTTTCAGTGCCATCATTGGATCCCTTTATGCACCTATTATCTCGCTTCTTCAGGTTGCCCAAACATCTCAAGACATATGGACTATTCTTTCCAATACATATGCAAAACCATCACGAGGTCACCTTAAAAAAATCAAAGATCAACTCAAGTATGTTGGGACAGGAAATCAAATCATTTCTGAATATATGATGTTCATTAAAACTAGAGTTGACCAACTTACTCTCCTCGAAAAGTCTATGGATGTTGAAGATCTTTTAGACAAAATCCTTGACATATTAGATAATGACTATAAGTCTCTTGTTGATAACATTCATGGTCGTGATACTACCATATCCTTTGATGAGCTTCATGAAAAACTAATTAACAAAGAGCTATCATTCAAGCAGTCTCAATAATTATCAACTCCCCTTCCTATAACTGTGAACCTCACCTCCAAATGCCATAATTGTTGGCACCCTCCACCATCCCACAGCAACCCATATTCTACCCACTCCAATAGTCAACCACCCTAATGACCATATCTTAGGAAATGTCATGTTTGCAATGAACAAGGACATATTGCCAAACGTTGTCCCATTTTCACTCTTATTTAGTCACAAACCTCATATTCTCCTCTACCACTGAAATATCTAACCTCAAGACAACAGTCCCTTAGTAACCACGACACTCATAGCACTCCCGACCACCTACCAATTGGCTACCTCAGGCTAATTGCCACTACATCAATAAAAACTCCTGACTAGCTACTGGATGTGGTGCATCTCACCATGTCACTTTTTATTTGAGAAATCTCTCTTTTCACACTCCTTACAATGGTGTTGATGATAGTTTTATAGGTGATGGTTTAAGGTTACCCATCACTCATACTAGTTCCACTTCTCTCTCTACTCCATCTTATACTTTTCAATTACATAATGTATTGCATGTACCCATTATGAAAAAGAACTTTATTTCTGCTTCTATATTTTGCACATCAAATAATACATCCATTGAACTTTTACCCAATCTCTTTTATGTGAAGGATCTTTAGATGGGGGCAACTCTACTCCAAGGACAAACTAACGACGATGTGTATAAGTGGCCAAATTCCACCTCTCTCTAGTCAACTCTTTTGCTTGCATGTTCTACTATCAAAACCACTCAGTCAAAGTGGCACAATAGATTAGGACATCCTTCTTTTTTAATTCTCTAGCATGTTTTATCTTAATTTTAATTATGTGTTTCTTCTTCACCATCTATAATAAATCATTGTAATGCTTGTTAATGCAATAAAAGTCATAAATTACCTTTTTCCACATCCAGTATTACTTCTTTTTGACCATTTGAAATAATTGTCTCTAAGTATAGACCTCCCCACTTCACTCCTTTGATGGTTTCAAATATAATGTTATCTTTGTTGATCATTTCACCAAATACATATAGTACTACCTTTTTCAATGTAAATCCCATGTGCATGATGTGTTCACTCGATTTAAGGCCTTAGTGAAAAACTTTTTCAATATTAAAATCCTCACCTTATATTCTGACAATGGTAGTGAATATCAATCCCTTAAGCACTTCTTAGCAACTCATGGCATCTCTCACCTCACAACACGTCCATACACCCCGGAACACAATGGCTACTATGAACGATGTCATCGCCATATAATTGAAATGGGTCTATCTCTTTTGAGTCATGCCATTTTACCTATTTCCTTTTGGAATCATGCATTTGCCACAACTGTCTACCTCATAAATCAAATGCCCACTCCCATTCTTCACCTTGTTTCTCCATACTCTAAAATTTTTGGGTCTCCTCCTAATTGTAATAAACTTCATGTGTTTAGGTGCCTATGCTATCCATAGCTTTGTCCCTACGCTACTTACAAACTTGACCCCTATTCTAGAGCTTTTGTCTTCCTTAGTTATTCCCTCCATCAAAGTGCCTACTTATGTTTCGATCCTCAAGCCACTCATATGTACACTTTTTATCATGTGCAGTTTGTTGAATTGATCTTTCCTTACTCATCTCATTGCACTTCATCCTCCCATCATTGTGTTTTATTATTGATAATTAGCCTCCCCCTGTCTTTGAACTCCCTTTGCCCCATCTCCTAATTTGCCACTCATTATGCCCTTTCACTTAACGTTCATTTTGACACCCCCTTCTGTCGATACATCTTCTTCCATATCACCTCTCACCTCTCCCACCTTATCTCGCTCAACTGACCATCCTTCATTACACCCATCTCCACCTCGTCTAACTCACCCCATGATAACCCGTTCCAAAAATACCATTCATAAACCCCTTACTAAACTTACCTTTAGTGCTCAACTTTCCACTCCAACTAATCATGCCCCTATCTCTATTACCCAAGCCCGGAAGCATCTACATTGGCACTAAGCAATGTTTGACTAATATGATACTCTCATTCAAAATGGCATATAGGACCTTGTTCCATTTCATCCCTCTTATAGTATTGTTGGGTGTAAGTGGATTTTCCATATTAAATGGAAACTTGATGGCTCTCTTGACAAATACAAAGCCAGGCTAGTTGCAAAGGGGTTTCATCAACAATCCGGTGTTGACTATCATGACACCTTCAGTCCCGTGATCAAGCCTACCACTGTTCGTCTTGTTCTCAATATTGCTATAAGTTCTAGTTGGTCTCTTTGACAGGTAGACATTAATAATGCATTTTTATAGGGCACTCTATCTGAATCTATTTATATGCATCAAACACCCGAATTTATTGATAAAGATCAAGCCACTCATGTTTGTCACCTTCGTAAAGCTTTTTATGGGCTCAAACAAGCACCTCATGCCTGGTATCATGAGTTGCATTAATTTTTAATTATGTCTGGCTTCACCAACGCACATGCTGATCCATCTTTATTTGTATACAACATTTATGTCTTAAAGATTTATATTTTTATTTATGTTGATGATATTATTATCATTGGTAGTTGTGATCATGCTATCCAACGTATTATTTCAGCTCTATCAGCTTGTTTTTCTCTTAAAGATTTAGGTAATCTTAATTTCTTATTGGGTGTTAAAGTTCTTCTCCACACCGTTGGTCTTCTTCTCTCTCAACGACATTACATCATTGATTTTTTGACTCGTACTAAAATCTCAATGCCAAATCGATGTCCACTCCTCTCGCCACTTAACCTATTCTGACTCTAGATCATGACACCACTTTATTTGATCCCACTGCATTTCATCAAGTCATAGGTAGCCTTCAATACTTATCTCTCACCCGCCCAGATGTCGCCTATGCTATTAATAAGCTCTCTCAGTATATGCATCATCCTACTATAGAGCATTGGACTGCTACAAAATGCTTGCTTCGCTATTTATATGGCACTTTGGATTTTGATCTAATTCTTCATCGTCATTCTCCATTTCATCTTCATGCTTTTTCTGACGTTGATTGGGCAGGTAGTAAGGATGATTACACTTCCACTAAAGCTTACATTGTATACCTTGGTCGTAATGTCATTTCTTGGAGCTTTAAGAAACAATGTACGGTTGCTCAGTCTTCTACAGAAGCTGAATATCGATTAGTTACTGCTACCGCAATGGAGCTATCTTGGCTTTGTTCCTTGCTAAGTGAAATTGGCATTTGTCTTTCAAATTCCCCTGTAATTTACTATGATAATGTTGGTGCCACTCAGCTTTGTGCCAATCCTCTCTTTCACTCACGCATGAAGCATGTCGCCTTAGATTATCATTACATTCAAGATCAGGTTCAATAAGGTGGTATATGGGTTGCTCATGTCTCTTCCACTAATCAGTTGGCTGATGCCCTTACCAAACCCCTTCCTCAAGTTCGATTTGTCACACTTCGCAATAAGATTGGCATCTCCTCCTGGAGCTCCATCTTGTAGGGGCATATAGATGGAAACAAGTCTGACTCTTTTTAATTAGGAATTAGGAATATTTCACAGCTGTATTTTCTTATTTATAATCTTTATAGCTATAAGAGATCTCTAATACATAATATTCATTCATTAAATGTGTACATATATTTTTCTTGTTTCTCTTGTGCTCTTGTGTTAATACAGAAAATTCATTCAAACTTATACTACTTATATGACCGATGAATATTTCTTCTTACTTTCACCTAAGAGAATTCTTTTACTATATGCTCATTTGTATTTATTTTTAGTATAATTGTTACCTCTATGAAAAAAGTAAGCATTTTTAGTATACTAATTGTACTCTCATTTAATATTCACTAAAATAAATTTTCATCTTTTAGACTGGAAAAAAAAAAGAACAATCCTGATTGTAGGATTTATCGTCATGGAAATCATGTTCTATATATTTTCCACCAACCTATTTACTTTCTGAACATATATAGTCAGGGATACCTTGAATGGAGCGATTTCCTTGTACTTAACTTTTTAGAATTTCTCCTCACATGTTTCTTTTAATTAAATAATAAAAGAGAATTTTAATAGAAAAATTTTTCACTTGATTATATTAATTTTATTTTAAAATTTTTAATTAAGAAATTTTATAATTTCTTTATAATTTTTTTTTTCATTGACAAAGTTGAAGTGGTTTAATTTTTTATCTAAAGGGAAAGAGGGGGGAATGAGAATTTAAATTTTACTCTTTACATATGAGTTTCCACATATTCTACTACTTGAATTACTTATAAAAAATTAACTTTTTAGAATTTAGCGTCACATGTTTTTTTCAATTAAAAAATTAAAAGACAATTTTAATAGAAAATATTTTTAACAGGACTTCTTTATTTTTAAATTAAAAATTTCAATTAATATCTTGTATATATTTAAAGTTCTCTTTCTTATCTTTTAAATTGTATTTTTAATTTTTGGTTTCAAAATACTTTATACAAATTTATTATATGTTAATATTAAAGTTTTTTTATTACAAAAAATGAATAATATCTAAAAAATAATTAAAAATAACTATTTTATTAATTATTTTAATAAATAACCTTAAAGCCGTGTGGGAGATGAAGTTTGTTGCATTATGTGGAATTTGTTTTTTTTTTTTCTTTAATAAGCATTATGTGGAGATGCACTCTATAGTTTTTTTTTTATTATTATGTATTATCAATAATTACTATTAGATGATAAAATACACTTTCATCTAAAGATAAAATGAAACAAAAATAACTAACAAATTAAGTAACCAAAAATTTCTGTTATGTGAAACTTAAGAATCTATAATAAAACGTTTAAAAAGTGATAAACTTTTATGTAATTAATAAAGATTTTTCTAACTTATCTAGTGACGTTTTATATTTATATAATATTCCAAGCTAATGGACCAACCACCAGATATGATTTTGCCTAAGATCTAATATTTCAAAATGTTAGGAGCTAGTAGTGTTAGAGTAATATAAATAGAATTATTAACATCGATAAAGCAATAAAAGAAATCACATGTCAAAAACAATTAAAATGCAAAAGTAAAATTTTTTTTGTTCTTTTTGAAATACTACTTTCAAACAAATATATGCTTAAAACTCTAGCAACTTCTTCGCTCTTTTTTCTTTAAATTTCTTTATTAAATACTTTTATATTTAACTATTTTATTTTATTTTATTTTTTCATCCAATAAATATATATCTTTAATCTATTTATTTATTTTTTATTTTTTTATCCTTCATTCGTGAAATTATTATTTTCTTTATAGAATTTTAGTTGTTTTCTTTTATGGAGTTTGTAATTCTCTCTATTGTAAAACTTTTGTCAGTATTTTTATAATTAGACACAATTACAGATTATAAAGATGATTTAAGCCTAATGAACGCTATGAATTGGAGTATGAAGATTGTTGAACAAATAGTCGAGTTACGAATCAAAATAACTCTGTCAACACGATTGAACAATATCGATGAGTGGTTTTATATCTTCAATAAAAAAATTTATTATTTCTTGATTATACTTTTTTTATATTATATATTCATTAAAATGTATTATTAATTTTCAATAAATGAAAATTTTATTTTTTCACAAAAAAAAAAAATTTCTTTCATTTTTTATACACCTAATTTTTTTCACACATGGATTGCAATTACACATGATTTAATATTAATATTAATTAAGTGTATTTATAATATAAATACTATAAAGTATTGAGAGTTAAAAAAAAATGCAATTACTTGAGAATTTTTTCTTTAGACATGTTAACTATTTTATCTTTTACTGCACTTATAGCAAAATATATATTCATTATTAGTTACAATTTAAAAAATATTAAAACTAAAAACTAAAAAAATGGGATGTGGAAGGACAAACATTTTTTTAATTATTTATGAGTTGCAATGTTGTATTTATAAATATAAATATAGAAGGTGAATATAGAGTAAATTTTTTCAAATTTAATATTTAAATTTTTTCAAATTTAATATTTAAAGTGGATTATAGTTTATTTATTAAGCATATTCAAATGGTAAGTTTACAGTAATATTGTAATATCCCGTGTTTTTAAATATTTTTACACTGTACCGGGATATGCAGTGTTAATAATTTTCGTATATAAATTATGATGTTTTTACGAGTTGATATGTATTTAAAACCTATTTTAATTATTTTGTATTGTTTACAGTACTTTACGTAATAATAATAATAATTTCTTTAACTATATATATATATATATATATATATATATATATATATATATATATATATCAATCTAATGGCTATTACTATTTTATATAAAAGAATAAAAATTACTATGAAAATAAAAATACTTCTTTATCTTTACTTGAAATATATATTATTTTTAATTAAATAAATGTTTTGTACCTTTATAGTTTAAAAAGATATTAAAATTTTTCTAATTAGTCTAATAGATAAACATGTATTAGTAATATAGTATTAATTATTTATTTTACATTTTGATGTGCACTTAATATTGTGAAACTTATTATAAAAATATAAATATATAATGCTTGTGTTTTATGTCTATATATATATATGTGTGTGTGTGTCAATCATCTAATATAAAATTGATAAAATTGAGAAAATTTGAGAAAAAGTGGGCTTAAGAGGAATCACTCTTATTATTATTATTATAATTATTATTATTATTATTATTATTATTATTATTGTTGTTGTTGTTGTTGTTGTTATTGTCGTCGTCATCGTTGTTATTAGGCCAAATCTATACGTAGCCTCTAAACTTTTGGTCAAAATTCCATTAGCCACCTAAATTTGTAAAATGATCTTATAGACACATCAACTTACAAAATGTCACTTTATAAATACTTCAACTTGTAAATTTTGTATTTTTAAATACCTCTGTATTTTTGCTCTACTTTCCTTGACAAAAAAAAAATTCTTTTGATCCTCATAATTTTTATAAATTATTATTTCGATCGTATCATTTTTTTAACATTTTTTTATTATTTCAAGGCATAATTATCATTAATATTATTAATTTATATACACTTACA
The DNA here is from genome assembly GCA_947683625.1 of Mallotus nudiflorus. Classification (NCBI taxonomy): domain Eukaryota; kingdom Viridiplantae; phylum Streptophyta; class Magnoliopsida; order Malpighiales; family Euphorbiaceae; genus Mallotus; species Mallotus nudiflorus. The sequence continues at coordinate 18,947 of CANTUR010001127.1, read as the reverse complement.
TAAGTTAATTATTTTTTTGAACAAAAAATTAATTATTTATTTAAATTTTGAATGGTTAATAAAATTAATTACTAAATTTAACTTAAAATCTACCGACTTAACTTAATAAATCTATATAATATGTTAAAAAAAATTAACAAATCTAACAAAAAAATAAAATCATAAATTAACAATACGAGAAGAAAAAAAAAAAAAAAGCTAATCCAACTCAATTACCTGCCTGCCCTACCACAACCATAAGCAAAACCAAAACCAACAATCCCCTCCACTTTGATGGGTCACCACTCTTGCCTTTGCCTCCGCCTCTGCCTCGACCTTGAACTCCCACTTTGACGATGGACGTGACCAAGATAGAGACAAAGACAACACCATCCACTGTCGTTGCCACATCGCCACACCACCACAAATCTAGCACAAAATCAACAAATAAAAAAAAAATCAAAAGTAACAACAAATTAAGAAATCAAAAGTATCAAAAAATCCACAAATCAACAATCTAAAAATCACCATCTCACTCATGTTCATTTCTGTTATTGTGGTCGGATTTTGTTTTGTTCTGCGTCTCCTCTTCTCTTTGTCATTCTCTTCTCTTCTCTATCATGTCACCGATGAGGGAGCAAGCAGCACCTCTATACTTCATGATGCAATCAAAGAAGTAAAAACGATGTGCATGGCAGTGACGGACTGCTAGTGATGGTCTCATGCAGGCGACGCAAGGAGCAAGAAGAATTGGCTTTGTGAGAAGAAGCAACAGATAAAGAAACTGGAGCTTTTATCTTTTCCTTTAATTATTAATTATAAACGAGTTAGAATCCAAAAAAAATTGGTAACTAATTAATTGGTGTCTTTTAAATTTATTAATTATTAAAAATTTTGTTAATTAGTTACCAAAATTGATAATTTAATCAATTGTTACATTTTTGTTTAAGTTATTTTAATTTTATTTTAAAATAACTTATTTATTTGTAAAAAAGTTGTAAATGATATTTTTATTATTTTAATATATTATAAAATTAGTTGAAAAAGAAAGTATATATTTAAATAATTTTTTTCATTACGATAATTAATTTGATCCTATTTGAACTTTAAACATAAATTCAAAGATTAAAAGAAATTTGTCAACAAAAGTCATGGACTGAAAAGAAATTTATCAACAAAAGACAAATTGAACTAATTTTTTAATTGGAGTGTGTGACATCACTCTCTGTACGGATGTATCTATGAGGTCAAATTTTATAAGTTGAAGTGTTTATAAAGTCAAATATTAAGTATATGAAGCTAATGAAATTTTTACTATAAGAGGACTAATTATGGGTTTGAACTTAATATCATAAGGTGTCAATCATCTAATAGAAACTCACTTTTCCTCACATTCTCAACTTTGTAAATCATCTAATATAAACATGAGGAAAAGTTGAATTTGAGGGAAGCCACTCCCAAAATTATTACATATTTTGATTTATTTATAGTATAATATTGAATCAGTTGAAATGTACAGTGATTGAACCCTTTTCTCTTTTATATATATATATATATTGAGAATGAAAATTTTATTAAGGAAAGCGAGAAAAATCTAGCCAGGCTAGAGAATACAAAGAAACAGTAAAATACAACCACCCCAATACATCAAGTAGGGCCAAGCAGGGATTATTCATCAGTAACCACTAACACTACGGGGAGGACTACCTCACGAACAACATACTGATTTCATGATCAAGATGAACTCTAAATTAATTATTAAGGATAAACATCAATGATGGATCTTAAACCCAATAGCAGGGATTATTCATTAGTAACCACTAACACTACGGGGAGGACTACCTCACGAACAACATATTGATTTCATGATCAAGATGAACTCTAAATTAATTATTAAGGATAAACTTCAATGATGGATCTTAAACCTAATAAAGGAGTTATCTTATAGTCACTGAAACCAGCATCTGAGAAAAGTTTAGCCCATTCTTTCTCGTTTCTTTCTTGACTTGCATACAGGACCATCATAAGCATATCAAATAAAAGTTGTGTTTCACTGGAGTCATTGTCCCCTTTCTCGTTCCCCGTCATTACCATATCTATGATGATAAGTTTCCCTCCCTCTCTTCCTTTAATTGCTTCTTTGCATCTCTTAAGTATCTTCCCACATTCTTCGTTATTCCAATCATGCAAAATCCACTGTTTATCAATATCACCAATAAAATTAAAATCAGTTGGTATATAAATATATGAAAGAACTAAAGTTTGATGAAACAAAAAATACATGAGAAGACCAATGCATGTGCAAGATTCTATCTAATAATTTATAGCGAGCTAGTTACCTTTAATAAAATGGCATCCGCAGGTGGAATTGCCTCAAACATGTCACCTCCAACGTATCTCAAGTTCTCACGATCGGGCAGGCCCGCGACCACATGTGGAAGATCAAATACAAGGCAATCTACGTGAGGAAATGCTTTAGCTATGGATTTGGCCACAGTTCCTGTGCCACCTCCAACATCAACTAATGACTTCAAGCCCTCAAACACTCCCTTGCACTCACTAATCAGCACACTTGTAACCAGCCTTGCATCACTAGCCATAGCTTCGTTAAAGAAATTGTTGAACTTGGGTTCATGACCGGCATAATCCCAAATTCTCCTTCCATGAGCAGTATGAAATGGAGTAGGGTCATCATTTACAAACCAAGTGCTTACATAATCCCATGGTTTTGTTAGAATAGGATCAAGCATGGCTAGTAAGAATGGTGCAGCACTTAAAGGGTTGTCTTTAAGAAGGAGTTGAGATGCACTGGTGAGAACATACCCTTCATCATCATCATCGATCTTTACTTTAGTAAAGAACCCAGAATGAACCAATATGCGCATTAGGCGAGGGACACAGCAGGATTTGGTTGGGTGGATTTGTAAGGTATCGATGAGCTGAGAAAGGGACATGGGCTTGCCATGGTTGTGGATGGCATCAGGGATGCCAAGTTGAACTGCACATTTAAGAGACATGGAGTTGATGAAGTTGAATATGTGATTCCATACATGTGATTGAGCTTCAAGTAGCTCAGAAGCTCCATGCCTTCCACAACCCATATTATCAACCATCTTAGGCTTTCTTGATTAAGACGATGTGTATGCTTTAAGATGAATGGATGCAGATGCTAAGCACACTATTTATAAAAAGTGGTGGATGAATAAGTGATAAAATAATAAATAATTGCAGCTGTTAAAAGACTTTTTTTTCCGTAGCTTTGTTCTATTTAATATAACCAAATTAGTAAAAATTTAATTGACTCTCCAAAAAATAATGAATAGTTAAATTTTAAAAAATATATATTTACTATGTAAGTAGTGTGATTGAATGCAAAATAATTGAAGTACTTAGTTTATTTATGAAATTATTAGCTTCAATATTCATTTATATTAATTTTTTTTATCAGTAAGGATGTTAAAAATTTTAAATAATAGACATATTTCACAACAAAAAAAGTTATTTTTTAAAAACTTAAGTCAAAATTAAACACTACACTTTAAATCACTGATACATGATTATTAGATTACTTCTCCACTAGTTTATATAAGTATATTTTTTTAATTGAAATGCACTAACTGCATGATTCATGAAACTATATATTTATACAACAATTCCACAAATTAATTAAAAAATAAATAAATTTTACATTTCAAAATATTTTTTTAAAAAATAAATAATCATTAAATTATTCCTTTATTAATCTACACAAAAATTTTATTCAAACTCATTAGATATATAAATTATGTAAGTATAGAATGAATTATTTAGGTTTATGTGACAATTATTGGCCTATATGAATACTTTTATTCAAACTCATTACATGAATGATGAAATTAATAAATTATATTAATTTATGTGACTTTTTTTTTAAATAATAATACATATCGATTATAATCAAAACATTATATATATATATATAGTAAGAAATATTATTTCCAGCAGTAAATTATGGACCAAAAATTATAATTTTACATACCAAAAATTAAACCTATGACCAAGCCTCACCCTTGCCACTTGGGACCGGGTAAGGGGTCATTGGCGACTTTTTTTTTTCCTGCTAATTTCTTCTTTTGGAGTGTGAATGTGATTCACGTTGTTCTGCCAATGTCATCAGTAATTATATCGTACCACACACTTTACTTCTTCAATAATTAATGCAAGTGGCAATAGAAGATAAATTGTCCTTTATAATAATTATCTTACTGAAAGGATTGCTTTTTTTTTTTTTTAAGTGAAAGGATTGCTTTTAATAGTAAAAGATAATGTAAAAGTTCTCTTTGAATGTCCAACCTAAAAAGAAAATTTTATAATATTAAGCAAAAATTTTCGCTCATTTAATATTAACTACGAATATGTACCACCATAAAATAGTGCCACTAAATAAATAGTTGAAACAAGTGCATTACGTATGTATTATGAATACTACGCACTCTCATAAGTAGTTCCCCTCCATAAACAATTGGTTGCTAAAATATCAAAGTGAATTAATTAAAATACAATATGTTCTATTTAAATAGTAATAATTTAATTAGACAATATATATAAATATTATATCAATAATTTAGAAAATATATATTCCAACTAGTCAAATTTTAGTTATAATATGATAAATTTTGAATATTAATAATTTATGATATACAAATGAATTTTTCCAATGGCACCTTTTAAACAAACCTTATCATTGCTGTAATTCCAAATTTTCAGGATTTTTTTTCTTGGAAATCATGTTCTATTTTCCACCAACCTTGCATGGAGATGAGGGATGCTTTATTATTTTTTTTTTAAAAAAAAAACCCTTTTTTAGGGTTATTACATAATTATATAATTAATTATAATCATTTTTGTTAACCTATCCTACTTTTAAAATTGTGGTGAATCGATATATAAACTTTTTATTTATTGTTATAATCCGAGTTTTTAAATATTTTTATATTATATTGGGATATACAGTGTTAATAAATTTTAAAAATATATTTGATTATTTAATTATTTTGTGAATAATTAACGTTATTTTACGTTTATTTAAAGTTTCTTACGTAAAAATTATTCCGGAGCTCATTATTTTGGAAAATAATATTTAAATAATATTTTATTATTTAATGTTATTTTATCTTAACAAATTATATTGTTTCATGCATTTTATATATATATAAAGAATAAAGAAAGCATCTTCTTCCTTCACCCCCGACATCATTCCCCTCCCCTCCCTCACTGCTACAAGTCCAATCCCAGGCCGTCGGTGTGCCTCCCGGAATGCTGCCTCATCCTCCAGCTGCTCCGCCACCTCCCACCATCTTCTCAGGCGACGTTGCACGCTGGTTTGGCCGGAATTGCCGAGAACCAACTTTCCTCCGTTCATCGACTTTCCGGCCACCAAATCCAGTGATTCCAGTGCTGTTGAACTCCCTAGACTCCATAGAAGCCGATTTCAAGCTCCTTGTAGCTTGAAAACTCGATTTGGTAAGGATTTGAGCTTGATTTCATTTTCACCCCTTTATGTTTCTCAATTTTTTTGAACTTCGATATTTGAGATTCAAGCTTAATTCCTTCACAAAATATTCTTCCTTTAGCTAAATCTACACTCTGGAATTTTTGGAATTTATTTTGATTTTTGTGAATTTTTTATTATTTTCTAATTTTCGTAAATTAATTAAATAAATTGTGAAATTGTGATTTTTAGTGTTTATGGTGGTTGAAATTAATTTTAGAATTTAATTTATAATTTTTGTGATTTTTTTGTAATTAATATAATTTTATGTAGTTTATGTAAATTTTGAAAATATAGGTTAAATGTGAATTTTGTTAAAATTAATTGGTTAATTGAGTATATTTGCTGATTTTATTAAATTATATGTTGATAAAATAATTTTAGAGTAATTATATAATTTTTATTGAATTTTTGAGTATTTATAGTATATTATGTGAATTTTTATATATTAGGGGTATTTTGGTAATTTGATAGTAATTTTAGTTAAATATTAAGTTTAATTGGTTTTAATAATTATTTGAGGCATAAAAATGATTTTTACAAATTATTTAATATTTTTAACTAATTACAACTATTTTTCGAAAATTATTTTCAAATTATATATAATATACTATTTTTGTAAATAAAATGGATTTTTAGTAATTTTTAATATGTTTTTGGACTAATTAAATAAATTGGATTATAAAATGAATTTCTATTAACATTTGTGAAATTATCGAGAAATTTGATTTTTATTAATAGTATATTAATATTAGGGTTTTTAAGTAAATATCGGTGAAATAATTATTTTTAGTGTTTAAATATTTAATTTGCTATATTTTGGTATCAAAAGGGTATTTTTAGTATTTATGGAATTTTAATATATTTTGTGTATTTTCTTGTGAATTGTGGCCCTCGGTCGGTGGAATTTGCAATTTGAGATCCAACCGAGGAGTTTTGTGAATCTATTTGAAGTATATTTTCTTACAAGACCGGCTCTACTTTTTAAGTAGAGAGATATTCATTTTACAGAGGAGGTTCTGCCGAATTTTGATAGAATTCTCGTAAAATGTGACATTCGGTCATATTCCTATTCTCTGTTTGTGTCTAGAATTCTAGATCGAGTTTTTAGAAATTAAGTTAGATTTATTCTAATTTTATGTTATTTATTTATTTGTTAGTTGCGCTGAGACCGAGGTCTAATGGACCAGGCCCCTCGGACCCGTCTCGTGGAGCGCACAACTGTGAGTTATTATAATGTATATGCATTACTTAGGGTGCATGTTTAGAATTCTATGTTTTAAATACAAATTTTTGCATAATTGACTATTTGAATATTTACGCATATTTTAGGTATACTTTTAGTAAATTTTTGATATATTATGAAATAAATGCATGTTTTCCTTTTTCAAATAAATATGACTGGTTTTTTTAATATATTATTAGTTGAATTTAATATGTTTTGTGATTTATTTAAGTTGATTATATGTATATATACCTGAAATATACTTAGTTTATTTTAGGTATATTCTGGTATATATATGGTATATTTGTTTATTTTAAATACCATTATGCATCCTTTATTTTCTTGAATGTATGTTTTATATTAAAATGAAGGATATCGATAAAACGTGCTTCCTAGTGGGCAGCACTAGAACCGAGTATGTACCGGTACGACAGTAGATTTTAGATTAAATTACTAACCTGTTGATGGATTATGACTTGTTGATTGAGATTGACGTGTTTGAGAGTGTGATTGCCGGAGCTCGGTTGACCAAGTGTCTCGAGGCCAATCCACTGACAGTTAGACTGTTGGAGCTCGGTTGACTTAGTGTCTCGGGATCAGTCTATTATCCAATTAGACTAAGTGAATTATTTGGAACTAAGTGGGCTTGTATGACTTAAGTGAGTTCTGTTGATATTTGAGGTTGCGAAAATATAAGGTTCTATTTGATCATTCATAAACCAATGATTTTCATTATAAATTGATTTTTGCTGCATCTGTGTGTATTTGCCTGTATATATATTTATTATATATACCTTTGAGTGATTGCATTTAACATTTAGTTATGCATGTATATATATTATAATAATTTACTCAGTGAGGTTTGACTCCCCTTTATTGATATTTTTCAGGAGAGTTTTCTTCTTCTTCAGACCTCAGCAATAGACCTGTACGCCGAATTTCTTCCGCTCCGACTTTATTATATAAATCACTTTCTTGAGTTTTATTTTATACTCTAGACACTGCAGTAGTGGTTATACTTTAATTTATTGCGGGATTGTATTTGAATTATAATTGTATGAGATTTTAAATTCAGAGTGTTACTCTGAAATATTTGTACTTAAAAGTTTTATATATAAGATGTGATTTATGTTATTAAGTGAGCTGAAAAATTATTATTTTATATTCGAAATTTAAATTCCGCTGCACTAATATTTTATTTATTTTATTATATTGCATGCTTTTATTTTTAAGGCTTGTTACCGGTTCTGGATTCGAAAGAATTCTCGTTCCTAGTGCTAGTCATGACCCCTGTTTTAGATTGTGACATTTATCCACGATTAAAATAGTATTTACCCATACTGACATAGCATATATGTATAAATTTTTTGTTGATATGGAAATTAAAAGAAGAAGTTAATAACTTTTATATCCTTAACTTTCAATTTTTTTTCAAATAGATCCTTACTTCTATTATGTTAATTTTGAAATTTTAATTAATTATTTTTTATGTATCAAAATTTTTTCTAACCCAACTTAGTGTATATATATTTTTTATTTCTTTTAGTTCAATTACAGTTGTTATATTAAATTTCATTAAAATCACTTGATTTTATTTATTATTTAATAAGTTGAAATCACAATCTAATGAAAAAATCCCCACAAATTTTAAATGTATTTTTATGAATATTTGAATGAAAGTTTTTATAAAAATATCAGATCTCTAAATATATATAAAATTGAAAAAATTAGTGAATTTAAAAGTATATGCAAAGAAAATGAAAGTTAAAGATAGAAAAATAATTAATTTATTGTTCTAATTTCTATATCAGTAAATAATTTATACATGTATATTATATCGATAGGAGAACATACTATTTTTATCATGGATATATTTGCAACAAATTGAAAAATTTATATACCAATTCACCATAGGTTTAAAGGTATGATAGGTTAACAAAAATAACTAAAATTCATGGTAGAATAATATAATAAATTTTTTTTTTTTTAACAATATGATTTCATTGGGGCGGGCAGACCAAGCAAGACAAGCAGATGAAAGGGAACCAAGTTCCAATATTTGAACAGTGATCAAAATATCACAATAAAAGAGTTCTAAATCTGAAAATGATTAATCTACAAAATACTAATCTACAAAATATCACAATTTTTGTCTCTTTTAGAGTAAAAGATGAACTTTTCATTTAAAAAGATTAAAAGTACATTTTAATAATAAAAATAACATTACAATTAAGAAATATTAAAATAAAATCTCACTGAAATTATAAATTTTTTTATTATTATTCCTCAATCATTTTAATAGATTTTTTCTGATCTGCAATTCGGCGATCTGTACATTCCACTTAATTTCTTTATTTGATTGTAAATCAACTCCTTGATATTTAAATAAGTCTGATTATAAAAATAACAATAAAAAATTCACTATAAGAAGATATTCAAATTCAATAAAAAGAGAACCATAGAAATCTCCTATGGACAAGAATTCCATAAAAAAATTCACAATTTTTTTCTCTTAAAATTAAAGAATCTTATACTTAACTTTTTAGAATTTCTCCTCACATGTTTCTTTTAATTAAATAATAAAAGAGAATTTTAATAGAAAAATTTTTCACTTGATTATATTAATTTTATTTTAAAATTTTTAATTAAGAAATTTTATAATTTCTTTATAATTTTTTTTCCATTGACAAAGTTGAAGTGGTTTAATTTTTTATCTAAAGGGAAAGAGGGGGGAATGAGAATTTAAATTTTACTCTTTACATATGAGTTTCCACATATTCTACTACTTGAATTACTTATAAAAAATTAACTTTTTAGAATTTAGCGTTACATGTTTTTTTCAATTAAAAAATTAAAAGACAATTTTAATAGAAAATATTTTTAACAGGACTTCTTTATTTTTAAATTAAAAACTTCAATTAATATCTTGTATATATTTAAAGTTCTCTTTCTTACCTTTTAAATTGTATTTTTAATTTTTGGTTTCAAAATACTTTATACAAATTTATTATATGTTAATATTAAAGTTTTTTTATTACAAAAAATGAATAATATCTAAAAAATAATTAAAAATAGCTATTTTATTAATTATTTTAATAAATAACCTTAAAGCCGTGTGGGAGATGAAGTTTGTTGCATTATGTGGAATTTGTTTTTTTTTTTTCTTTAATAAGCATTATGTGGAGATGCACTCTATAGTTTTTTTTTTACTATGTATTATCAATAATTACTATTAGATGATAAAATACACTTTCGTCTAAAGATAAAATGAAACAAAAATAACTAACAAATTAAGTAACCAAAAATTTCTGTTATGTGAAACTTAAGAATCTATAATAACACGTTTAAAAAGTGATAAACTTTTATGTAATTAATAAAGATTTTTCTAACTTATCTAGTGACGTTTTATATTTATATAATATTCCAAGCTAATGGACCAACCACCAGATATGATTTTGCCTAAGATCTAATATTTCAAAATGTTAGGAGCTAGTAGTGTTAGAGTAATATAAATAGAATTATTAACATCGATAAAGCACTAAAAGAAATCACATGTCAAAAACAATTAAAATGCAAAACTAAAATTTTTTTTGTTCTTTTTGAAATACTACTTTCAAACAAATATATGCTTAAAACTCTAGCAACTTCTTCGCTCTTTTTTCTTTAAATTTCTTTATTAAATACTTTTATATTTAACTATTTTATTTTATTTTATTTTTTCATCCAATAAATATATATCTTTAATCTATTTATTTATTTTTTATTTTTTTATCCTTCATTCGTGAAATTATTATTTTCTTTATAGAATTTTAGTTGTTTTCTTTTATGGAGTTTGTAATTCTCTCTATTGTAAAACTTTTGTCAGTATTTTTACAATTAGATACAATTACAGATTATAAAGATGATTTAAGCCTAATGAACACTATGGATTGGAGTATGAAGATTGTTGAACAAATAGTCGAGTTACGAATCAAAACAACTCTGTCAACACGATTGAACAATATCGATGAGTGGTTTTATATCTTCAATAAAAAATTTTATTATTTCTTGATTATACTTTTTTTATATTATATATTCATTAAAATGTATTATTAATTTTCAATAAATGAAAATTTTATTTTTTCACAAAAAAAAAATTTCTTTCATTTTTTATACACCTAATTTTTTTCACACATGGATTGCAATTACACATGATTTAATATTAATATTAATTAAGTGTATTTATAATATAAATACTATAAAGTATTGAGAGTTAAAAAAAAATGCAATTACTTGAGAATTTTTTCTTTAGACATGTTAACTATTTTATCTTTTACTGCACTTATAGCAAAATATATCTTCATTATTAGTTACAATTTAAAAAATATTAAAACTAAAAACTAAAAAAATGGGATGTGGAAGGACAAACATTTTTTTAATTATTTATGAGTTGCAATGTTGTATTTATAAATATAAATATAGAAGGTGAATATAGAGTAAATTTTTTCAAATTTAATATTTAAAGTAGATTATAGTTTATTTATTAAGCATATTCAAATGGTAAGTTTACAGTAATATTGTAATATCCCGTGTTTTTAAATATTTTTACACTGTACCGGGATATGCAGTGTTAATAATTTTCGTATATAAATTATGATGTTTTTACGAGTTGATATGTATTTAAAACCTATTTTAATTATTTTGTATTGTTTACAGTACTTTACGTAATAATAATAATAATTTCTTTAACTATATATATATATATATATATATATATATATATATCAATCTAATGGCTATTACTATTTTATATAAAATAATAAAAATTACTATGAAAATAAAAATACTTCTTTATCTTTACTTGAAATATATATTATTTTTAATTAAATAAATGTTTTGTACCTTTATAGTTTAAAAAGATATTAAAATTTTTCTAATTAGTCTAATAGATAAACATGTATTAGTAATATAGTATTAATTATTTATTTTACATTTTGATGTACACTTAATATTGTGAAACTTATTATAAAAATATAAATATATAATGCTTGTGTTTTATGTCTATATATATATATATATATATATATATATATTATAAAAATATAAAATTTTCCCAGGATTTGCATTTTCGGAAAAATTTTCACGTAAATAATTTATTATTAATTATTTTAAATATATTTTCGGACTTGCATGAACTCATACGTATTTTTAAAAATACTAAACACCGTATATATGTGTACCTATTTATTTAATTCGGGTTTAGTATTTTATCCTAATATTTTATTAATTAATTGATTGTTTTATTGTTATTTAATTATTTTTAATTAATTAATATTAAATTTTAAAATATTAAATATTAAGTGTGTGGGTGTGATTTTTTTTCAAATATTTTATTAAAATTATTTTTTTATTTTTCTTTTTTATTTTTCTTTTTCTTTTTCTTTTTCTTTTTCTTTTCTTTTCTTTTCTTCTTCTTCTTCTTCTTCTTCCTTTCCCGTGCCCAACCACTTCCTCATCACCAACCACCGTCTGTCATGCCGTTCCCCTACCATCGGTGTGCCTCTCGGCTTGCCACCTTCGTCCTCAGCTGTTCCCCGCCGCCAGCAGCTCCTTCCCCGGCGCTCGCTAACCCATTTTTCCCATTTTGGCCGAAACTTCCTCTCCTCGCCGTCGACCACGATTCCGCCCACCGTTTTTGACACCGCCGGTCTCTTTCTTCTCCTTGAGCTCCGGTGAGTGTGATTCTAGCTTTGATTTGAGCGTAAACGGTCTTGATTTGCTTAGGTTTCGAATTTTTGATTTCGGCCATATTAGGGTTTTTGATTTTTTTGAGCTTCGAATTGATTGATTTATGAAAACTCCCTTAACAAATGTTGATCCTAGTAGCTTAATATACATGTATGAATTTTTTTGGAATTTTTGGGGATTATTTGGATTTTTGGGTATTTTTGAATATTTTAATATTATTTTCTAATTTTCGGAAATTAATTATTTAAATTATGAAATTTTGTTTTATGGTTAAATTAGGTGTTTAAATGAATTATAGGAATTTATTTTGAATTTTTATGAATTTCTATGTATTTATTTTGAATTATTGAAGTTTATGTAATTTTGGGAAATTAGGGTTAATTATGTTTTTAATTGAATTTAATTGGTTAATTGACTTTAATTATTGATATTATTAATAAATATGTTGAGAAAATTAATTTTGGATAATTGTATAAATTTTGGTGAATTTTTGAAGTAATTTTAGTATATTTATATATATAAGGGCATTTTGGTAATTTTACACAAAATTGGCTAAAAATGTAATTTAATTGGTTTTAATAGTTATTTAAGTTATAAAAATGATTTCTACAAATTATTTAGTATTTTTAACTAATTAAAACTATTTTTCGTGAATTATTTTCAATTATATATATAATATACGGTTTTTCTAATAAAATGAGTTTTTATCGGTTTTTACAGTGTTTTAAGGTTAATTATGTAATTTCTATGTATAAAATGAATTTCTATGATATAAGGGTATTTTTGATATTTCTGGAATTGTTCTATGTTTGTGGATCCCGGTCGGTAGATTGTAGTCTGGAGTCCGACCGAGGGGTTGTGAATGAGATGTAGTGTTTATTTTCGAAGTGTGTTTCTTTGCAGGGTTGGCTCTACTCTTTGAGTAAAGAGATGTCCATTTTACAGGGGAGGTTCTACCGAATTTTCGGTAGAATTCTCGTAAAACGTGATATCTAGTCGAACCCTAATCTCAATTCTGTGTTAAATACTCTAGATCGAATTCTAGGATTTTCTATTAGGTTTATTCTAATGTCGGTTATTTATTATTTGTTTAGTTACGCCGAGACCGAGGGCTAGTGGACCAGGCCCGTCGGATCCATCTCGTGGAGCGCACTAATTTGTGAGTTACTATACTATATATATATGCTTTAGGATGCATGATTTAGAAATATATGTTTTATTTTGATTAAAAATGCATAAATAATGTGATTTGTATTTAAGTATATTTTTGGTATATATTAAATTATATGCATGTTTTATTAATAAATTATATTTAAAATGTTTTTAAATATATTTCTAGCTTAATTTATAATTTGATTGGATTGATTTAACGTATATATACTCGAAATATACCTGGTTTACTTTTGGTATATTTCTAGTATATATATATGGTTTATGTTGCTATTTTATTGAAATTCATGCATCATTTACTTTTATGAATGAATGTTTTATAATTATTAATGAAGGATATCAATAGAACGTGCTACCTAGTGGGCAGCACTAGGACCGAGTACGTACCGGTACGCCTATAGTATTTAGGCTATATTACTAACCTATTTATGGATATTGATTGATTATGATTATTGATGTGTGAGATGTGATTTGGGTGTGATTGCTGGAGCTCGGTTGACCTAGTGTCTCGGGGCCAATCACATTGGCAGTTAGACTACTGGAGCTCGATTGACTTAGTGTTTCGGGGTCAGTCTACTGTCTAAATGGAATAAGTGAATATTTTGGAATAAGTGAGCCTGTATGGCTAGAGTGTTGTCTAACACTATTTTCGAGATTGCGATATTTTAGGGTTCTATGTGATCCTTCATAAACGATGATTTTCAATAAAATATATATAAAATGATTTTATTGCATCTGTATGTATTTGCCTGTATATATACATATTAGATATATACTTTTGACTGTATGCATTGTCATTTAGTATGCATGTATATATATTATAGTAATTCATTCAGTGAGGTCTGACTCCCCTCCGTTGATAATTTTTCAGGAGAGTCAACATCTTCAGACCTCAGTAGCAGGCCTGTACGCCGGATTTCTTTCGCCCCGGCTTCTTTATGTAAACTGCTTCCCTGAGTCTTGAGTTTTATTTTATCTAGACACTGCAGTAGTCATTAAATATTTAAAGAGATGTTGTATTATATTTGAACAGAATTTGTATTAAAAGAGTTTATATATATATGAGATGAGTATTTGATTTAAATCCAGTTGGTGCTAATGCTATTGTGATATTTATGATTTTTATTTTCGCTGCATTATATATTGTTTATACTATTGCATGTTTGATTTTATTTTTAGGCTTGTTACGGGTTCCGGATTCGAAAGAATTCTCGTTCCCTAACGCCGGTCATGACCCCTGTTTTGGGTCGTGACAAATATATAAATAGATAACATATATATATATATATATATATAGTCTCTTTAGAATATATATAGTCTATGCATCTATATTATATTAGAGCAACAAAAAGCTCATTGAAATATACTTTTCCTACCACTTCAACTCCAACTTACCAAGAGAGCAGAATGAAGGGAACTTCAATTTACCTTAAATTAATTTTGGAAGAGTGATGTTCGAATTCAATTCAAATATCATATTTAAATTAAGTTTAAGTGAATATAAATATTTTAAGTTTTCTTAATTTTTTATTTATAAATTACTAATTTTATTTAATAGATAGAATTAATTATAAGGTCATTATTCAACATATGTAAATCATATGAGGTTTTAAATTTTTAATTGAGAAAAATAAACAATTTAAATATATTAATCAACAATATAATAATAGTAATTTTCATGAAATGTAAAATAAATAATGTTTATGGTAAATTGTTCAAATTTCTGAAAACTAATAATTTTCTTTTGTAGAAAATTGTAATTGAAATGGCAGCTGTTTATAGTATTAAAACCAACAATCCTTATCATTGCTTTGATTGCAGGATTTATCTTCGTGTAAATCATGTTATATTTATTTTCCACCAACCCATTTATTTATTCATTTATTTTCTGAACATATATAGTGGGGGATACCTTGAATGGACCCATTTCTTCATCCAAAAAAATTTATTAAAAAATAAAATTATATGAATATTGTTTTGTGTGTCGCATCAATCATATTACTATAATTGAGAAAATTTGAGGAAAAGTAGACTTGAGAGGAGTCACTTCCGTAATTACTATTACTATAATGATAATAATGATAACAATAATAATAATAATTATTATTATAATTATTAGGTGTCAGTCATCTAATAGAAACCACTTTTTCTCAACTTTATACTCGATAATTGACACCTTATTATAAATTATATTCATTTTTAATGAGGCAAGGTGTAAATCATCTAATATAAACTTTAGGAAAAGTGGAATTTGAGGGAAGCCAATTCCATAATTATTAAATATTTTTATTCATATATAATATAATATTGATTCAGTTGAAGTATACAATTACAGAGATGGAATCCTGTACTGATAAACTTCAAAATAAAACTTATTAAATCAATAGATATTTTAAATAAAATTAGATATTAATTACTGAGTTTAAATTCTTACTTTGAAAATTTTTTTTATCAATTATTTTAATCAGTTGAACAAAACGTTACCGTAAAATCTTGTACTCTAAGATTCAATATTCTTAATGGAATGGATTATATATTGTTGAAAAAAAATAGTGATTGTTTTTCGAACCTTTATGAAAAAAGTGTATGATTACTATGTGCCAAACGAACAGTCCCACTCATTAAATGGTTGAAAGGTATATATTTATGCTATATTAAATTATAAATATATACAATACTTACAATTCTTTCTAATTTAAGGAATTTCCGTTCTATTACTACGTAAAATACATCCCAAACAAGAAGGACCATCCAACATGGTTAGC
This sequence comes from Mallotus nudiflorus, assembly GCA_947683625.1. Taxonomy (NCBI): domain Eukaryota; kingdom Viridiplantae; phylum Streptophyta; class Magnoliopsida; order Malpighiales; family Euphorbiaceae; genus Mallotus; species Mallotus nudiflorus. The sequence goes on along the minus strand of CANTUR010001127.1, from coordinate 2,551 downwards.
CAAAAAGTCAGCAACCATTGCCATAATTAAAATAAAATATATATTAAAATTTTCAGCACATAACTTGTATAAACCTTAATTTATTTGTATATTAAAATAATCAAATATAATTTGTATATTAAAATAATCAAATATAACGCATTAATTTATATCCCTATATTGTGCATACAATTAATTAATAAATGAATCATTGATCTAACTAAAAGGTTTGGTTTTTTTTTTTTCTTTTCAAAACGTGTAAACTCATCGTGCTAAATTATATAATATATTATAAAACAACAAAGGGTTAATACCATTCCAAATCATAAACCTTACCTTACTATTCCGTAAAACAAAAGGTTAGATCCAAAGCCAATAGAAAAACAACAAGTGATAAATACCACTAAAAATCATTGTGGATATATTGAGCCCTAAATCATGTCATCCTACAATTTTAACTTTAAATCCGCAAGTTATCTGTCATATGGATTGCAATTAAAATGCAAAATTATAATTTTTTTTCTTTACTTTTTTATACAACTAATTTTTGTGTCGCATAGATTGAAATTACACATGATATAATATTAATATTAATTAAGTGTATTTATAATGTGAATATTATAAAGTATTGAGACTTAAAAAATGCAATTACTTGAGAATATTTTTGTTTAGAGATTTTAACTATTTTATCTTTTACTGTACTTACAGCAAAATATATATTCATTATTAGTCACAATGTAAACAAAATTAAAAATAAAAACTAAAAAAATCGGATATAAAAGGACAATTTTTTTTAAAAAATTATTTCTGAGTTGCAATGTTGTATTTATAAATAAAAATATAGAAGGTGAATATAGAGTAAATTTATTTCAAATTTAATATTTGAAGTAGATTATAGTTTATTTATTAAGCATTTTGAAATGGTAAGTTTATGGTAATATATAAATAGATAACATGTATATATTTGAATTATATATATATGATATAAATAAAAGGTCTTTTTAGGAAAATGTAAATGCATCGAAATTATATTAGAGTAAAAAAAAGCTCATTAGAATGTACTTTTCCTACCACTTCAACTCCTACTCCGACTTACCAAGAGAGCTGAATGAAAGGAACTTCAATTCACCTTCAATTAATTTTGGAAGAGTTAAGCTAGAATTCAATTCAAATATCATATTAATTTTTTTTTTAATTAAAAAAACATGAACTTCATTAAGATCACAATGAAGAACAATCCTCCAGGACAAACAACTGGGCACAGGTAGGACAAGAGTTATACAAAACTTGTTAACAATCAAGGGATCTTGCCCAATAGGCTAAATGATGTGCAACTTTGTTACCGGTTCTTGAAACAAATATGATATTTAAATTGAGTTTAAGTGAATATAAATATTTTAAGTTTTCTTAATATTTTTTATTTATTAATTACTAATTTTTTTTAATAGATAGAATTTAAAAGTTCATTATTCAACATATGCAAATAATAAGAGGTTTTAACATTTTAATTAAGAAAAAAATAATTTAAAAATATATTAATCAACTAATTTTAATGAAATGTAGAATAAATAATGTTCAAGGTGAATTGATCAAATTTCTGAAAAATAATAATGTTTCTTTTGTAGAAAATTTTAATTGAAATGGCAGCTGTTTTTATTATCAAAACGAACAATCCTTATCATTGCTTTGATTGCAGGATTTATCTTCACGGAAATCATGTTCTATATATTTTCCACCGATCCATTTATTTTCTGAACAAATATAGTGAAGGATACTTTTTTTTTTTTTTTTAAACTTTGGGGGAGGTTGGGAAGGGGGAATTTGCACCCCCAACCTTTAACCCCACTCCAACACCTTCGCCACTAGCTCCAGAGATGGGGGCTGATGAAGGATACATTGAATGGACCTTTTTTCCTCATACAAAAATTTTTTATTAAAAAATGAATTTATATCAATATTGTTTTGTGTGTCGCATAAACCATATTTTCAAAGTTGCTGCATGTTTTTGAACATTTTTCGTAAGTATAGTTTGGCCATAGGACATCATTGGTTGCACCAACAGCCAAATTCCTTTTGAGCTTCGACAGTGATTAGATCATGTTGTGCTATAGCTAGGTGTTTTTTGCAACATATTTAGTTCATGTTTAGCTTTACTTTAGGCTTGTCGGAGACAACTAGATAGACTAGCATTAGCAGTTTGTATGTATCCAAATACTGTATCAATTGATTACATTTTGCATTTATATCCTACATTATTGATTAATTACATCTACGACTTATCATTCATATCAATAGTTCTAAATTGGTATTAGAGTATCCTGTCAAATGATGACCTCAACACTTTCTTCCTATTCTACTAATTCTTCTTCTTCAACCACAACAACCGCCAATACTGCTTGTCATGATCCAAACCCAACACTTTCTTCCTGCTCTATTAATTCTTCTTCTTCAACCATAACAACCACCAATACTAATTGTTATGATTCAAACTCAAAGGACATGTGATCGACACTACATAATAAGATAGCGTGACACATTCGAAACCTGTAGTAAGTCTTAAGAAAATTTCATA
>CANTUR010001126.1:0-122975 GCA_947683625.1 Mallotus nudiflorus | reverse complement strand
AAGCCCAAGTGCCCAAGCCCACATTATCAAATCCATGGGCCTACACATGGTTTTTGGGCCCAAAGACAAATCGCTATAGATGGGCTTTATAGCCCGCACTGTAGCCCTCGGAGTCAGCTTCGATTTGATATATTATGGGCCCCGTGGGTCAATCGATGCCACCACGAACGTCCATTTGAAGCCCAAGTGCCCAAGCCCACTCTATCAAATCCAAGGGCCTACACATGGGTTTTTGGGCCCATAGACAAATCGCTATAGATGGGCTTTAGAGCCCGCACTGTAGCCCTCTGAGTCAGCTTCGATCTGATATATTATGGACCCCGTGGGTCAACCGATGCCGTCACGAACGTCCATTTAAAGCCCAAGTGCCCAAGCCCACTCTATCAAATCCATGGGCCTAAACATGGGTTTTTGGGCCCAAAGACAAATCGCTATAGATGGGCTTTAGAGCCCGCACTGTACCCCTCTGAGTCAGCTACGATCTGATATATTATGGGCCCCGTGGGTCAACCGATGCCGCCACGAACGTCCATTTGAAGCCCATGTGCGCAAGCCCATAATCAAATCCATGGGCCGAAGTAGTGGTTTTCAGGCCCCAAAACAAAGGAATTTGGGCCCGGGGACGGCCCGCTACATACACAGTTTGTAGTGTTCCGTTATAGCCCTCTGAGTCAGCTTCGATTTGATATATTATGGGCCCCGTGGGTCAACCGATGCCGCCACGAACGTCCATTTGAAGCCCAAGTGCGCAAGCCCACTCTATCAAATCCATGGGCCTACACATGGGTTTTTGGGCCTAAAGACAAATCGCTATAGATGGGTTTTATAGCCCGTACTGTAGCCCTCAGTGTCAGCTTTGATTTGATGTATTATGGGCCCCGTGGGTCAACCGATGCCACCACGAACGTCCATTTCAAGCCCAAGTGCCTAAGCCCACTCTATCAAATCCATGGGCCTAAACATGGGTTTTTGGGCCCAAAGACAAATCGCTATAGATGGGATTTAGAGCCCGTACTGTTGCCCTCTAAGTCAGCTTCGATCTGATATATTGTGGGCCCCGTGGGTCAACCGATGCCACCACGAACGTCCATTTGAAGCCCAAGTGCCCAAGCCCACTCTATCAAATCCATGCGCCTAAACATGGGTTTTTGGTCCCAAAGACAAATCGCTATAGATGGGCTTTAGAGCCCGTACTATAGCCCTCTGAGTCAGCTTCGATCTGATATATTATGGGCCCCGTGGGTCAACCGATGCCGCCACGAACGTCCATTTGAAGCCCAAGTGCGCAAGCCCACAATCAAATCCATGGGCCAAAATAGTGGTTTTCGGGCCCCAAAACAAAGGAATTTGGGCCCGAGGACGGCCCGCTACAGATGTAGTTTGCAGCGGCCCGTTATAGCCCTCTGAGTCAGCTTCGATATGATATATTATGGGCCCCGTGGGTCAACCGATGCCACCACGAACGTCCATTTCAAGCCCAAGTGCCTAAGCCCACTCTATCAAATCCATGGGCCTAAACATGGGTTTTTAGGCCCAAAGACAAATCGCTATAGATGGGATTTAGAGCCCGTACTGTTGCCCTCTAAGTCAGCTTCGATCTGATATATTATGGGCCCCGTGGGTCAAACGATGCCACCACGAACGTCCATTTGAAGCCCAAGTGCCCAAGCCCACTCTATCAAATCCATGGGCCTAAACATGGGTTTTTGGGCACAAAGACAAATCGCTATAGATGGGCTTTAGAGCCCGTACTGTAGCCCTCTGAGTCAGCTTCGATCTGATATCTTATGGGCACCGTGGGTCAACCGATGCCACCACGAACGTCCATTTGAAGCCCAAGTGCCCAAGCCCACTCTATCAAATCCATGGGCCTAAACATGGGTTTTTGGGCCCAAATACAAATCGCTATAGATGGGCTTTAGAGCCCGCACTGTAGCCCTCTGAGTCAGCTTCGATCTGATATATTATGGGCCCCATGGGTCAACCAATGCCACCACGAACGTCCATTTGAAGCCCAAGTGCGCAAGCCCACAATCAAATCCGTGGGCCGAAATAGTGGTTTTCGGGCCCCAAAACAAAGGAATTTGGGCTCGAGTACGGCCCGCTACAGACATAGTTTGTAGCGGCCCGTTATAGCCCTCTGAGTCAGCTTCGATCTGATATATTATGGGCATCGTGGGTCAACCGATGCCGCTACGAACGTCCATTTGAATCCTAAGTGCCCAAGCCCACTCTATCAAATCCATGGGCCTAAACATGGGTTTTTGGGCCCAAAGCAAAATCGGTATAGATGGGCTTTATAGCCCGCACTGTAGCTCTCGGAGTCAGCTTCGATTTGATATATTATGGGCCCCGTGGGTCAACCGATGCCACCACGAACGTCCATTTGAAGCCCAAGTGCCCAAGCCCACTCTATCAAATCCATGGGCCTACACATGGGTTTTTGGGCCCAAAGACAAATCGCTATAGATGGGCTTTAGAGCCCGCACTGTAGCCCTCTGAGTCAACTTCGATCTGATATATTATGGGCCCCGTGGGTCAACCGATTCCGTCACGAACGTCCATTTAAAGCCCAAGTGCCCAAGCCCACTCTATCAAATCCATGGGCCTAAACATGGGTTTTTGGGCCCAAAGACAAATCGCTATAGATAGGCTTTAGAGCCCGCACTGTACCCCTCTGAGTCAGCTACGATCTGATATATTATGGGCCCCGTGGGTCAACCGATGCCGCCACGAACGTCCATTTGAAGCCCAAGTGCGCAAGCCCACAATGAAATCCATGGGTCGAAATAGTGGTTTTCAGGCCCTAAAACAAAGGAATTTGGGCCCGGTGACGGCCCGCTACATACACAGTTTGTAGAAGCCCGTTATAGCCCTCTGAGTCAGCTTCGATTTGATATATTATGGGCCCCGTGGGTCAACCGATGCCGCCACGAACGTCCATTTGAAGCCCAAGTGCGCAAGCCCACTCTATCAAATCCATGGGCCTACACATGGGTTTTTGGACCCAAAGACAAATCGCTATGGATGGGCTTTATAGCCCGTACTGTAGCCCTCGGTGCCAGCTTTGATTTGATATATTATGGGCCCCGTGGGTCAACCGATGCCACCACGAACGTCCTTTTCAAGCCCAAGTGCCCAAGCCCACTCTATCAAATCCATGGGCCTAAACATGGGTTTTTGGGCCCAAAGACAAATCGCTATAGATGGGATTTAGAGCCCGTACTGTTGCCCTCTGAGTCAGCTTCGATCTGATATATTATGGGCCCCGTGGGTCAACCGATACCGACACGAACGTCCATTTCAAGCCCAAGTGCCCAAGCCCACTCTATCAAATCCATGGGCCTAAACATGGGTTTTTGGGCCCAAAGACAAATCGCTAGAGATGGGCCTTATAGCCCACACAGTAGTCCTCGGAGTCAGCTTCGATTTGATATGTTATGGGCCCCGTGGGTCAACCGATGCCCCCACGAACGTCTAGTTTAAGCCCAAGTGCGCAAGCCCACTCTATCAAATCCATGGGCCTCCACATGGGTTTTTGGGCCCAAAGACAAATCACTATAGATGGGCTTTATAGCCCGTACTGTAGCTCTCGGTGTCAGCTTTGATTTGATATATTATGGGCCCCGTGGGTCAACCGATGCCACCACGAACGTCCATTTCAAGCCCATGTGCCCAAGCCCACTCTATCAAATCCATGGGCCTAAACATGGGTTTTTGGGCCCAAAGACAAATCGCTATAGATGGGATTTAGAGCCCGTACTGTTGCCCTCTGAGTCAGCTTCGATCTGATGTATTATGGGCCCCGTGGGTCAACCGATACCGCCACGAACGTCCATTTGAAGCCCAAGTGCCCAAGCCCACTCTATCAAATCCATGCGCTTAAACATGGGTTTTTGGTCCCAAAGACAAATCGCTATAGATGGGCTTTAGAGCCCGTACTGTAGCCCTCTGAGTCAGCTTCGATCTGATATATTATGGGCCCCGTGGGTCAACCGATGCCGCCACGAACGTCCATTTGAAGCCCAAGTGCGCAAGCCCACAATCAAATCCATGGGCCAACATAGTGGTTTTCGGGCCCCAAAACAAAGGAATTTGGGCCCGAGGACGGCCCGCTACAGATGTAGTTTGTAGCGGCCCGTTATAGCCCTCTGAGTCAGCTTCGATATGATATATTATGGGCCCCGTGGGTCAACCGATGCCACCACGAACGTCCATTTCAAGCCCAAGTGCCTAAGCCCACTCTATCAAATCCATGGGCCTAAACATGGGTTTTTGGTCCCAAAGACAAATCGCTATAGATGGGATTTAGAGCCCGTACTGTTGCCCTATAAGTCAGCTTCGATCTGATATATTATGGGCCCCGTGGGTCAACCGATGCCACCACGAACGTCCATTTGAAGCCCAAGTGCCCAAGCCCACTCTATCAAATCCATGGGCCTAAACATGGGTTTTTGGGCACAAAGACAAATCGCTATAGATGGGCTTTAGAGCCCGTACTGTAGCCCTCTGAGTCAGCTTCGATCTGATATCTTATGGGCCCCGTGGGTCAACCGATGCCCCCACGAACGTCCATTTGAAGCCCAAGTACGCAAGCCCATTCTATCAAATCCATGGGCCTAAACATGGGTTTTTGGGCCCGAGGACGGCCCGCTACAGACATAGTTTGTAGCGGCCCGTTATAGCCCTCTGAGTCAGCTTCGATCTGATATATTATGGGCACCGTGGGTCAACCGATGCCGCCACGAACGTCCATTTGAAGCCTAAGTGCCCAAGCCCACTCTATCAAATCCATGGGCCTAAACATGGGTTTTTGGGCCCAAAGAAAAATTGCTATAGATGGGCTTTATAGCCCGCACTGTAGCCCTCGGAGTCAGCTTCGATTTGATATATTATGGGCCCCGTGGGTCAACCGATGCCACCACGAACGTCCATTAGAAGCCCAAGTGCCCAAGCCCACTCTATCAAATCCATGGGCCTACACATGGGTTTTTGGGCCCAAAGACAAATCGCTATATATGGGCTTTATAGCCCGCACTGTAGCCCTCGGAGTCAGCTTCGATTTGATATATTATGGGCTCCGTGGGTCAACCGATGCCACCACGAACGTCCATTTGAAGCCCAAATGCCCAAGCCCACTCTATCAAATCCATGGGCCTACACATGGGTTTTTGGGCCCAAAGACAAATCGCTACAGATGGGCTTTATAGCCCGTACTGTAGCCCTCGGAGTCAGCTTCGATTTGATATGTTATGGGTCCCGTGGGTCAACCGATGCCCCCACGAACGTCCATTTGAAGCCCAAGTACGCAAGCCCATTCTATCAAATCCATGGGCCTAAACATGGGTTTTTGGGCCCGAGGACGGCCCGCTACAGACATAGTTTGTAGTGGCCCGTTATAGCCCTCTGAGTCAGCTTCGATCTGATATATTATGGGCACCGTGGGTCAACCGATGCCGCCACGAACGTCCATTTGAAGCCTAAGTGCCCAAGCCCACTCTATCAAATCCATGGGCCTAAACATGGGTTTTTGGGCCCAAAGAAAAATTGCTATAGATGGGCTTTATAGCCCGCACTGTAGCCCTCGGAGTCAGCTTCGATTTGATATATTATGGGCCCCGTGGGTCAACCGATGCCACCACGAACGTCCATTTGAAGCCCAAGTGCCCAAGCCCACTCTATCAAATCCATGGGCCTACACATGGGTTTTTGGGCCCAAAGACAAATCGCTATAGATGGGCTTTATAGCCCGCACTGTAGCCCTCGGAGTCAGCTTCGATTTGATATGTTATGGGTCCCGTGGGTCAACCGATGCCCCCACGAACGTCCATTTGAAGCCCAAGTGCGCAAGCCCATTCTATCAAATCCATGGGCCTTCACATGGGTTTTTGGGCCCAAAGACAAATCGCTATAGATGGGCTTTATAGCCCGTACTGTAGCCCTCGGAGTCAGCTTCGATTTGATATATTATGGGCCCCATGGGTCAACCGATGCCACCACGAACGTCCATTTGAAGCCCAAGTGCCCAAGCCCACTCTATCAAATCCATGGGCCTAAACATGGGTTTTTGGGCCCAAAGTCAAATCGCTATAAATGGGCTTTAGAGCCCGCACTATAGCCCTCTGAGTCAGCTTCGATCTGATATATTATGGGCCCCATGGGTCAACCGATGCCGCCACGAACGTCCATTTGAAGCCCAAGTGCCCAAGCCCACTCTATCAAATCCATGGGCCTAAACATGGGATTTTGGGCCCAAAGACAAATCGCTATAGATGAGCTTTATAGTCCGCACTGTAGCCCTCGGAGTCAGCTTCGATTTGATATATTATGGGCCCCATGGGTCAACCGATGCCCCCACGAACGTCCATTTGAAGCCCAAGTGCCAAGCCCACTCTATCAAATCCATGGGCCTAAACATGGGTTTTTGGGCCCAAAGACAAATCGCTATAGATGGGCTTTAGATCCCGCACTGTAGCCCTCTGAGTCAGCTTCGATCTGATATATTATGGGCCCCGTGGGTCAATCGATGCCGCCACGAACGTCCATTTCAAGCCCAAGTGCCCAAGCCCACTCTATCAAATCCATGGGCCTAAACATGGGATTTTGGCCCAAAGACAAATCGCTATAGATGGGCTTTAGAGCCCGCACTGTAGCCCTCTGAGTCAGCTTTGATCTGATATATTATGGGCCCCGTGGGTCAACCGATGCCGCCACGAACGTCCATTTGAAGCCCAAGTGCCCAAGCCCACTCTATCAAATCCATGGGCCTAAACATGGTTTTTGGGCCCAAAGACAAATCGCTATAGATGGGCTTTAGAGCCCGTACTGTAGCCCTCTGAGTCAGCTTCGATCTGATATATTATGGGCCCCGTGGGTCAACCGATGCCGCCACGAACGTCCGTTTGAAGCCCAAGTACGCAAGCCCACAATCAAATCCATGGGCCGAAATAGTGGTTTTCGGGCCCCAAAACAAAGGAATTTGGGCCCGAGGACGGCCCGCTACAGACACAGTGTGTAGCGGCCCATTATAGCCCCCTGAGGAGCTTCGATTTGATATATTATGGGCCCCGTGGGTCAACGGATGCCGCCACAAACGTCCATTTGAAGCCCAAGTGCGCAAGCCCACTCTATCAAATCCATGGGCCTACACATGGGTTTTTGGTCCCAAAGACAAATCGCTATAGATGGGCTTTATAGCCCGCACTGTAGCCCTCGGAGTCAGCTTCGATTTGATAGATTATGGGCCCCGTGGGTCAACCGATGCCACCACGAACGTCCATTTGAATCCCAAGTGCCCAAGCCCACTCTATCAAATCCATGGGCCTAAATGTCACGACCCAAAACAGGGGCCATGACCGGCGCTAGGGAACGGGAATTCTTTCGAATCCGGAACCCGTAGCAAGCCTAAAAATAAAATAAAGCATGCCATAATAACAATAAAATATAATATGCAGCGGAAATAAAAATCATAATATCATCCATACCAACTGGATTTACTTCAAAACTCATCTCATCACATATATAAAATCTCTTTAATACAATCCAGTTTCAACATAATATATCTCCTTTAAAATAAATACATGAAATCTAAGACTTTAATTCACAACTACTGCAGTGTCTAGATAAAATAAATAAGACTCAAGTAGACAATTTACATAAAGAAGCCAGGGCGGAAGAAATCCGGCATATCGACCTGCTACTGAGGTCTGAGGAAGTTGACTCTCCTGAAAAATAGTCAACGGAGGGGAGTCAGACCTCACTGAGTGAATTACTATAATATATATACATACACACTAAGTGATAATGCATACAGTCAACAGTATATATAGATCTAATATATATACAGGCAATTACACACAAATGCAGAAAAATCATTTTTATATATTTTACTGAAAAATCCCAATTTATGAAGGATCACATAGAACCCTAGAATATCGCAACCTCAGAAAATAGTGTTAAACAACACTCTGGCCATACAGGCTCACTTATTCCAAATATATCCACTTAATCCATTTGGACAGTAGACTGGCCCCGAGACACTAAGTCAACCGAGCTCCAACAGTCTGACTGCCAGTGTGATTGGCCCCGAGACACTTGGTCAACCGAGCTCCAGCAATCACACCCAAAACCACATCTCACATATCAATAATCATAATCAAATCAATATCCACAAATAGTTAGTAATATAGCCTAAAGCTATAGGCGTACCGGTACGTACTCGGTCCTAGTGCTGCCCACTAGGTAGCACGTTCTATTGATATCCTTCATTAATAAATAATAAAACATTCATTCACAAATACATGATGCATGAATTTAAATAAATCAACAATATAAACCATATATATACTGGAAATATACCAAACATAAACCAGGTATATTTTGAGTATATATATGTCAAATAAATCCAATCAAATCATGAATTAAACTAAAAATATATTTAAAAACATTTTAAATATATTTTATTTACAAAACATGTATATAATTTATTATATACCAAAAATATACTTGAATATAAATCACATTATTTATGCATATTCAGTCAAAATAAAACATGCATTTTTCTAAATCATGCATCCTAAGCATATATATATAATATAGTAACTCACCTAATGCGCTCCACGAGACAGGTCCGACGGGCCTGGTCCACTAGCCCTCGGTCTCGGCGCAACTAAACAAGCAATAAATAACAAATATATGTATATAATATATACTTTATACTATATATTAAAATAATATTAAATTACACACATCAAATATACACCACACACATAAAAATATTAATATTTTAATAATTTATACCAAATAAAATTAATTAAATAACAATTAAAACAATTAAATACTTAATAAAATATTAGGGTATAATAAACCCTAATTAATTAAATATTCACACACAAGCTTTATTTAATAATTTAAAAATATGTATGAGTTCATGCAAGTCCGTAAATACATCTAAAATAATTAATAATAAATTGTTTACGTGAAAATTTCCCCGAAAATGCAAGTCCCGGGAAAATTTTACGTAAAACACTGTAAATAATATACCGTAATTAAAATAGGTTTTAAATACATATTAACTCGTAAAAATATCACATATATATTCAAAATTATTGACACTGCATATCCCGGTACAGTGAAAAAAATATTTTTAAAACACGAGATATTACACTAAACATGGATTTTTGGGCCCAAAGACAAATCGCTATAGATGGGCTTTAGAGCCCGTACTGTAGCCCTCTGAGTCAGCTTCGATCTGATATATAATGGGCACCGTGGGTCAACCGATGCCGCCACGAACGTCCATTTGAAGCCCAAGTGCCCAAGCCCACTCTATCAAATCCATGGGCCTAAACATGGGTTTTTGGGCCCAAAGACAAATTGCTATAGATGGGCTTTATAGCCCGCACTGTAGCCCTCGGAGTCAGCTTCGATTTGATATATTATGGGCCCCGTGGGTCAACCGATGCCACCACGAACGTCCATTTGAAGCCCAAGTGCCCAAGCCCACTCTATCAAATCCATGGGCCTAAACATGGGTTTTTGGGCCCAAAGACAAATCGCTATAGATGGGCTTTAAAGCCCGCACTGTAGCCCTCTGAGTCATCTTCGATCTGATATATTATGGGCCCCGTGGGTCAACCGATGCCGTCACGAACATCCATTTGAAGCCCAAGTGACCAAGCCCACTCTATCAAATCCATGGGCCTAAACATGGGTTTTTGGGCCCAAAGACAAATCGCTATAGATGGGCTTTAGAGCCCGCACTGTAGCCCTCTAAGTCAGCTCCGATCTGATATATTATGGGCCCCGTGGGTCAACCGAAGCCGCCACGAACGTCCATTTGAAGCCCAAGTGCGCAAGCCCACAATCAAATCCATGGGCCGAAATAGTGGTTTTCGGGCCCCAAAACAAAGGAATTTGGGCCCGAGGACGGAACGCTACAGACATAGTTTGTAGCGGCCCGTTATAGCCCTCTGAGTCAGCTTCGATTTGATATATTATGGGCCCCATGGGTCAACCGATGCCGCCACGAACGTCCATTTAAAGCCCAAGTGCGCAAGCCCACTCTATCAAATCCATGGGGCTAAACATGGGTTTTTGGGCCCAAAGACAAATCGCTATAGATGGGCTTTATAGACCGTACTGTAGCCCTCGGTGTCAGCTTTGATTTGATATATTATGGGCCCCGTGGGTCAACCGATGCCACCACGAACATCCATTTCAAGCCCAAGTGCCTAAGCCCACTCTATCAAATCCATGGGCCTAAACATGGGTTTTTGGGCCCAAAGACAAATCGCTATAGATGGGCTTTAGAGCCCGTACTGTTGCCCTCTGAGTCAGCTTTGATCTGACATATTATGGGCCCCGTGGGTCAACAGATACCGCCACGAACGTCCATTTGAAGCCCAAGTGCCCAAGCCCACTCTATCAAATCCATGGGCCTAAACATGGGTTTTTGGGCCCAAAGACAAATCGCTATAGATAGGCTTTAGAGCCCGCACTATAGCCCTCTGAGTCAGCTACGATCTGATATATTATGGGCCCCGTGGGTCAACCGATGCCGACACGAACGTCCATTTGAAGCCCAAGTGCGCAAGCCCACAATCAAATCCATGGGCTGAAATAGTGGTTTTCGGGCCCCAAAACAAAGGAATTTGGGCCCGAGGACGGCCCGCTACAGACACAATTTATAGCGGCCCATTATAGCCCTCTGAGTCAGCTTCGATTTGATATATTATGGGCCCCGTGGGTCAACCGATGCCGCCACGAACGTCCATTTGAAGCCCAAGTGCGCAAGCCCACTCTATCAAATCCATGGGCCTACACATGGGTTTTTGGGCCCAAAGACAAATCGCTATAGATGGGCTTTATAGCCCGTACTGTAGCCCTCGGTGTCAGCTTTGATTTGATATATTATGGGCCCCGTGGGTCAACCGATGCCACCACGAACGTCCATTTCAAGCCCAAGTGCCCAAGCCCACTCTATCGAATCCATGGGCCTAAACATGGGTTTTTAGGCCCAAAGACAAATCGCTATAGATGGGATTTAGAGCCTGTACTGTTGCGCTCTGAGTCAGATTCGATCTGACATATTATGGGCCCCGTGGATCAACAGATACCGCCACGAACGTCCATTTGAAGCCCAAGTGCCCAAGCCCACTCTATCAAATCCATGGGCCTAAACATGGGTTTTTGGGCCCAAAGACAAATCGCTGTAGATGGGCTTTAGAGCCCGCACTGTAGCCCTCTGAGTCAGCTACGATCTGATATATTATGGGCCCCGTGGGTCAACCGATGCCGCCACAAACGTCCATTTGAAGACCAAGTGCGCAAGCCCATAATCAAATCCATGGGCCGAAATAGTGGTTTTTGGGCCCCAAAACAAAGGAATATGGGCCCGAGGACGGCCCGCTACAGACACAATTTGTAGCGTCCCGTTATAGCCCTCTGAGTCAGCTTCGATTTGATATATTATGGGCCCCGTGGGTCAACCGATGCCGCCACAAACATCCATTTGAAGCCCAAGTGCGCAAGCCAACTTTATCAAATCCATGGGCCTACACATGGGTTTTTGGGCCCAAAGACAAATCGCTATAGATGGGCTTTATAGCCCGCACTGTAGCCCTCGGAGTCAGCTTTGATTTGATAGATTATGGGCCCCGTGGGTCAACCGATGCCACCACGAACGTCCATTTGAAGCCCAAGTGCCCAAGCCCACTCTATCAAATCCATGGGCCTAAACTTGGGTTTTTGGGCCCAAAGACAAATCGCTATAGATGGGCTTTATTGCCCGTACTGTAGCCCTCGGAGTCAGCTTCGATTTGATATGTTATGGGCCCCGTGGGTCAACCGATGCCCCCACGAACGTCCATTTGAAGCCCAAGTGCGCAAGCCCACTCTATCAAATCCATGGGCCTACACATGGGTTTTTGGGCCCAAAGACAAATCGCTATAGATGGGCTTTATAGCCCGCACTATAGCCCTCGGAGTCAGCTTCGATTTGATATATTATGGACCCCGTGGGTCAACCGATGCCACCACGAACGTCCATTTGAAGCCCAACTGCCCAAGCCCACTCTATCAAATCCATGGGCCTAAACATGGGTTTTTGGGCCCAAGGACAAATTGCTATAGATGGGCTCTAGAGCCCGCACTGTAGCCATCTAAGTCAGCTTCGATCTGATATATTATGGGCCCCGTGGGTCAACCGATGCCACCACGAACGTCCATTTGAAGCCCAAGTGCCCAAGCCCACTCTATCAAATCCATGGGCCTAAACATGGGTTTTTGGGCCCAAAGACAAATCGCTATAGATGGGCTTTATAGCCCGCACTGTAGCCCTCGGAGTCAGCATCAATTTGATATATTATGGGCCCCGTGGGTCGACCGATGCCCCCACGAACGTCCATTTGAAGCCCAAGTGCCCAAGCCCACTCTATCAAATCCATGGGCCTACACATGGGTTTTTGGGCCCAAAGCCAAATCGCTACAGATGGGCTTTTGAGCCCGCACTGTAGCCCTCTGAGTCAGCTACGATCTGATATATTATGGGACCCGTGGGTCAACCGATGCCGCCACGAACGTCCATTTGAAGCCCAAGTGCGCAAGCCCACAATCAAATCCATGGGCCGAAATAGTGGTTTTCGGGCCCCAAAACAAAGGAATTTGGGCCCGAGGACGGCCCGCAACAGACACAGTTTGTAGTGGCCCGTTATAGCCCTCTGAGTCAGCTTTGATTTGATATATTATGGGCCCCGTGGGTCAACCGATGCCGCCACGAACGTCCATTTGAAGCCCAAGTGCGCAAGCCCACTCTATCAAATCCATGGGCCTAAACATGGGTTTTTGGGCCCAAAGACAAATCGCTATAAATGGGCTTTAGAGCCCGTACTATAGCCCTCTGAGTCAGCTTTGATCTGATATATTATCGGCCCCGTGGGTCAACCGATGCCGCCACGAACGTTCATTTGAAGCCCAAGTGCCCAAGCCCACTCTATCAAATCCATGGGCCTAAACATGGGTTTTTAGGCCCAAAGACAAATCGCTATAGATGGGCTTTAGAGCCCGCACTGTAGCCCTCTGAGTCAGCTTCGATCTGATATATTATGGGCCCCATGGGTCAACCGATGCCGCCACGAACGTCCATTTGAAGCCCAAGTGCGCAAGCCCACAATCAAATCCATGGGCCGAAATAGTGGTTTTCGGTCCCCAAAACAAAGGAATTTGGGCCCGAGGACGGCCCGCTACAGACAGATTTTGTAGCGGCCCATTATAGCCCTCTGAGTCAGCTTCGATTTGATATATTATGGGCCCCGTGGGTCAACCGATGCCGCCACAAACATCCATTTGAAGCCCAAGTGCGCAAGCCAACTTTATCAAACCTACACATGGGTTTTTGGGCCCAAAGACAAATCGCTATAGATGGGCTTTATAGCCCGCACTATAGCCCTCGGAATCAGCTTTGATTTGATAGATTATGGGCCCCGTGGGTCAACCGATGCCACCACGAACGTCCATTTGAAGCCCAAGTGCCCAAGCCCACTCTATCAAATCCATAGGCCTAAACTTGGGTTGTTGGGCCCAAAGACAAATCGCTATAGATGGGCTTTATTGCCCGTACTGTAGCACTCGGAGTCAGCTTCGATTTGATATGTTATGGGCCCCGTGGGTCAACCGATGCCCCCACGAACGTCCATTTGAAGCCCAAGTGCGCAAGCCCACTCTATCAAATCCATAGGCCTACACATGGGTTTTTGGGCCCAAAGACAAATTGCTATAGATGGGCTTTATAGCCCGCACTATAGCCCTCGGAGTCAGCTTCGATTTGATATATTATGGACCCCGTGGGTCAACCGATGCCACCACGAACGTCCATTTGAAGCCCAAGTGCCCAAGCCCACTCTATCAAATCCATGGGCCTAAACATGGGTTTTTGGGCCCAAAGACAAATCGCTATAGATGGGCTTTAGAGCCCGCACTGTAGCCATCTGAGTCAGCTTCGATATGATATATTATGGGCCCCGTGGGTCAACCGATGCCACCACGAACATCCATTTGAAGCCCAAGTGCCCAAGCCCACTCTATGAAATCCATGGGCCTAAACATGGGTTTTTGGGCCCAAAGACAAATCGCTATAGATGGGCTTTATAGCCCGCACTGTAGCCCTCGGAGTCAGCATCAATTTGATATATTATGGGCCCCGTGGGTCAACCGATGCCCCCACGAACGTCCATTTGAAGCCCAAGTGCCCAAGCCCACTCTATCAAATCCATGGGCCTACACATGGGTTTTTGGGCCCAAAGACAAATCGCTACAGATGGGCTTTAGAGCCCGCACTGTAGCCCTCTGAGTCAGCTACGATCTGATATATTATGGGCCCCGTGGGTCAACCGATGCCGCCACGAACGTCCATTTGAAGCCCAAGTGCGCAAGCCCACAATCAAATCCATGGGCCGAAATAGTGGTTTTCGGGCCCCAAAACAAAGGAATTTGGGCCCGAGGACGGCCCGCTAAAGACATAGTTTGTAGCGGCCCATTATAGCCCTCTGAGTCCGCTTCGATTTGATATATTATGGGCCCCGTGGGTCAACCGATGCCGCCATGAACGTCCATTTGAAGCCCAAGTGCGCAAGCCCACTCTATCAAATCCATGGGCCTAAACATGGCTTTTTGGGCCCAAAGACAAATCGCTATAGATGGGCTTTAGAGCCCGTACTGTAGCCCTCTGAGTCAGCTTTGATCTGATATATTATCGGCCCCGTGGGTCAACCGATGCCGCCACGAACGTTCATTTGAAGCCCAAGTGCCCAAGCACACTCTATCAAATCCATGGGCCTAAACATGGGTTTTTAGGCCCAAAGACAAATCGCTATAGATGGGCTTTAGAGCCCGCACTGTAGCCCTCTGAGTCAGCTTCGATCTGATATATTATGGGCCCCATGGGTCAACCGATGCCGCCACGAACGTCCATTTGAAGCCCAAGTGCGCAAGCCCACAATCAAATCCATGGGCCGAAATAGTGGTTTTCGGGCCCCAAAACAAAGGAATTTGGGCCCGAGGACGGCCCGCTACAGAAACAGTTTGTAGCGGCTCGTTATAGCCCTCTGAGTCAGCTTCGATTTGATATATTATGGGCCCCATGGGTCAACCGATGCCGCCACAAACGACCATTTGAAGCCCAAGTGCGCAAGCCCACTCTATCAAATCCATGGGCCTACACATGGGTTTTTGGGCCCAAAGACAAATCGCTATAGATGGGCTTTATAGCCCGAACTGTAGCCCTCGGAGTCAGCTTCGATTTGATAGATTATGGGCCCCGTGGGTCAACCGATGCCACCACGAACGTCCATTTGAAGCCCAAGTGCCCAAGCCCACTCTATCAAATCCATGGGCCTAAACATGGATTTTTGGGCCCAAATACAAATCGCTATAGATGGGCTTTAGAGCCCACACTGTATCCCTCTGAGTCAGCTTCGATCTGATATATAATGGGCACCGTGGGTCAACCGATGCCGCCACGAACGTCCATTTGAAGCCCAAGTGCCTAAGACCACTCTATCAAATCCATGGGCCTAAACATGGGTTTTTGAGCCCAAAGACAAATCGCTATAGATGGGCTTTATAGCCCGCACTGTAGCCCTCGAAGTCAGCTTCGATCTGATATATTATGGGCCTCGTGGGTCAACCGATGCCACCACGAACGTCCATTTGAACCCCAAGTGCCCAAGCCCACTCTATCAAATCCATGGGCGTAAACATGGGTTTTTGGGCCCAAAGACAAATCGCTATAGATGGGCTTTAGAGCTCACACTGTAGCCCTCTGAGTCAGCTTCGATCTGATATATAATGGGCCCCGTGGGTCAACCGATGCCGCCACGAACGTCCATTTGAAGCCCAAGTGACCAAGCCCACTCTATCAAATCCATGGGCCTAAACATGGGTTTTTGGGCCCAAAGACAAATCGCTATAGATGGGCTTTAGAACCCGCACTGTAGCCTCTGAGTCAACTACGATCTGATATATTATGGGCCCCGTTGGTCAACTGAAGCCGCCACGAACGTCCATTTGAAGCCCAAGTGCGCAAGCCCACAATCAAATCCATGGGCCGAAATAGTGGTTTTCGGGCCCCAAAACAAAGGAATTTGGGCCCGAGGACGGCCCGCTACAGACATAGTTTGTAGCGGCCCATTATGGCCCTCTGACTCAGCTTCGATTTGATATATTATGGGCCCCATGGGTCAACCGATGCCGCCATGAACGTCCATTTGAAGCCCAAGTGCGCAAGCCCACTCTATCAAATCCATGGGCCTACACATGGGTTTTTGGGCCCAAAGTCAAATCGCTATAGATGGGCTTTATAGCCCGTACTATAGCCCTCAGTGTCAGCTTTGATTTGATATATTATGGGCCCCGTGGGTCAACCGATGCCACCACGAACGTCCATTTCAAGCCCAAGTGCCCAAGCCCACTCTATCAAATCCATGGGGGTTTTTGGGCCCAAAGACAAATCGCTATAGATGGGATTTAGAGCCCGTACTGTTGCCCTCTGAGTCAGCTTCGATCTGACATATTATGGGCCCCGTGGGTCAACCGATACCGCCACGATCGTCCATTTGAAGCCCAAGTGCCCAAGCCCACTCTATCAAATCCATGGGCCTAAACATGGGTTTTTGGGCCCAAAGACAAATCGCTATAGATGGGCTTTATAGCCCGCACTGTAGCCCTCGGAGTCAGCATCAATTTGATATATTATGGGCCCCGTGGGTCGACCGATGCCCCCACGAACGTCCATTTGAAGCCCAAGTGCCCAAGCCCACTCTATCAAATCCATGGGCCTACACATGGGTTTTTGGGCCCAAAGCCAAATCGCTACAGATGGGCTTTTGAGCCCGCACTGTAGCCCTCTGAGTCAGCTACGATCTGATATATTATGGGACCCGTGGGTCAACCGATGCCGCCACGAACGTCCATTTGAAGCCCAAGTGCGCAAGCCCACAATCAAATCCATGGGCCGAAATAGTGGTTTTCGGGCCCCAAAACAAAGGAATTTGGGCCCGAGGACGGCCCGCAACAGACACAGTTTGTAGTGGCCCGTTATAGCCCTCTGAGTCAGCTTTGATTTGATATATTATGGGCCCCGTGGGTCAACCGATGCCGCCACGAACGTCCATTTGAAGCCCAAGTGCGCAAGCCCACTCTATCAAATCCATGGGCCTAAACATGGGTTTTTGGGCCCAAAGACAAATCGCTATAAATGGGCTTTAGAGCCCGTACTATAGCCCTCTGAGTCAGCTTTGATCTGATATATTATCGGCCCCGTGGGTCAACCGATGCCGCCACGAACGTTCATTTGAAGCCCAAGTGCCCAAGCCCACTCTATCAAATCCATGGGCCTAAACATGGGTTTTTAGGCCCAAAGACAAATCGCTATAGATGGGCTTTAGAGCCCGCACTGTAGCCCTCTGAGTCAGCTTCGATCTGATATATTATGGGCCCCATGGGTCAACCGATGCCGCCACGAACGTCCATTTGAAGCCCAAGTGCGCAAGCCCACAATCAAATCCATGGGCCGAAATAGTGGTTTTAGGTCCCCAAAACAAAGGAATTTGGGCCCGAGGACGGCCCGCTACAGACAGATTTTGTAGCGGCCCATTATAGCCCTCTGAGTCAGCTTCGATTTGATATATTATGGGCCCCGTGGGTCAACCGATGCCGCCACAAACATCCATTTGAAGCCCAAGTGCGCAAGCCAACTTTATCAAACCTACACATGGGTTTTTGGGCCCAAAGACAAATCGCTATAGATGGGCTTTATAGCCCGCACTATAGCCCTCGGAATCAGCTTTGATTTGATAGATTATGGGCCCCGTGGGTCAACCGATGCCACCACGAACGTCCATTTGAAGCCCAAGTGCCCAAGCCCACTCTATCAAATCCATAGGCCTAAACTTGGGTTGTTGGGCCCAAAGACAAATCGCTATAGATGGGCTTTATTGCCCGTACTGTAGCACTCGGAGTCAGCTTCGATTTGATATGTTATGGGCCCCGTGGGTCAACCGATGCCCCCACGAACGTCCATTTGAAGCCCAAGTGCGCAAGCCCACTCTATCAAATCCATGGGCCTACACATGGGTTTTTGGGCCCAAAGACAAATTGCTATAGATGGGCTTTATAGCCCGCACTATAGCCCTCGGAGTCAGCTTCGATTTGATATATTATGGACCCCGTGGGTCAACCGATGCCACCACGAACGTCCATTTGAAGCCCAAGTGCCCAAGCCCACTCTATCAAATCCATGGGCCTAAACATGGGTTTTTGGGCCCAAAGACAAATCGCTATAGATGGGCTTTAGAGCCCGCACTGTAGCCATCTGAGTCAGCTTCGATATGATATATTATGGGCCCCGTGGGTCAACCGATGCCACCACGAACATCCATTTGAAGCCCAAGTTCCCAAGCCCACTCTATGAAATCCATGGGCCTAAACATGGGTTTTTGGGCCCAAAGACAAATCGCTATAGATGGGCTTTATAGCCCGCACTGTAGCCCTCGGAGTCAGCATCAATTTGATATATTATGGGCCCCGTGGGTCAACCGATGCCCCCACGAACGTCCATTTGAAGCCCAAGTGCCCAAGCCCACTCTATCAAATCCATGGGCCTACACATGGGTTTTTGGGCCCAAAGACAAATCGCTACAGATGGGCTTTAGAGCCCGCACTGTAGCCCTCTGAGTCAGCTACGATCTGATATATTATGGGCCCCGTGGGTCAACCGATGCCGCCACGAACGTCCATTTGAAGCCCAAGTGCGCAAGCCCACAATCGAATCCATGGGCCGAAATAGTGGTTTTCGGGCCCCAAAACAAAGGAATTTGGGCCCGAGGACGGCCCGCTAAAGACATAGTTTGTAGCGGCCCATTATAGCCCTCTGAGTCCGCTTCGATTTGATATATTATGGGCCCCGTGGGTCAACCGATGCCGCCATGAACGTCCATTTGAAGCCCAAGTGCGCAAGCCCACTCTATCAAATCCATGGGCCTAAACATGGCTTTTTGGGCCCAAAGACAAATCGCTATAGATGGGCTTTAGAGCCCGTACTGTAGCCCTCTGAGTCAGCTTTGATCTGATATATTATCGGCCCCGTGGGTCAACCGATGCCGCCACGAACGTTCATTTGAAGCCCAAGTGCCCAAGCACACTCTATCAAATCCATGGGCCTAAACATGGGTTTTTAGGCCCAAAGACAAATCGCTATAGATGGGCTTTAGAGCCCGCACTGTAGCCCTCTGAGTCAGCTTCGATCTGATATATTATGGGCCCCATGGGTCAACCGATGCCGCCACGAACGTCCATTTGAAACCCAAGTGCGCAAGCCCACAATCAAATCCATGGGCCGAAATAGTGGTTTTCGGGCCCCAAAACAAAGGAATTTGGGCCCGAGGACGGCCCGCTACAGAAACAGTTTGTAGCGGCTCGTTATAGCCCTCTGAGTCAGCTTCGATTTGATATATTATGGGCCCCATGGGTCAACCGATGCCGCCACAAACGACCATTTGAAGCCCAAGTGCGCAAGCCCACTCTATCAAATCCATGGGCCTACACATGGGTTTTTGGGCCCAAAGACAAATCGCTATAGATGGGCTTTATAGCCCGAACTGTAGCCCTCGGAGTCAGCTTCGATTTGATAGATTATGGGCCCCGTGGGTCAACCGATGCCACCACGAACGTCCATTTGAAGCCCAAGTGCCCAAGCCCACTCTATCAAATCCATGGGCCTAAACATGGATTTTTGGGCCCAAATACAAATCGCTATAGATGGGCTTTAGAGCCCACACTGTATCCCTCTGAGTCAGCTTCGATCTGATATATAATGGGCACCGTGGGTCAACCGATGCCGCCACGAACGTCCATTTGAAGCCCAAGTGCCTAAGACCACTCTATCAAATCCATGGGCCTAAACATGGGTTTTTGAGCCCAAAGACAAATCGCTATAGATGGGCTTTATAGCCCGCACTGTAGCCCTCGAAGTCAGCTTCGATCTGATATATTATGGGCCTCGTGGGTCAACCGATGCCACCACGAACGTCCATTTGAACCCCAAGTGCCCAAGCCCACTCTATCAAATCCATGGGCGTAAACATGGGTTTTTGGGCCCAAAGACAAATCGCTATAGATGGGCTTTAGAGCTCACACTGTAGCCCTCTGAGTCAGCTTCGATCTGATATATAATGGGCCCCGTGGGTCAACCGATGCCGCCACGAACGTCCATTTGAAGCCCAAGTGACCAAGCCCACTCTATCAAATCCATGGGCCTAAACATGGGTTTTTGGGCCCAAAGACAAATCGCTATAGATGGGCTTTAGAACCCGCACTGTAGCCTCTGAGTCAACTACGATCTGATATATTATGGGCCCCGTTGGTCAACTGAAGCCGCCACGAACGTCCATTTGAAGCCCAAGTGCGCAAGCCCACAATCAAATCCATGGGCCGAAATAGTGGTTTTCGGGCCCCAAAACAAAGGAATTTGGGCCCGAGGACGGCCCGCTACAGACATAGTTTGTAGCGGCCCATTATGGCCCTCTGACTCAGCTTCGATTTGATATATTATGGGCCCCATGGGTCAACCGATGCCGCCATGAACGTCCATTTGAAGCCCAAGTGCGCAAGCCCACTCTATCAAATCCATGGGCCTACACATGGGTTTTTGGGCCCAAAGTCAAATCGCTATAGATGGGCTTTATAGCCCGTACTATAGCCCTCAGTGTCAGCTTTGATTTGATATATTATGGGCCCCGTGGGTCAACCGATGCCACCACGAACGTCCATTTCAAGCCCAAGTGCCCAAGCCCACTCTATCAAATCCATGGGGGTTTTTGGGCCCAAAGACAAATCGCTATAGATGGGATTTAGAGCCCGTACTGTTGCCCTCTGAGTCAGCTTCGATCTGACATATTATGGGCCCCGTGGGTCAACCGATACCGCCACGATCGTCCATTTGAAGCCCAAGTGCCCAAGCCCACTCTATCAAATCCATGGGCCTAAACATGGGTTTTTGGGCCCAAAGACAAATCGCTATAGATGGGCTTTATAGCCCGCACTGTAGCCCTCGGAGTCAGCATCAATTTGATATATTATGGGCCCCGTGGGTCGACCGATGCCCCCACGAACGTCCATTTGAAGCCCAAGTGCCCAAGCCCACTCTATCAAATCCATGGGCCTACACATGGGTTTTTGGGCCCAAAGCCAAATCGCTACAGATGGGCTTTTGAGCCCGCACTGTAGCCCTCTGAGTCAGCTACGATCTGATATATTATGGGACCCGTGGGTCAACCGATGCCGCCACGAACGTCCATTTGAAGCCCAAGTGCGCAAGCCCACAATCAAATCCATGGGCCGAAATAGTGGTTTTCGGGCCCCAAAACAAAGGAATTTGGGCCCGAGGACGGCCCGCAACAGACACAGTTTGTAGTGGCCCGTTATAGCCCTCTGAGTCAGCTTTGATTTGATATATTATGGGCCCCGTGGGTCAACCGATGCCGCCACGAACGTCCATTTGAAGCCCAAGTGCGCAAGCCCACTCTATCAAATCCATGGGCCTAAACATGGGTTTTTGGGCCCAAAGACAAATCGCTATAAATGGGCTTTAGAGCCCGTACTATAGCCCTCTGAGTCAGCTTTGATCTGATATATTATCGGCCCCGTGGGTCAACCGATGCCGCCACGAACGTTCATTTGAAGCCCAAGTGCCCAAGCCCACTCTATCAAATCCATGGGCCTAAACATGGGTTTTTAGGCCCAAAGACAAATCGCTATAGATGGGCTTTAGAGCCCGCACTGTAGCCCTCTGAGTCAGCTTCGATCTGATATATTATGGGCCCCATGGGTCAACCGATGCCGCCACGAACGTCCATTTGAAGCCCAAGTGCGCAAGCCCACAATCAAATCCATGGGCCGAAATAGTGGTTTTAGGTCCCCAAAACAAAGGAATTTGGGCCCGAGGACGGCCCGCTACAGACAGATTTTGTAGCGGCCCATTATAGCCCTCTGAGTCAGCTTCGATTTGATATATTATGGGCCCCGTGGGTCAACCGATGCCGCCACAAACATCCATTTGAAGCCCAAGTGCGCAAGCCAACTTTATCAAACCTACACATGGGTTTTTGGGCCCAAAGACAAATCGCTATAGATGGGCTTTATAGCCCGCACTATAGCCCTCGGAATCAGCTTTGATTTGATAGATTATGGGCCCCGTGGGTCAACCGATGCCACCACGAACGTCCATTTGAAGCCCAAGTGCCCAAGCCCACTCTATCAAATCCATAGGCCTAAACTTGGGTTGTTGGGCCCAAAGACAAATCGCTATAGATGGGCTTTATTGCCCGTACTGTAGCACTCGGAGTCAGCTTCGATTTGATATGTTATGGGCCCCGTGGGTCAACCGATGCCCCCACGAACGTCCATTTGAAGCCCAAGTGCGCAAGCCCACTCTATCAAATCCATGGGCCTACACATGGGTTTTTGGGCCCAAAGACAAATTGCTATAGATGGGCTTTATAGCCCGCACTATAGCCCTCGGAGTCAGCTTCGATTTGATATATTATGGACCCCGTGGGTCAACCGATGCCACCACGAACGTCCATTTGAAGCCCAAGTGCCCAAGCCCACTCTATCAAATCCATGGGCCTAAACATGGGTTTTTGGGCCCAAAGACAAATCGCTATAGATGGGCTTTAGAGCCCGCACTGTAGCCATCTGAGTCAGCTTCGATATGATATATTATGGGCCCCGTGGGTCAACCGATGCCACCACGAACATCCATTTGAAGCCCAAGTGCCCAAGCCCACTCTATGAAATCCATGGGCCTAAACATGGGTTTTTGGGCCCAAAGACAAATCGCTATAGATGGGCTTTATAGCCCGCACTGTAGCCCTCGGAGTCAGCATCAATTTGATATATTATGGGCCCCGTGGGTCAACCGATGCCCCCACGAACGTCCATTTGAAGCCCAAGTGCCCAAGCCCACTCTATCAAATCCATGGGCCTACACATGGGTTTTTGGGCCCAAAGACAAATCGCTACAGATGGGCTTTAGAGCCCGCACTGTAGCCCTCTGAGTCAGCTACGATCTGATATATTATGGGCCCCGTGGGTCAACCGATGCCGCCACGAACGTCCATTTGAAGCCCAAGTGCGCAAGCCCACAATCGAATCCATGGGCCGAAATAGTGGTTTTCGGGCCCCAAAACAAAGGAATTTGGGCCCGAGGACGGCCCGCTAAAGACATAGTTTGTAGCGGCCCATTATAGCCCTCTGAGTCCGCTTCGATTTGATATATTATGGGCCCCGTGGGTCAACCGATGCCGCCATGAACGTCCATTTGAAGCCCAAGTGCGCAAGCCCACTCTATCAAATCCATGGGCCTAAACATGGCTTTTTGGGCCCAAAGACAAATCGCTATAGATGGGCTTTAGAGCCCGTACTGTAGCCCTCTGAGTCAGCTTTGATCTGATATATTATCGGCCCCGTGGGTCAACCGATGCCGCCACGAACGTTCATTTGAAGCCCAAGTGCCCAAGCACACTCTATCAAATCCATGGGCCTAAACATGGGTTTTTAGGCCCAAAGACAAATCGCTATAGATGGGCTTTAGAGCCCGCACTGTAGCCCTCTGAGTCAGCTTCGATCTGATATATTATGGGCCCCATGGGTCAACCGATGCCGCCACGAACGTCCATTTGAAGCCCAAGTGCGCAAGCCCACAATCAAATCCATGGGCCGAAATAGTGGTTTTCGGGCCCCAAAACAAAGGAATTTGGGCCCGAGGACGGCCCGCTACAGAAACAGTTTGTAGCGGCTCGTTATAGCCCTCTGAGTCAGCTTCGATTTGATATATTATGGGCCCCATGGGTCAACCGATGCCGCCACAAACGACCATTTGAAGCCCAAGTGCGCAAGCCCACTCTATCAAATCCATGGGCCTACACATGGGTTTTTGGGCCCAAAGACAAATCGCTATAGATGGGCTTTATAGCCCGAACTGTAGCCCTCGGAGTCAGCTTCGATTTGATAGATTATGGGCCCCGTGGGTCAACCGATGCCACCACGAACGTCCATTTGAAGCCCAAGTGCCCAAGCCCACTCTATCAAATCCATGGGCCTAAACATGGATTTTTGGGCCCAAATACAAATCGCTATAGATGGGCTTTAGAGCCCACACTGTATCCCTCTGAGTCAGCTTCGATCTGATATATAATGGGCACCGTGGGTCAACCGATGCCGCCACGAACGTCCATTTGAAGCCCAAGTGCCTAAGACCACTCTATCAAATCCATGGGCCTAAACATGGGTTTTTGAGCCCAAAGACAAATCGCTATAGATGGGCTTTATAGCCCGCACTGTAGCCCTCGAAGTCAGCTTCGATCTGATATATTATGGGCCTCGTGGGTCAACCGATGCCACCACGAACGTCCATTTGAACCCCAAGTGCCCAAGCCCACTCTATCAAATCCATGGGCGTAAACATGGGTTTTTGGGCCCAAAGACAAATCGCTATAGATGGGCTTTAGAGCTCACACTGTAGCCCTCTGAGTCAGCTTCGATCTGATATATAATGGGCCCCGTGGGTCAACCGATGCCGCCACGAACGTCCATTTGAAGCCCAAGTGACCAAGCCCACTCTATCAAATCCATGGGCCTAAACATGGGTTTTTGGGCCCAAAGACAAATCGCTATAGATGGGCTTTAGAACCCGCACTGTAGCCTCTGAGTCAACTACGATCTGATATATTATGGGCCCCGTTGGTCAACTGAAGCCGCCACGAACGTCCATTTGAAGCCCAAGTGCGCAAGCCCACAATCAAATCCATGGGCCGAAATAGTGGTTTTCGGGCCCCAAAACAAAGGAATTTGGGCCCGAGGACGGCCCGCTACAGACATAGTTTGTAGCGGCCCATTATGGCCCTCTGACTCAGCTTCGATTTGATATATTATGGGCCCCATGGGTCAACCGATGCCGCCATGAACGTCCATTTGAAGCCCAAGTGCGCAAGCCCACTCTATCAAATCCATGGGCCTACACATGGGTTTTTGGGCCCAAAGTCAAATCGCTATAGATGGGCTTTATAGCCCGTACTATAGCCCTCAGTGTCAGCTTTGATTTGATATATTATGGGCCCCGTGGGTCAACCGATGCCACCACGAACGTCCATTTCAAGCCCAAGTGCCCAAGCCCACTCTATCAAATCCATGGGGGTTTTTGGGCCCAAAGACAAATCGCTATAGATGGGATTTAGAGCCCGTACTGTTGCCCTCTGAGTCAGCTTCGATCTGACATATTATGGGCCCCGTGGGTCAACCGATACCGCCACGATCGTCCATTTGAAGCCCAAGTGCCCAAGCCCACTCTATCAAATCCATGGGCCTAAACATGGGTTTTTGGGCCCAAAGACAAATCGCTATAGATGGGCTTTAGAGCCCGTACTGTAGCCCTCTGAGTCAGCTTCGATCTGATATATTATGGGCCCCGTGGGTCAACCGATGCCGCCACGAACGTCCATTTGAAGCCCAAGTGCGCAAGCCCACAATCAAATCCATGGGCCGAAATAGTGGTTTTCGGGCCCTAAAACAAAGGAATTTGGGCCCGAGGACGGCCCGCTACAGTTGTAGTTTGTAGCAGTCCGTTATAGCCCTCAGAGTCAGCTTCGATTTGATATATTATGGGCCCCGTGGGTCAACCGATGCCGCCACAAACATCCGTTTGAAGCCCAAGTGCGCAAGCCCACTCTATCAAATCCATGGGCCTACACATGGGTTTTTGGGCCCAAAGACAAATCGCTATAGATGGGCTTTATAGCCCGCACTGTAGCCCTCGGAGTCAGCTTCGATTTGATATATTATGGACCCCGTGGGTCAACCGATGCCACCACGAACGTCCATTTGAAGCCCAAGTGCCCAAGCCCACTCTATCAAATCCATGGGCCTAAACATGGGTTTTTGGGCCCAAAGACAAATCGCTAAAGATGGGCTTTAGAGCCCGCACTGTAGCCATCTGAGTCAGCTTCGATCTGATATATTATGGGCCCCGTGGGTCAACCGATGCCGCCACGAACGTCCATTTGAAGCCCAAGTGCCCAAGCCCACTCTATGAAATCCATGGGCCTAAACATTGGTTTTTGGGCCCAAAGACAAATCGCTATAGATGGGCTTGATAGCCCGCACTATTGCCCTCGGAGTCAGCTTCGATTTGATATATTATGGGCCCCGTGGGTCAACCGATGCCCCCACGAACGTCCATTTGATGCCCAAGTGCCCAAGCCCACTCTATCAAATCCATGGGCCTAAACATGGGTTTCTGGGCCCAAAGACAAATCGCTATAGATGGGCTTTAGAGCCCGCACTGTAGCCCTCTAAGTCAGCTTCGATCTGATATATTATGGGCCCCGTGGGTCAACCGATGCCGCCACGAACGTCCATTTGAAGCCCAAGTACCCAAGCCCACTCTATCAAATCCATGGGTCTAAACATGGGTTTTTGGGCCCAAAGACAAATCGCTATAGATGGGCTTTAGAGCCCGTACTGTAGCCCTTTGAGTCAACTTCGATCTGATATATTATGGGCCCCGTGGGTCAACCGATGCCACCACGAACGTCCATTTGAAGCCCAAGTGCCCAAGCCCACTCTATCAAATCCATGGGCCTAAACATGGGTTTTTGGGCCCAAAGACAAATCGCTATAGATGGGCTTTAGAACCCGCACTGTAGCCATCTGAGTCAGCTTCGATCTGATATATTATGGGCCCCGTGGGTCAACCGATGCCGCCACGAACGTCCATTTGAAGCCCAAGTGCCCAAGCCCACTCTATCAAATCCATGGGCCTAAACATTGGTTTTTGGGCCCAAAGACAAATCGCTATAGATGGGCTTTATAGCCCGCACTGTTGCCCTCGGAGTCAGCTTCGATTTGATATATTATGGGCCCCGTGGGTCAACCGATGCCCCCACGAACGTCCATTTGATGCCCAAGTGCCCAAGCCCACTCTATCAAATCCATGGGCCTAAACATGGGTTTCTGGGCCCAAAGACAAATCGCTATAGATGGGCTTTAGAGCCCGCACTGTAGCCCTCTAAGTCAGCTTCGATCTGATATATTATGGGCCCCGTGGGTCAACCGATGCCGCCACGAACGTCCATTTGAAGCCCAAGTACCCAAGCCCACTCTATCAAATCCATGGGTCTAAACATGGGTTTTTGGGCCCAAAGACAAATCGCTATAGATGGGCTTTAGAGCCCGTACTGTAGCCCTTTGAGTCAACTTCGATCTGATATATTATGGGCCCCGTGGGTCAACCGATGCGACCACGAACGTCCATTTGAAGCCCAAGTGCCCAAGCCCACTCTATCAAATCCATGGGCCTAAACATTGGTTTTTGGGCCCAAAGACAAATCGCTATAGATCGGCTTTAGAGCCCGCACTGTAGCCCTCTGAGTCAACTTCGATCTGATATATTATGGGCCCTGTGGGTCAACCGATGCCACCACAAACGTCCATTTGAAGCCCAAGTGCGCAAGCCCACAATCAAATCCATCGGCCGAAATAGTGGTTTTTGGGCTCCAAAACAAAGGAATTTGGGCCCGAGGACGGCCCGCTACAGACACAGTTTGTAGCGGCCCGTTATAGCCCTCTGAGTCAGCTTTGATTTGATATATTACGGGCCCCGTGGGTCAATCGATGCCGCCACAAACGTCCATTTGAAGCCCAAGTGCGCAAGCCCACTCTATCAAATCCATGGGCCTACACATGGGTTTTTGGGCCCAAAGACAAATCGCTATAGATGGGCTTTATAGCCCGCACTGTAGCCCTCGGAGTCAGCTTCGATTTGATATATTATGGGCCCCGTGGGTCAACCGATGCCACCACGAACGTCCATTTGAAGCCCAAGTGCCCAAGCCCACTCTATCAAATCCATGGGCCTAAACAGGACTTTTGGGCCCAAAGACAAATCGCTATAGATGGGCTTTAGAGCCCGCACTGTAGCCCTCTGAGTCAGCTTCGATCTGATATATAATGGGCACCGTGGGTCAACCGATGCCGCCACGAACGTCCATTTAAAGCCCAAGTGCCCAAGCCCACTCTATCAAATCCATGGGCCTAAACATGGGTTTTTGGGCCCAAAGACAAATCGCTATAGATGGGCTTTATAGCCCGCACTGTAGCCCTCAGAGTCAGCTTCGATTTGATATATTATGGGCCCCGTGGGTCAACCGATGCCACCACGAACGTCCATTTGAAGCCCAAGTGCCCAAGCCCACTCTATCAAATCCATGGGCCTGAACATGGATTTTTGGGCCCAAAGACAAATTGCTATAGATGGGCTTTAGAGCCCGCACTGTAGCCCTCTGAGTCAGCTTCGATCTGATATATAATGGGCACTGTGGGTCAACCGATGCCGCCACGAACGTCCATTTGAAGCCCAAGTGCCCAAGCCCACTCTATCAAATCCATGGGCCTAAACATTTGTTTTTGGGCGCAAAGACAAATCGCTATAGATGGGCTTTATAACCCGTACTGTAGCCCTCGGAGTCAGCTTCGATTTGATATATTATGGGCCCCGTGGGTCAACCGATGCCACCACGAACGTCCATTTGAAGCCCAAGTGCCCAAGCCCACTCTATCAAATCCATGGGCCTAAACATGGGTTTTTGGGCCCAAAGTCAAATCGCTATAGATGGGCTTTAGAGCCCACACTGTAGCCCTCTGAGTCAGCTACGATCTGATATATCATGGGCCCCGTGGGTCAACCGAAGCCGCCACGAACGTCCATTTGAATCCCAAGTGCGCAAGCCCACAATCAAATCCATGGGCCGAAATAGTGGTTTTCGGGCCCCAAAACAAAGGAATTTGGGCCCGAGGACGGCCCGCTACAGACATAGTTTGCAGCGGCCCGTTATAGCCCTCTGAGTCAGCTTCGATTTGATATATTATGGGCCCCATGGGTCATCCGATGTCGCCAGGAACGTCCATTTGAAGCCCAAGTGCGCAAGCCCACTCTATCAAATCCATGGGCCTACACATGGGTTTTTGGGCTCAAAGACAAATCGCTATAGATGGGCTTTATAGCCCGTACTGTAGCCCTCGGTGTCAGCTTCGATCTGATATATTATGGGCCCCGTGGGTCAACCGATGCCGCCACGAACGTCCATTTGAAGCCCAAGTGCGCAAGCCCACAATCAAATCCATGTGCCGAAATAGTGGTTTTCGGGCCCCAAAACAAAGGAATTTGGGCCCGAGGACGGCCCGCTACAGACATAGTTTGTAGCGGCCCGTTATAGCTCTCTGAGTCAGCTTCGATTTGATATATTATGGGCCCCGTGGGTCAACCGATGCCGCCACAAACATCCATTTGAAGCCCAAGTGCGCAAGCCCACTCTATGAAATCCATGGGTCTACACATGGGTTTTTGGGCCCAAAGACAAATCGCTATAGATGGGCTTTATAGCCCGCACTGTAGCCCTCGGAGTCAGCTTCGATTTGATATGTTATGGGCCTCGTGGGTCAACCGATGCCCCCACGAACGTCCATTTGAAGCCCAAGTGCGCAAGCCCACTCTATCAAATCCATGGGCCTACACATGGGTTTTTGGGCCCAAAGACAAATCGCTATAGATGGGCTTTATAGCCTGCACTGTAGCCCTCGGAGTCAGCTTCGATTTGATATATTATGGACCCCGTGGGTCAACCGATGCCACCACGAACGTCCATTTGAAGCCCAAGTGCCCAAGCCCACTCTATCAAATCCATGTGCCTAAACATGGGTTTTTGGGCCCAAAGACAAAACGCTATAGATGGGCTTTAGAGCCCGCACTGTAGCCATCTGAGTCAGCTTCGATCTGATATATTATGGGCCCCGTGGGTCAACCGATGCCGCCACGAACGTCCATTTGAAGCCCAAGTGCCCAAGCCCACTATATCAAATCCATGGGCCTAAACATGGGTTTTTGGGCCCAAAGACAAATCGCTATAGATCGGCTTTAGAGCCCGCACTGTAGCCCTCTGAGTCAGCTTCGATCTGATATATTATGGGCCCCGTGCGTCAACCGATGCCGCCACGAACTTCCATTTGAAGCCCAAGTGCGCAAGCCCACAATCAAATCCATCGGCCGAAATAGTGGTTTTCGGGCTCCAAAACAAAGGAATTCGGGCCCGAGGACGGCCCGCTACAGACACAGTTTGTAGCGGCCCGTTATAGCCCTCTGAGTCAGCTTTGATTTGATATATTATGGGCCCCGTGGGTCAATCGATGCCGCCACAAACGTCCATTTGAAGCCCAAGTGCGCAAGCCCACTCTATCAAATCCATGGGCCTACACATGGGTTTTTGGGCCCAAAGACAAATCGCTATAGATAGGCTTTATAGCCCGCACTGTAGCACTCGGAGTCAGCTTCGATTTGATATATTATGGGCCCCGTGGGTCAACCGATGCCACCACGAACGTCCATTTGAAGCCCAAGTGCCCAAGCCCACTCTATCAAATCCATGGGCCTAAACATGGGTTTTTGGGCCCAAAGTCAAATCGCTATAGATGGGCTTTAGAGCCCACACTGTAGCCCTCTGAGTCAGCTACGATCTGATATATCATGGGCCCCGTGGGTCAACCGAAGCCGCCACGAACGTCCATTTGAATCCCAAGTGCGCAAGCCCACAATCAAATCCATGGGCCGAAATAGTGGTTTTCGGGCCCCAAAACAAAGGAATTTGGGCCCGAGGACGGCCCGCTACAGACATAGTTTGTAGCGGCCCGTTATAGCCCTCTGAGTCAGCTTCGATTTGATATATTATGGGCCCCATGGGTCATCCGATGTCGCCATGAACGTCCATTAGAAGCCCAAGTGCGCAAGCCCACTCTATCAAATCCATGGGCCTACACATGGGTTTTTGGGCTCAAAGACAAATCGCTATAGATGGGCTTTATAGCCCGTACTGTAGCCCTCGGTGTCAGCTTCGATCTGATATATTATGGGCCCCGTGGGTCAACCGATGCCGCCACGAACGTCCATTTGAAGCCCAAGTGCGCAAGCCCACAATCAAATCCATGGGCCGAAATAGTGGTTTTCGGGCCCCAAAACAAAGGAATTTGGGCCCGAGGACGGCCCGCTACAGACATAGTTTGTAGCGGCCCGTTATAGCTCTCTGAGTCAGCTTCGATTTGATATATTATGGGCCCCGTGGGTCAACCGATGCCGCCACAAACATCCATTTGAAGCCCAAGTGCGCAAGCCCACTCTATGAAATCCATGGGTCTACACATGGGTTTTTGGGCCCAAAGACAAATCGCTATAGATGGGCTTTATAGCCCGCACTGTAGCCCTCGGAGTCAGCTTCGATTTGATATGTTATGGGCCTCGTGGGTCAACCGATGCCCCCACGAACGTCCATTTGAAGCCCAAGTGCGCAAGCCCACTCTATCAAATCCATGGGCCTACACATGGGTTTTTGGGCCCAAAGACAAATCGCTATAGATGGGCTTTATAGCCTGCACTGTAGCCCTCGGAGTCAGCTTCGATTTGATAGATTATGGACCCCGTGGGTCAACCGATGCCACCACGAACGTCCATTTGAAGCCCAAGTGCCCACGCCCACTCTATCAAATCCATGTGCCTAAACATGGGTTTTTGGGCCCAAAGACAAAACGCTATAGATGGGCTTTAGAGCCCGCACTGTAGCCATCTGAGTCAGCTTCGATCTGATATATTATGGGCCCCGTGGGTCAACCGATGCCGCCACGAACGTCCATTTGAAGCCCAAGTGCCCAAGCCCACTCTATCAAATCCATGGGCCTAAACATGGGTTTTTGGGCCCAAAGACAAATCGCTATAGATCGGCTTTAGAGCCCGCACTGTAGCCCTCTGAGTCAGCTTCGATCTGATATATTATGGGCCCCGTGCGTCAACCGATGCCGCCACGAACTTCCATTTGAAGCCCAAGTGCGCAAGCCCACAATCAAATCCATCGGCCGAAATAGTGGTTTTCGGGCTCCAAAACAAAGGAATTCGGGCCCGAGGACGGCCCGCTACAGACACAGTTTGTAGCGGCCCGTTATAGCCCTCTGAGTCAGCTTTGATTTGATATATTATGGGCCCCGTGGGTCAATCGATGCCGCCACAAACGTCCATTTGAAGCCCAAGTGCGCAAGCCCACTCTATCAAATCCATGGGCCTACACATGGGTTTTTGGGCCCAAAGACAAATCGCTATAGATGGGCTTTATAGCCCGCACTGTAGCACTCGGAGTCAGCTTCGATTTGATATATTATGGGCCCCGTGGGTCAACCGATGCCACCACGAACGTCCATTTGAAGCCCAAGTGCCCAAGCCCACTCTATCAAATCCATGGGCCTAAACATGGGTTTTTGAGCCCAAAGACAAATCGCTATAGATGGGCTTTATAGCCCGCACTGTAGCCCTCGGAGTCAGCTTCGATTTGATATATTATGGGCCCCGTGGGTCAACCGATGCCACCACGAACGTCCATTTGAAGCCCAAGTGCCCAAGCCCACTCTATCAAATCCATGGGCCTAAACATGGATTTTTGGGCCCAAAGACAAATCGCTATAGATGGGCTTTAGAGCCCGCACTGTAGCCCTCTGAGTCAGCTTCGATCTGATATATAATGGGCACCGTGGGTGAACCGATGCCGCCTCGAACGTCCATTTAAAGCCCAAGTGCCCAAGCCCACTCTATCAAATCCATGGGCCTAAACATGGGTTTTTGGGCCCAAAGACAAATCGCTATAGCTGGGCTTTATAGCCCGCACTGTAGCCCTCAGAGTCAGCTTCGATTTGATATATTATGGGCCCCGTGGGTCAACCGATGCCACCACGAACGTCCATTTGAAGCCCAAGTGCCCAAGCCCACTCTATCAAATCCATGGGCCTGAACATGGATTTTTGGGCCCAAAGACAATTCGCTATAGATGGGCTTTAGAGCCCGCACTGTAGCCCTCTGTGTCAGCTTCGATCTGATATATAATGGGCACCGTGGGTCAACCGATGCCGCCACGAACGTCCATTTGAAGCCCAAGTGCCCAAGCCCACTCTATCAAATCCATGGGCCTAAACATGGGTTTTTGGGCCCAAAGACAAATCGCTATAGATGGGCTTTATAGCCCGCACTGTAGCCCTCGGAGTCAGCTTCGATTTGATATATTATGGGCCCCGTGGGTCAACCGATGCCTCCATGAACGTCCATTTGAAGCCCAAGTGCCCAAGCCCACTCTATCAAATCCATGGGCCTAAACATGGGTTTTTGGGCCCAAAGTCAAATCGCTATAGATGGGCTTTAGAGCCGACACTGTAGCCCTCTGAGTCAGCTACGATCTGATATATTATGGGCCCCGTGGGTCAACCGAAGCCACCACGAACGTCCATTTGAAGCCCAAGTGCGCAAGCCCACAATCAAATCCATGGGCTGAAATAGTGGTTTTCGGGCCCCAAAACAAAGGAATTTGGGCCCGATGACGGCTCGCTACAGACATAGTTTGTAGTGGCCCGTTATAGCCCTCTGAGTCAGCTTCGATTTGATATATTATGGGCCCCATGGGTCATCCGATGCCGCCAGGAACGTCCATTTGAAGCCCAAGTGCGCAAGCCCACTCTATCAAATCCATGGGCCTACACATGGGTTTTTGGGCCCAAAGACAAATCGCTATAGATGGGCTTTATAGCCCGTACTGTAGCCCTCGGTGTCAGCTTCGATCTGATATATTATGGGCCCCGTGGGTCAACCGATGCCGCCACGAACGTCCATTTGAAGCCCAAGTGCGCAAGCCCACAATCAAATCCATGGGCCGAAATAGTGGTTTTCGGGCCCTAAAACAAAGGAATTTGGGCCCGAGGACGGCCCGCTACAGACATAGTTTGTAGCGGCCCGTTATAGCTCTCTGAGTCAGCTTCGATTTGATATATTATGGGCCCCGTGGGTCAACCGATGCCCCCACGAACGTCCATTTGAAGCCCAAGTGCGCAAGCCCACTCTATCAAATCCATGGGCCTACACATGGGTTTTTGGGCCCAAAGACAAATCGCTATAGATGGGCTTTATAGCCCGCACTGTAGCCCTCGGAGTCAGCTTCGATTTGATATATTATGGACCCCGTGGGTCAACCGATGCCACCACGAACGTCCATTTGAAGCCCAAGTGCCCAAGCCCACTCTATCAAATCCATGGGCCTAAACATGGGTTTTTGGGCCCAAAGACAAATCGCTATAGATCGGCTTTAGAGCCCGCACTGTAGCCCTCTGAGTCAGCTTCGATCTGATATAATATGGGCCCCGTGCGTCAACCGATGCCGCCACGAACTTCCATTTGAAGCCCAAGTGCGCAAGCCCACAATCAAATCCATCGGCCGAAATAGTGGTTTTCGGGCTCCAAAACAAAGGAATTCGGGCCCGAGGACGGCCCGCTACAGACACAGTTTGTAGCGGCCCGTTATAGCCCTCTGAGTCAGCTTTGATTTGATATATTATGGGCCCCGTGGGTCAATCGATGCCGCCACAAACGTCCATTTGAAGCCCAAGTGCGCAAGCCCACTCTATCAAATCCATGGGCCTACACATGGGTTTTTGGGCCCAAAGACAAATCGCTATAGATGGGCTTTATAGCCCGCACTGTAGCACTCGGAGTCAGCTTCGATTTGATATATTATGGGCCCCGTGGGTCAACCGATGCCACCACGAACGTCCATTTGAAGCCCAAGTGCCCAAGCCCACTCTATCAAATCCATGGGCCTAAACATGGGTTTTTGAGCCCAAAGACAAATCGCTATAGATGGGCTTTATAGCCCGCACTGTAGCCCTCGGAGTCAGCTTCGATTTGATATATTATGGGCCCCGTGGGTCAACCGATGCCACCACGAACGTCCATTTGAAGCCCAAGTGCCCAAGCCCACTCTATCAAATCCATGGGCCTAAACATGGATTTTTGGGCCCAAAGACAAATCGCTATAGATGGGCTTTAGAGCCCGCACTGTAGCCC
Source organism: Mallotus nudiflorus (assembly GCA_947683625.1). Lineage (NCBI taxonomy): Eukaryota > Viridiplantae > Streptophyta > Magnoliopsida > Malpighiales > Euphorbiaceae > Mallotus > Mallotus nudiflorus. The sequence continues at coordinate 87,952 of CANTUR010001126.1, read as the reverse complement.
TCTGAGTCAGCTTCGATCTGATATATAATGGGCACCGTGGGTGAACCGATGCCGCCTCGAACGTCCATTTAAAGCCCAAGTGCCCAAGCCCACTCTATCAAATCCATGGGCCTAAACATGGGTTTTTGGGCCCAAAGACAAATCGCTATAGCTGGGCTTTATAGCCCGCACTGTAGCCCTCAGAGTCAGCTTCGATTTGATATATTATGGGCCCCGTGGGTCAACCGATGCCACCACGAACGTCCATTTGAAGCCCAAGTGCCCAAGCCCACTCTATCAAATCCATGGGCCTGAACATGGATTTTTGGGCCCAAAGACAATTCGCTATAGATGGGCTTTAGAGCCCGCACTGTAGCCCTCTGTGTCAGCTTCGATCTGATATATAATGGGCACCGTGGGTCAACCGATGCCGCCACGAACGTCCATTTGAAGCCCAAGTGCCCAAGCCCACTCTATCAAATCCATGGGCCTAAACATGGGTTTTTGGGCCCAAAGACAAATCGCTATAGATGGGCTTTATAGCCCGCACTGTAGCCCTCGGAGTCAGCTTCGATTTGATATATTATGGGCCCCGTGGGTCAACCGATGCCTCCATGAACGTCCATTTGAAGCCCAAGTGCCCAAGCCCACTCTATCAAATCCATGGGCCTAAACATGGGTTTTTGGGCCCAAAGTCAAATCGCTATAGATGGGCTTTAGAGCCGACACTGTAGCCCTCTGAGTCAGCTACGATCTGATATATTATGGGCCCCGTGGGTCAACCGAAGCCACCACGAACGTCCATTTGAAGCCCAAGTGCGCAAGCCCACAATCAAATCCATGGGCTGAAATAGTGGTTTTCGGGCCCCAAAACAAAGGAATTTGGGCCCGATGACGGCTCGCTACAGACATAGTTTGTAGTGGCCCGTTATAGCCCTCTGAGTCAGCTTCGATTTGATATATTATGGGCCCCATGGGTCATCCGATGCCGCCAGGAACGTCCATTTGAAGCCCAAGTGCGCAAGCCCACTCTATCAAATCCATGGGCCTACACATGGGTTTTTGGGCCCAAAGACAAATCGCTATAGATGGGCTTTATAGCCTGTACTGTAGCCCTCGGTGTCAGCTTCGATCTGATATATTATGGGCCCCGTGGGTCAACCGATGCCGCCACGAACGTCCATTTGAAGCCCAAGTGCGCAAGCCCACAATCAAATCCATGGGCCGAAATAGTGGTTTTCGGGCCCTAAAACAAAGGAATTTGGGCCCGAGGACGGCCCGCTACAGACATAGTTTGTAGCGGCCCGTTATAGCTCTCTGAGTCAGCTTCGATTTGATATATTATGGGCCCCGTGGGTCAACCGATGCCCCCACGAACGTCCATTTGAAGCCCAAGTGCGCAAGCCCACTCTATCAAATCCATGGGCCTACACATGGGTTTTTGGGCCCAAAGACAAATCGCTATAGATGGGCTTTATAGCCCGCACTGTAGCCCTCGGAGTCAGCTTCGATTTGATATATTATGGACCCCGTGGGTCAACCGATGCCACCACGAACGTCCATTTGAAGCCCAAGTGCCCAAGCCCACTCTATCAAATCCATGGGCCTAAACATGGGTTTTTGGGCCCAAAGACAAATCGCTATAAATGGGCTTTAGAGCCCGCACTGTAGCCATCTGAGTCAGCTTCGATCTGATATATTATAGGCCCCGTAGGTCAACCGATGCCGCCACGAACGTCCATTTGAAGCCCAAGTGCCCAAGCCCACTCTATCAAATCCATGGGCCTAAACATGGGTTTTTGGGCCCAAAGACAAATCGCTATAGATCGGCTTTAGAGCCCGTACTGTAGCCCTCTGAGTCAGCTTCGATCTGATATATTATGGGCCCCGTGGGTCAACCGATGCCGCCACGAACTTCCATTTGAAGCCCAAGTGCGCAAGCCCACAATCAAATCCATCGGCCGAAATAGTGGTTTTCGGGCTCCAAAACAAAGGAATTTGGGCCCGAGGACGGCCCGCTACAGACACAGTTTGTAGCGGCCCGATATAGCCCTCTGAGTTAGCTTCGATTTGATATATTATGGTCCCCGTGGGTCAACCGATGGCGCCACAAACGTCCATTTGAAGCCCAAGTGCACAAGCCTACTCTATCAAATCCATGGGCCTAAACATGGGTTTTTGGGCCCAAAGACAAATCGCTATAGATGGGCTTTAGAGCCCGCACTGTAGCCCTCTGAGTCAGCTTCGATCTGATATATAATGGGCACCGTGGGTCAACCGATGCCGCCACTTACGTCCATTTGAAGCCCAAGTGCCCAAGCCCACTCTATCAAATCCATGGGCCTAAACATGGGTTTTTAGGCCCAAAGACAAATCGCTATAGATGGGCTTTATAGCCCGCACTGTAGCCCTCGGAGTCAGCTTCGATTTGATATATTATGGGCCCCGTGGGTCAACCGATGCCACCACGAACGTCCATTTGAAGCCCAAGTGCCCAAGCCCACTCTATCAAATCCATGGCCCTAAACATGGGTTTTTGGGCCCAAAGACAAATCGCTATAGATGGACTTTAGAGCCCGCACTGTAGCCCTCTGAGTCAGCTTCGATCTGATATATTATGGGCACCGTGGGTCAACCGACGCCGCAATGAACGTCCATTTGAAGCCCAAGTGCCCAAGCCCACTCTATCAAATCCATGGGCCTAAACATGGGTTTTTGAGCCCAAAGACAAATCGCTATAGATGGGCTTTATAGCCCGCACTGTAGCCCTCGGAGTCAGCTTCAATTTGATATATTATGGGCCCCGTGGGTCAACCGATGCCACCACGAACGTCCATTTGAAGCCCAAGTGCGCAAGCCCACAATCAAATCCATGGGCTGAAATAGTGGTTTTCGGGCCCCAAAACAAAGGAATTTGGGCCCGAGGACGGCCCGCTACAGACATAGTTTGTAGCGGCCCGTTATAGCCCTCTGAGTCAGCTTCGATTTGATATATTATGGGCCCCATGGGTCATCCGATGCCACCAGGAACGTCCATTTGAAGCCCAAGTGCGCAAGCCCACTCTATCAAATCCATGGGCCTACACATGGGTTTTTGGGCCCAAAGACAAATCGCTATAGATGGGCTTTATAGCCCGTACTGTAGCCCTCGGTGTCAGCTTCGATCTGATATATTATGGGCCCCGTGGGTCAACCGATGCCGCCACGAACGTCCATTTGAAGCCCAAGTGCGCAAGCCCACAATCAAATCCATGGGCCGAAATAGTGGTTTTCGGGCCCCAAAACAAAGGAATTTGGGCCCGAGGACGGCCCGCTACAAACATAGTTTGTAGCGGCCCGTTATAGCTCTCTGAGTCAGCTTCGATTTGATATATTATGGGCCCCGTGGGTCAACCGATGCCCCCACGAACGTCCATTTGAAGCCCAAGTGCGCAAGCCCACTCTATCAAATCCATGGGCCTACACATGGGTTTTTGGGCCCAAAGACAAATCGCTATAGATGGGCTTCATAGCCCGTACTATAGCCCTCGGAGTCAGCTTCGATTTGATATATTATGGACCCCGTGGGTCAACCGATGCCACCACGAACGTCCATTTGAAGCCCAAGTGCCCAAGCCCACTCTATCAAATCCATGGGCCTAAACATGGGTTTTTGGGCCCAAAGACAAATCGCTATAAATGGGCTTTAGAGCCCGCACTGTAGCCATCTGAGTCAGCTTCGATCTGATATATTATAGGCCCCGTGGGTCAACCGATGCCGCCACGAACGTCCATTTGAAGCCCAAGTGCCCAAGCCCACTCTATCAAATCCATGGGCCTAAACATGGGTTTTTGGGCCCAAAGACAAATCGCTATAGATCGGCTTTAGAGCCCGTACTGTAGCCCTCTGAGTCAACTTCGATCTGATATATTATGGGCCCCGTGGGTCAACCGATGCCGCCACGAACTTCCATTTGAAGCCCAAGTGCGCAAGCCCACAATCAAATCCATCGGCCGAAATAGTGGTTTTCGGGCTCCAAAACAAAGGAATTTGGGCCCGAGGACGGCCCGCTACAGACACAGTTTGTAGCGGCCCGTTATAGCCCTCTGAGTTAGCTTCGATTTGATATATTATGGTCCCCGTGGGTCAACCGATGCCGCCACAAACGTCCATTTGAAGCCCAAGTGCGCAAGCCTACTCTATCAAATCCATGGGCCTAAACATGGGTTTTTGGGCCCAAAGACAAATCGCTATAGATGGGCTTTAGAGCCCGCACTGTAGCTCTCTGAGTCAGCTTCGATCTGATATATAATGGGCACCGTGGGTCAACCGATGCCGCCACGAACGTCCATTTGAAGCCCAAGTGCCCAAGCCCACTCTATCAAATCCATGGGCCTAAACATGGGTTTTTAGGCCCAAAGACAAATCGCTATAGATGGGCTTTATAGCCCGCACTGTAGCCCTCGGAGTCAGCTTCGATTTGATATATTATGGGCCCCGTGGGTCAACCGATGCCACCACGAACGTCCATTTGAAGCCCAAGTGCCCAAGCCCACTCTATCAAATCCATGGCCCTAAACATGGGTTTTTGGGCCCAAAGACAAATCGCTATAGCTGGGCTTTATAGCCCGTACTGTAGCCCTCAGAGTCAGCTTCGATTTGATATATTATGGGCCCCGTGGGTCAACCGATGCCACCACGAACGTCCATTTGAAGCCCAAGTGCCCAAGCCCACTCTATCAAATCCATGGGCCTGAACATGGATTTTTGGGCCCAAAGACAATTCGCTATAGATGGGCTTTAGAGCCCGCACTGTAGCCCTCTGTGTCAGCTTCGATCTGATATATAATGGGCACCGTGGGTCAACCGATGCCGCCACGAACGTCCATTTGAAGCCCAAGTGCCCAAGCCCACTCTATCAAATCCATGGGCCTAAACATGGGTTTTTGGGCCCAAAGACAAATCGCTATAGATGGGCTTTATAGCCCGCACTGTAGCCCTCGGAGTCAGCTTCGATTTGATATATTATGGGCCCCGTGGGTCAACCGATGCCTCCATGAACGTCCATTTGAAGCCCAAGTGCCCAAGCCCACTCTATCAAATCCATGGGCCTAAACATGGGTTTTTGGGCCCAAAGTCAAATCGCTATAGATGGGCTTTAGAGCCGACACTGTAGCCCTATGAGTCAGCTACGATCTGATATATTATGGGCCCCGTGGGTCAACCGAAGCCACCACGAACGTCCATTTGAAGCCCAAGTGCGCAAGCCCACAATCAAATCCATGGGCTGAAATAGTGGTTTTCGGGCCCCAAAACAAAGGAATTTGGGCCCGATGACGGCTCGCTACAGACATAGTTTGTAGTGGCCCGTTATAGCCCTCTGAGTCAGCTTCGATTTGATATATTATGGGCCCCATGGGTCATCCGATGCCGCCAGGAACGTCCATTTGAAGCCCAAGTGCGCAAGCCCACTCTATCAAATCCATGGGCCTACACATGGGTTTTTGGGCCCAAAGACAAATCGCTATAGATGGGCTTTATAGCCCGTACTGTAGCCCTCGGTGTCAGCTTCGATCTGATATATTATGGGCCCCGTGGGTCAACCGATGCCGCCACGAACGTCCATTTGAAGCCCAAGTGCGCAAGCCCACAATCAAATCCATGGGCCGAAATAGTGGTTTTCGGGCCCTAAAACAAAGGAATTTGGGCCCGAGGACGGCCCGCTACAGACATAGTTTGTAGCGGCCCGTTATAGCTCTCTGAGTCAGCTTCGATTTGATATATTATGGGCCCCGTGGGTCAACCGATGCCCCCACGAACGTCCATTTGAAGCCCAAGTGCGCAAGCCCACTCTATCAAATCCATGGGCCTACACATGGGTTTTTGGGCCCAAAGACAAATCGCTATAGATGGGCTTTATAGCCCGCACTGTAGCCCTCGGAGTCAGCTTCGATTTGATATATTATGGACCCCGTGGGTCAACCGATGCCACCACGAACGTCCATTTGAAGCCCAAGTGCCCAAGCCCACTCTATCAAATCCATGGGCCTAAACATGGGTTTTTGGGCCCAAAGACAAATCGCTATAAATGGGCTTTAGAGCCCGCACTGTAGCCATCTGAGTCAGCTTCGATCTGATATATTATAGGCCCCGTAGGTCAACCGATGCCGCCACGAACGTCCATTTGAAGCCCAAGTGCCCAAGCCCACTCTATCAAATCCATGGGCCTAAACATGGGTTTTTGGGCCCAAAGACAAATCGCTATAGATCGGCTTTAGAGCCCGTACTGTAGCCCTCTGAGTCAGCTTCGATCTGATATATTATGGGCCCCGTGGGTCAACCGATGCCGCCACGAACTTCCATTTGAAGCCCAAGTGCGCAAGCCCACAATCAAATCCATCGGCCGAAATAGTGGTTTTCGGGCTCCAAAATAAAGGAATTTGGGCCCGAGGACGGCCCGCTACAGACACAGTTTGTAGCGGCCCGATATAGCCCTCTGAGTTAGCTTCGATTTGATATATTATGGTCCCCGTGGGTCAACCAATGGCGCCACAAACGTCCATTTGAAGCCCAAGTGCGCAAGCCTACTCTATCAAATCCATGGGCCTAAACATGGGTTTTTGGGCCCAAAGACAAATCGCTATAGATGGGCTTTAGAGCCCGCACTGTAGCCCTCTGAGTCAGCTTCGATCTGATATATAATGGGCACCGTGGGTCAACCGATGCCGCCACTTACGTCCATTTGAAGCCCAAGTGCCCAAGCCCACTCTATCAAATCCATGGGCCTAAACATGGGTTTTTAGGCCCAAAGACAAATCGCTATAGATGGGCTTTATAGCCCGCACTGTAGCCCTCGGAGTCAGCTTCGATTTGATATATTATGGGCCCCGTGGGTCAACCGATGCCACCACGAACGTCCATTTGAAGCCCAAGTGCCCAAGCCCACTCTATCAAATCCATGGCCCTAAACATGGGTTTTTGGGCCCAAAGACAAATCGCTATAGATGGACTTTAGAGCCCGCACTGTAGCCCTCTGAGTCAGCTTCGATCTGTTATATTATGGGCACCGTGGGTCAACCGATGCCGCAATGAACGTCCATTTGAAGCCCAAGTGCCCAAGCCCACTCTATCAAATCCATGGGCCTAAACATGGGTTTTTGAGCCCAAAGACAAATCGCTATAGATGGGCTTTATAGCCCGCACTGTAGCCCTCGGAGTCAGCTTCAATTTGATATATTATGGGCCCCGTGGGTCAACCGATGCCACCACGAACGTCCATTTGAAGCCCAAGTGCGCAAGCCCACAATCAAATCCATGGGCTGAAATAGTGGTTTTCGGGCCCCAAAACAAAGGAATTTGGGCCCGAGGACGGCCCGCTACAGACATAGTTTGTAGCGGCCCGTTATAGCCCTCTGAGTCAGCTTCGATTTGATATATTATGGGCCCCATGGGTCATCCGATGCCACCAGGAACGTCCATTTGAAGCCCAAGTGCGCAAGCCCACTCTATCAAATCCATGGGCCTACACATGGGTTTTTGGGCCCAAAGACAAATCGCTATAGATGGGCTTTATAGCCCGTACTGTAGCCCTCGGTGTCAGCTTCGATCTGATATATTATGGGCCCCGTGGGTCAACCGATGCCGCCACGAACGTCCATTTGAAGCCCAAGTGCGCAAGCCCACAATCAAATCCATGGGCCGAAATAGTGGTTTTCGGGCCCCAAAACAAAGGAATTTGGGCCCGAGGACGGCCCGCTACAAACATAGTTTGTAGCGGCCCGTTATAGCTCTCTGAGTCAGCTTCGATTTGATATATTATGGGCCCCGTGGGTCAACCGATGCCCCCACGAACGTCCATTTGAAGCCCAAGTGCGCAAGCCCACTCTATCAAATCCATGGGCCTACACATGGGTTTTTGGGCCCAAAGACAAATCGCTATAGATGGGCTTCATAGCCCGCACTATAGCCCTCGGAGTCAGCTTCGATTTGATATATTATGGACCCCGTGGGTCAACCGATGCCACCACGAACGTCCATTTGAAGCCCAAGTGCCCAAGCCCACTCTATCAAATCCATGGGCCTAAACATGGGTTTTTGGGCCCAAAGACAAATCGCTATAAATGGGCTTTAGAGCCCGCACTGTAGCCATCTGAGTCAGCTTCGATCTGATATATTATAGGCCCCGTGGGTCAACCGATGCCGCCACGAACGTCCATTTGAAGCCCAAGTGCCCAAGCCCACTCTATCAAATCCATGGGCCTAAACATGGGTTTTTGGGCCCAAAGACAAATCGCTATAGATCGGCTTTAGAGCCCGTACTGTAGCCCTCTGAGTCAACTTCGATCTGATATATTATGGGCCCCGTGGGTCAACCGATGCCGCCACGAACTTCCATTTGAAGCCCAAGTGCGCAAGCCCACAATCAAATCCATCGGCCGAAATAGTGGTTTTCGGGCTCCAAAACAAAGGAATTTGGGCCCGAGGACGGCCCGCTACAGACACAGTTTGTAGCGGCCCATTATAGCCCTCTGAGTTAGCTTCGATTTGATATATTATGGTCCCCGTGGGTCAACCGATGCCGCCACAAACGTCCATTTGAAGCCCAAGTGCGCAAGCCTACTCTATCAAATCCATGGGCCTAAACATGGGTTTTTGGGCCCAAAGACAAATCGCTATAGATGGGCTTTAGAGCCCGCACTGTAGCCCTCTGAGTCAGCTTCGATCTGATATATAATGGGCACCGTGGGTCAACCGATGCCGCCACGAACGTCCATTTGAACCCCAAGTGCCCAAGCCCACTCTATCAAATCCATGGGCCTAAACATGGGTTTTTAGGCCCAAAGACAAATCGCTATAGATGGGCTTTATAGCCCGCACTGTAGCCCTCGGAGTCAGCTTCGATTTGATATATTATGGGCCCCGTGGGTCAACCGATACCACCACGAACGTCCATTTGAAGCCCAAGTGCCCAAGCCCACTCTATCAAATCCATGGCCCTAAACATGGGTTTTTGGGCCCAAAGACAAATCGCTATAGATGGACTTTAGAGCCCGCACTGTAGCCCTCTGAGTCAGCTTTGATCTGATATATTATGGGCACCGTGGGTCAACCGATGCCGCAATGAACGTCCATTTGAAGCCCAAGTGCCCAAGCCCACTCTATCAAATCCATGGGCCTAAACATGGGTTTTTGAGCCCAAAGACAAATCGCTATAGATGGGCTTTATAGCCCGCACTGTAGCCCTCGGAGTCAGCTTCAATTTGATATATTATGGGCCCCGTGGGTCAACCGATGCCACCACGAACGTCCATTTGAAGCCCAAGTGCCCAAGCCCACTCTATCAAATCCATGGGCCTAAACATGGATTTTTGGGCCCAAAGACAAATCGCTATAGATGGGCTTTAAAGCCCGCACTGTAGCCCTCTGAGTCAGCTTCGATCTGATATATAATGGGCACCGTGGGTCAACCGATGCCGCCACGAACGTCCATTTAAAGCCCAAGTGCCCAAGCCCACTCTATCAAATCCATGGGCCTAAACATGGGTTTTTGGGCCCAAAGACAAATCGCTATAGATGGGCTTTATAGCCCAGACTGTAGCCCTCAGAGTCAGCTTCGATTTGATATATTATGGGCCCCGTGGGTCAACCGATGCCACCACGAACGTCCATTTGAAGCCCAAGTGCCCAAGCCCACTCTATCAAATCCATGGGCCTGAACATGGATTTTTGGGCCCGAAGACAAATCGCTATAGATGGGCTTTAGAGCCCGCACTATAGCCCTCTGAGTCAGCTTCGATCTGATATATAATGGGCACCGTGGGTCAACCGATGCCGCCACGAACGTCCATTTGAAGCCCAAGTGCCCAAGCCCACTCTATCAAATCCATGGGCCTAAACATGGGTTTTTGGGCCCAAAGACAAATCGCTATAGATGGGCTTTATAGCCCGCACTGTAGCCCTCAGAGTCAGCTTCGATTTGATATGTTATGGGCCCCGTGGGTCAACCGATGCCACCACGAACGTCCATTTGAAGCCCAAGTGCCCAAGCCCACTCTATCAAATCCATGGGCCTAAACATGGGTTTTTGGGCCCAAAGTCAAATCGCTATAGATGGGCTTTAGAGCCCACACTGTAGCCCTCTGAGTTAGCTATGATCTGATATATTATGGGCCCCGTGGGTCAACCGAAGCCGCCATGAACGTCCATTTGAAGCCCAAGTGCGCAAGCCCACAATCAAATCCATGGGCCGAAATAGTGGTTTTCGGGCCCCAAAACAAAGGAATTTGGGCTCGAGGACGGCCCGCTACAGATGTAGTTTGTAGCGGCCCGTTATAGCCCTCTGAGTCAGCTTCGATTTGATATATTATGGGCCCCATGGGTCATCCGATGCCGCCAGGAACGTCCATTTGAAGCCCAAGTGCGCAAGCCCACTCTATCAAATCCATGGGCCTACACATGGGTTTTTGGGCCCAAAGACAAATCGCTATAGATGGGCTTTATAGCCCGTACTGTAGCCCTCGGTGTCAGCTTCGATCTGATATATTATGGGCCCCGTGGGTCAACCGAAGCCGCCATGAACGTCCATTTGAAGCCCAAGTGCGCAAGCCCACAATCAAATCCATGGGCCGAAATAGTGGTTTTCGGGCCCCAAAACAAAGGAATTTGGGCTCGAGGACGGCCCGCTACAGACATAGTTTGTAGCGGCCCGTTATAGCCCTCTGAGTCAGCTTCGATTTGATATATTATGGGCCCCATGGGTCATCCGATGCCGCCAGGAACGTCCATTTGAAGCCCAAGTGCGCAAGCCCACTCTATCAAATCCATGGGCCTAGACATGGGTTTTTGGGCCCAAAGACAAATCGCTATAGATGGGCTTTATAGCCCGCACTGTAGCCCTCGGAGTCAGCTTCGATTTGATATATTATGGACCCCGTGGGTCAACCGATGCCACCACGAACGTCCATTTGAAGCCCAAGTGCCCAAGCCCACTCTATCAAATCCATGGGCCTAAACATGGGTTTTTGGGCCCAAAGGCAAATCGCTATAGATGGGCTTTAGAGCCCGCACTGTAGCCATCTGAGTCAGCTTCGATCTGATATATTATGGGCCCCGTGGGTCAACCGATGCCGCCACGAACGTCCATTTGAAGCCCAAGTACCCAAGCCCACTCTATCAAATCCATGGGCCTAAACATGGGTTTTTGGGCCCAAAGACAAATCGCTATAGATCGGCTTTAGAGCCCGCACTGTAGCCCTCTGAGTCAGCTTCGATCTGATATATTATGGGCCCCGTGGGTCAACCGATGCCGCCACGAACTTCCATTTGAAGCCCAAGTGCGCAAGCCCACAATCAAATCCATCGGCCGAAATAGTGGTTTTCGGGCTCCAAAACAAAGGAATTTGGGCCCGAGGACGGCCCGCTACAGACATAGTTTGTAGCGGCCTATTATAGCCCTCTGAGTCAGCTTCGATTTGATATATTATGGGCCCCATGCGTCAACCGATGCCGCCACAAACGTCCATTTGAAGCCCAAGTGCGCAAGCCCACTCTATCAAATCAATGGGCCTAAACATGGGTTTTTGGGCCCAAAGACAAATCGCTATAGATGGGCTTTAGAGCCCGCACTGTAGCCCTCTGAGTCAGCTTCGATCTGATATATTATGGACCTCGTGGGTCCAACCGATGCCACACGAACGTCCATTTGAAGCCCAAGTGCCCAAGCCCACTCTATCAAATCCATGGGCCTAAACATGGGTTTTTGGGCCCAAAGACAAATCGCTATAGATGGGCTTTAGAGCCCGCACTGTAGCCATCTGAGTCAGCTTCGATCTGATATATTATGGGCCCCGTGGGTCAACCGATGCCGCCACGAACGTCCATTTGAAGCCCAAGTGCCCAAGCCCACTCTATCAAATCCATGGGCCTAAACATGGGTTTTTGGGCCCAAAGAAAAAATTGCTATAGATGGGCTTTAGAGCCCGCACTGTAGCCCTCTGAGTTAGCTTCGATCTGATATATTATGGGCCCCGTGGGTCAACCGATGCCGCCACGAACGTCCATTTGAAGCCCAAGTGCCCAAGCCCACTCTATCAAATCCATGGGCCCTAAACATGGGTTTTTGAGCCCAAAGACAAATCGCTATAGATGGGCCTTTATAGCCCGCACTGTAGCCCTCAGAGTCAGCTTCGATTTGATATATTATGGGCCCCGTGGCTCAACCGATGCCACCACGAACGTCCATTTGAAGCCCAAGTGCCCAAGCCCACTCTATCAAATCCATGGCCCTAAACATGGGTTTTTGGGCCCAAAGACAAATCGCTATAGATGGACTTTATAGCCCGCAGTGTAGCCCTCTGAGTCAGCTTCGATCTGATATATTATGGGCACCGTGGGTCAACCGATGCCGCAATGAACGTCCATTTGAAGCCCAAGTGCCCAAGCCCACTCTATCAAATCCATGGGCCTAAACATGGGTTGTTGAGCCCAAAGACAAATCGCTATAGATGGGCTTTATAGCCCGCACTGTAGCCCCTCGGAGTCAACTTCGATTTGATATATTATGGGCCCCGTGGGTCAAACCGATGCCACCACGAACGTCCATTTGAAGCCCAAGTGCGCAAGCCCACAATCAAATCCACGGGCCGAAATAGTGGTTTTCGGGCCCCAAAAACAAAGGAATTTGGGCCCGAGGACGGCCCGCTACAGACACAGTTTGTAGTGACCCATTATAGCTCTCTGAGTCAGCTTCGATTTGATATATTATGGGCCCCGTGGGTCAACCGATGCCCGCCACAAACATCCATTTGAAGCCCAAGTGCGCAAGCCCCACTCTATCAAATCCCATGGGCCTACATATGGGTTTTTGGGCCCAAAGACAAATCGCTATAGATGGGCTTTATAGCCCGCACTGTAGCCCTCAGAGTCAGCTTCGATTTGATATATTATGGGACCTCGTGGGTCAACCGATGCCACCACGAACGTCCATTTGAAGCCCAAGTGCCCAAGCCCACTCTATCAAATCCATGGGCCTAAACATGGGTTTTTGGGCCCAAAGACAAATCGCTATAGATGGGCTTTAGAGCCCGCACTGTAGCCATCTGAGTCAGCTTCGATCTGATATATTATGGGCCCCGTGGGTCAACCGATGCCGCCACGAACGTCCATTTGAAGCCCAAGTGCCCAAGCCCACTCTATCAAATCCATGGGCCTAAACATGGGTTTTTGGGCCCAAAGAAAAATCGCTATAGATGGGCTTTAGAGCCCGCACTGTAGCCCTCTGAGTCAGCTTCGATCTGATATATTATGGGCCCCGTGGGTCAACCGATGCCGCCACGAACGTCCATTTGAAGCCCAAGTGCCCAAGCCCACTCTATCAAATCCATGGGCCTAAACATGGGTTTTTGGGCCCAAAGACAAATCGCTATAGATGGGCTTTAGAGCCCGCACTGTAGCCATCTGAGTCAGCTTCGATCTGATATATTATGGGCCCCGTGGGTCAACCGATGCCGCCACGAACGTCCATTTGAAGCCCAAGTGCCCCAAGCCCACTCTATCAAATCCATGGGGCCTAAACATGGGTTTTTGGGCCCAAAGAAAAATCGCTATAGATGGGCTTTAGAGCCCGCACTGTAGCCCTCTGAGTCAGCTTCGATCTGATATATTATGGGCCCCGTGGGTCAACCGATGCCGCCACGAACGTCCATTTGAAGCCCAAGTGCCCAAGCCCACTCTATCAAATCCATGGCCCTAAACATGGGTTTTTGGGCCCAAAGACAAATCGCTATAGATGGACTTTAGAGCCCGCACTGTAGCCCTCTGAGTCAGCTTCGATCTGATATATTATGGGCACCGTGGGTCAACCGATGCCGCAACGAACGTCCATTGAAGCCCAAGTGCCCAAGCCCACTCTATCAAATCCATGGGCCTGCATATGGGTTTTTAGGCCCAAAGACAAATCGCTATAATGGGCTTTATAGCCCGCACTGTAGTCCTCGGAGTCAGCTTCGATTTGATATATTTTGGGCCCCCGTGGGTCAACCGATGCCCACCATGAACGTCCATTTGAAGCCCAAGTGCCCAAGCCCACTCTATCAAATCCATGGGCCCTGAACATGGATTTTTGGGCCCAAAGACAAATCGCTATAGATGGGCTTTAGAGCCCGGACTGTAGCCCTCTGCGTCAGCTTCGATCTAATATATAATGGGGCACCGTGGGTCAACCGATGCCGCCACGAACGTCCATTTGAAGCCCAAGTGCCCAAGCCCACTCTATCAAATCCATGGGCCTAAACATGGGTTTTTGGGCCCAAAGACAAATCGCTATAGATGGGCTTTAGAGCCCGCACTGTAGCCCTCTGAGTCAGCTACGATCTGATATATTATGGGCCCCGTGGGTCAACCGATGCCCCACGAACGTCCATTTGAAGGCCCCAAGTGCGCAAGCCCACAATCAAATCCATGGGCCGAAATAGTGGTTTTCGGGCCCCCAAAACAAAGGAATTTTGGCCCGAGGACGGCCCGCTACAGACATAGTTTGTAGCGGCCCGTTATAGTCCCTCTGAGTCAGCTTCGATTTGATATATTATGGGCCCCGTGGGTCAACCGATGCCGCCACGAACGTCCATTTGAAGCCCAAGTGCCCAAGCCCACTCTATCAAATCCATGGGCCTAAACATGGGTTTTTGGGCCCCAAAGACAAATCGCTATAGATCGGCTTTAGAGCCCGCACTGTAGCCCTCTGAGTCAGCTTCGATCTGATATATTATGGGCCCCGTGGGTCAACCGATGCCGCTACGAACGTCCATTTGAAGCCCAAGTGCGCAAGCCCACAATCAAATCCATGGCCGAAATAGTGGTTTTCGGGCCCCAAAAACAAAGGAATTTTGGCCCGAGGACGGCCCGCTACAGACATAGATTGTAGCGGCCCGTTATAGCCCTCTGAGTCAGCTTCGATTTGATATATTATGGGCCCCGTGGGTCAACCGATGCCGCCACGAACGTCCATTTGAAGCCCAAGTGCGCAAGCCCACTCTATCAAATCCATGGGCCTACACATGGGTTTTTCGGCCCAAAGACAAATCGCTATAGATGGGCTTTATAGCCCGTACTGTAGCCCTCGGTGTCAGCTTCGATCAGATATATTATGGGCCCCGTGGGTCAACCGATGCCGCCACGAACGTCCATTTGAAGCCCAAGTGCGCAAGCCCACAATCAAATCCATGGGCCGAAATAGTGGTTTTCAGGCCCCAAAACAAAGGAATTTGGGCCCGAGGACGGCCCGCTACAGACATAGTTTGTAGTGGCCCGTTATAGCTCTCTGAGTCAGCTTCGATTTGATATATTATGGGCCCCCGTGGGTCAACCGATGCCGCCACAAACATCCATTTGAAGCCCCAAGTGCGCAAGCCCACTCTATCAAATCCATTGGCCTACACATGGGTTTTTGGGCCCAAAGACAAATCGCTATAGATGGGATTTATAGCCCGCATTGTAGCCCTCGGAGTCAGCTTCGATTTGATATATTATGGATCACGTGGGTCAACCGATGCCACCACGAACGTCCCATTTGAAGCCCAAGTGCCCCAAGCCCACTCTATCAAATCCATGGGCCTAAACATGGGGTTTTTGGGCCCAAAGGGCAAATCGCTATAGATGGGCTTTAGAGCCCGCACTGTAGCCATCTGAGTAAGTTTCGATCTGATATATTATGGGGCCCCGTGGGTCAACCGATGCCCGCCACGAACGTCCATTTGAAGCCCAAGTACCCAAGCCCACTCTATCAAATCCATGGGCCTAAACATGGGTTTTTGGGCCCAAAGACAAATCGCTATAGATCGGCTTTAGAGCCCGCACTGTAGCCCTCTGAGTCAGCTTCGATCTGATATATTATGGGCCCCGTGGGTCAACCGATGCCGCCACGAACTTCCATTTGAAGCCCAAGTGCGCAAGCCCACAATCAAATCCATCGGCCGAAATAGTGGTTTTCGGGCTCAAAAATAAAGGAATTTGGGCCCGAGGACGGGCCCGCTACAGACACAGTTTGTAGCGGCCCGTTATAGCCCTCTGAGTCAGCTTCGATTTGATATATTATGAGCCCCGTGGGTCAACCGATGCCGCCACAAACATCCATTTGAAGCCCAAGTGCGCAAGCCCACTCTATCAAATCCATGGGCCTAAACATGGGTTTTTGGGCCCAAAGACAAATCGCTATAGATGGGCTTTAGAGCCAGCACTGTAGCCCTCTGAGTCAGCTTCGATCTGATATATAATGGGCACCGTGGGTCAACCGATGCCGCCACGAACGTCCATTTGAAGCCCAAGTGCCCAAGCCCACTCTATCAAATCCATGGGCCTAAACATGGGTTTTTAGGCCCAAAGACAAATCGCTATAGATGGGCTTTATAGCCCGCACTGTAGCCCTCGGAGTCAGCTTCGATTTTATATATTATGGGCCCCGTGGGTCAACTGATGCCACCACGAACGTCCATTTGAAGCCCAAGTGGCCAAGCCCACTCTATCAAATCCATGGCCCTAAACATGGGTTTTTGGGCCCAAAGACAAATCGCTATAGATGGACTTTAGAGCCCGCACTGTAATCCTCTGAGTCAGCTTCGATCTGATATATTATGGGCACCGTGGGTCAACCGATGCCGCAATGAACGTCCATTTGAAGCCCAAGTGCCCAAGCCCACTCAATCAAATCCATGGGCCTAAACATGGGTTTTTGAGCCCAAAGACAAATCGCTATAGATGGGCTTTATAGCCCGCACTGTAGCCCTCGGAGTCAGCTTCGATTTGATATATTATGGGCCCCCGTGGGTCAACCGATGCCACCACGAACGTCCATTTGAAGCCCAAGTGCGCAAGCCCACAATCAAATCCATGGGCCGAAATAGTAGTTTTCGGGCCCCAAAACAAAGGAATTTGGGCCCGAGGACGGCCCGCTACAGACACAGTTTGTAGCGGCGCATTATAGCTCTCTGAGTCAGCTTCGATTTGATTATATTATGGGCCCCGTGGTCAACCGATGCCGCCACAAACATCCATTTGAAGCCCAAGTGCGCAAGCCCACTCTATCAAATCCATGGGCCTGCACATGGGTTTTTGGGCCCAAACACAAATCGCTATAGATGGGCTTTATAGCCCGCACTGTAGCCCTCGGAGTCAGCTTCGATTTGATATGTTATGGGCCCCGTGGGTCAACCGATGCCCCCACGAACGTCCATTTGAAGCCCAAGTGCGCAAGCCCACTCTATCAAATCCATGGGCCTACACATGGGTTTTTGGGCCCAAAGACAAATCGCTGTAGATGGGCTTTTATAGCCCGCACTGTAGCCCTCGGAGTTAGCTTCGATTTGATATATTATGGGCCCCGTGGGTCAACCGATGCCACCACGAACGTCCATTTGAAGCCCAAGTGCCCAAGCCCACTCTATCAAATCCATGGGCCCTAAACATGGGGTTTTTGGGCCCAAAGACAAATCGCTATAGATGGACTTTAGAGCCCGCACTGTAGCCATCTGAGTCAGCTTCGATCTGATATATTATGGGGCCCCGTGGGTCAACCGATGCCACCACGAACGTCCATTTGAAGCCCAAGTGCCCAAGCCCACTCTATCAAATCCATGGGCCTAAACATGGGTTTTTGGGCCCAAAGACAAATAGCTATAGATCGGCTTTAGAGCCCACACTGTAGCCCTCTGAGTCAGCTTCGATCTAATATATTATGGACCCCGTGGGTCAACCGATGCCGCAACGAATGTCCATTTGAAGCCCAAGTGCCCAAGCCCACTCTATCAAATCCATGGCCCTAAACATGGGTTTTTGGGCCCAAAGACAAATCGCTATAGATGGACTTTAGAGCCCGCACTGTAGCCCTCTGAGTCAGCTTCGATCTGATATATTATAGGCACCGTGGGTCAACCGATGCCGCAACGAACGTCCCATTTGAAGCCCAAGTGCCCAAGCCCACTCTATCAAATCCATGGGCCTAAACATGGGTTTTTGGGCCCAAAGACAAATCGCTATAGATGGGCTTTATAGTCCGCACTGTATCCCTCGGAGTCAGCTTCGATTTGATATATTATGGGCCCCGTGGGTCAATCGATGCCACCACGAACGTCCATTTGAAGCCCAAGTGCCCAAGCCCACTCTATCAAATCCATGGGCTTGAACATGGATTTTTGGGCCCAAAGACAAATCGCTATAGATGGGCTTTAGAGCCCGCACTGTAGCCCTCTGAGTCAGCTTCGATCTGATATATAATGGGCACCGTGGGTCAACCGATGCCGCCACGAACGTCCATTTGAAGCCCAAGTGCCCAAGCCCCACTCTATCAAATCCATGGGCCTAAACATGGGTTTTTGGGCCCAAAGACAAATCGCTATAGATGGGCTTTAGAGCCCGCACTGTATCCCTCTGAGTCAGCTACGATCTGATATATTATGGGCCCCGTGGGTCAACCGATGCCGCCACGAACGTCCATTTGAAGCCCAAGTGCGCAAGCCCACAATCAAATCCATGGGCCGAAATAGTGGTTTTCGGGCCCCAAAACAAAGGAATTTTGGCCGAGCACGGCCCGCTACAGACATAGTTTGTAGCGGCCCGTTATAGCCCTCTGAGTCAGCTTCGATTTGATATATTATTGGCCCCGTGGGTCAACCGATGCCGCCACGAACGTCCATTTGAAGCCCAAGTGCGCAAGGCCCACTCTATCAAATCCATGGGCCTACACATGGGTTTTTGGGCCCAAAGACAAATCGCTCTAGATGGGCTTTATAGCCCGTACTGTAGCCCTCGGTGTCAGCTTTGATTTGATATATTATGGGCCCCGTGGGTCAACCGATGCCACCACGAACGTCCATTTCAAGCCCAAGTGCCCAAGCCCACTCTATCAAATCCATGGGCCTAAACATGGTTTTTGGGCCCAAAGACAAATCGCTATAGATGGGATTTAGAGCCCGTACTGTTGCCCCTCTGAGTCAGCTTCGATCTGACATATTATTGGCCCCGTGGGTCAACCGATACCGCCACGAACGTCCATTTGAAGCCCAAGTGCCCAAGCCCACTCTATCAAATCCATGGGCCTAAACATGGGTTTTTGGGCCCAAAGGCAAATCGCTATAGATGGGCTTTAGAGCCCGCACTGTAGCCATCTGAGTCAGTTTCGATCTGATATATTATGGGCCCCGTGGGTCAACCGATGCCGCCACGAACGTCCATTTGAAGCCCAAGTACCCAAGCCCACTCTATCAAATCCATGGGCCTAAACATGGGTTTTTGGGCCCAAAGACAAATCGCTATAGATGGGATTTATAGCCCGCATTATAGCCCTCGGAGTCAGCTTCGATTTGATATATTATTGACCACGTGGGTCAACCCGATGCCACCACGAACGTCCATTTGAAGCCCAAGTGCCCAAGCCCACTCTATCAAATCCATGGGCCTAAACATGGGTTTTTGGGCCCAAAGGCAAATCGCTATAGATGGGCTTTAGAGCCCGCACTGTAGCCATCTGAGTCAGTTTCGATCTGATATATTATGGGCCCCGTGGGTCAACCGATGCCGCCACGAACGTCCATTTGAAGCCCAAGTACCCAAGCCCACTCTATCAAATCCATTGGCCTACACATGGGTTTTTGGGCCCAAAGACAAATCGCTATAGATGGGCTTTTTTAGCCCGCACTGTAGCCCTCGGAGTCAGCTTCGATTTGATATGTTATGGGGCCCCGTGGGTCAACCGATGCCCCCACGAACGTCCATTTGAAGCCCAAGTGCGCAAGCCCACTCTATCAAATCCATGGGCCTACACATGGGTTTTTGGGGCCAAGACAAATCGCTATAGATGGGATTTATAGCCCGCATTGTAGCCCTCGGAGTCAGCTTCGATTTGATATATTATGGATCACGTGGGTCAACCGATGCCACCACGAACGTCCATTTGAAGCCCAAGTGCCCAAGCCCACTCTATCAAATCCATGGGCCTAAACATGGGTTTTTGGGCCCAAAGGCAAATCGCTATAGATGGGCTTTAGAGCCCGCACAGTAGCCATCTGAGTCAGTTTCGATCTGATATATTATGGGCCCCGTGGGTCAACCGATGCCGCCACGAACGTCCATTTGAAGCCCAAGTACCCAAGCCCACTCTATCAAATCCATGGGCCTAAACATGGGTTTTTGGGCCCAAAGACAAATCGCTATAGATGGGCTTTAGAGCCCGCACTGTAGCCCTCTGAGTCAGCTTCGATCTGATATATTATGGGCCCCGTGGGTCAACCGATGCCGCCACGAACTTCCATTTGAAGCCCAAGTGCGCAAGCCCACAATCAAATCCATCGGCCGAAATAGTGGTTTTCGGGCTCCAAAACAAAGGAATTTGGGCCCGAGGACGGCCCGCTACAGACACAGTTTGTAGCGGCCCGTTATAGCCCTCTGAGTCAGCTTCGATTTGATATATTATGGGCCCCGTGGGTCAACCGATGCCGCCACAAACATCCATTTGTAGCCCAAGTGCGCAAGCCCACTCTATCAAATCCATGGGCCTAAACATGGGTTTTTGGGCCCAAAGACAAATCGCTATAGATGGGCTTTAGAGCCAGCACTGTAGCCCTCTGAGTCAGCTTCGATCTGATATATAATGGGCACCGTGGGTCAACCGATGCCGCCACGAACGTCCATTTGAAGCCCAAGTGCCCAAGCCCACTCTATCAAATCCATGGGCCTAAACATGGGTTTTTAGGGCCCAAAGACAAATCGCTATAGATGGGCTTTATAGCCCCGCACTGTAGCCCTCGGAGTCAGCTTCGATTTGATATATTATGGGCCCCCGTGGGTCAACTGATGCCACACGAACGTCCATTTGAAGCCCAAGTGGCCAAGCCCACTCTATCAAATCCATGGCCCTAAACATGGGTTTTTGGGCCCAAAGACAAATCGCTATAGATGGACTTTAGAGCCCGCACTGTAATCCTCTGAGTCAGCTTCGATCTGATATATTATGGGCTACCGTGGGTCAACCGATGCCGCAATGAACGTCCATTTGAAGCCCAAGTGCCCAAGCCCACTCAATCAAATCCATGGGCCTAAACATGGGTTTTTGAGCCCAAAGACAAATCGCTATAGATGGGCTTTATAGCCCGCACTGTAGCCCTCGGAGTCAGCTTCGATTTGATATATTATGGGCCCCCGTGGGTCAACCGATGCCACCACGAACGTCCATTTGAAGCCCAAGTGCGCAAGCCCACAATCAAATCCATGGGCCGAAATAGTAGTTTTCGGGCCCCAAAACAAAGGAATTTGGGCCCGAGGACGGCCCGCTACAGACACAGTTTGTAGCGGCGCATTATAGCTCTCTGAGTCAGCTTCGATTTGGTATATTATGGGCCCCCGTGGGTCAACCGATGCCGCCACAAACATCCATTTGAAGCCCAAGTGCGCAAGCCCACTCTATCAAATCCATGGGCCTGCACATGGGTTTTTGGGCCCAAACACAAAATCGCTATAGATGGGCTTTATAGCCCGCACTGTAGCCCTCGGAGTCAGCTTCGATTTGATATGTTATGGGCCCCGTGGGTCAACCGATGCCCCCACGAACGTCCATTTGAAGCCCAAGTGCGCAAGCCCACTCTATCAAATCCATGGGCCTACACATGGGTTTTTGGGCCCAAAGACAAATCGCTGTAGATGGGCTTTATAGCCCGCACTGTAGCCCCTCGGAGTCAGCTTCGATTTGATATATTATGGGCCCCGTGGGTCAACCGATGCCACCACGAACGTCCATTTGAAGCCCAAGTGCCCAAGCCCACTCTATCAAATCCATGGGCCTAAACATGGGTTTTTGGGCCCAAAGACAAATCGCTATAGATGGACTTTAGAGCCCGCATTGTAGCCATCTGAGTCAGCTTCGATCTGATATATTATGGGCCCCCGTGGGTCAACCGATGCCACCACGAACGTCCATTTGAAGCCCAAGTGCCCAAGCCCACTCTATCAAATCCATGGGCCTAAACATGGGTTTTTGGGCCCAAAGACAAATAGCTATACATCGGCTTTAGAGCCCACACTGTAGCCCCTCTGAGTCAGCTTCGATCTAATATATTATGGGGGCCCGTGGGTCAACCGATGCCGCAACGAATGTCCCATTTGAAGCCCAAGTGCCCAAGCCCACTCTATCAAATCCATGGCCCTAAACATGGGTTTTTGGGCCCAAAGACAAATCGCTATAGATGGACTTTAGAGCCCGCACTGTAGCCCTCTGAGTCAGCTTCGATCTGATATATTATAGGCACCGTGGGTCAACCGATGCCGCAACGAACGTCCATTTGAAGCCCAAGTGCCCAAGCCCACTCTATCAAATCCATGGGCCTAAACATGGGTTTTTTGGGCCCAAAGACAAATCGCTATAGATGGGCTTTATAGTCCGCACTGTATCCCTCGGAGTCAGCTTCGATTTGATATATTATGGGCCCCGTGGGTCAATCGATGCCACCACGAACGTCCATTTGAAGCCCAAGTGCCCAAGCCCACTCTATCAAATCCATGGGCTTGAACATGGATTTTTGGGCCCAAAGACAAATCGCTATAGATGGGCTTTAGAGCCCCGCACTGTAGCCCTCTGAGTCAGCTTCGATCTGATATATAATGGGCACCGTGGGTCAACCGATGCCGCCACGAACGTCCATTTGAAGCCCAAGTGCCCAAGCCCACTCTATCAAATCCATGGGCCTAAACATGGGTTTTTGGGGCCCAAAGACAAATCGCTATAGATGGGGCTTTAGAGCCCGCACTGTATCCCTCTGAGTCAGCTACGATCTGATATATTATGGGCCCCGTGGGTCAACCGATGCCGCCACGAACGTCCATTTGAAGCCCAAGTGCGCAAGCCCACAATCAAATCCAGTTTTCGGGCCCCAAAACAAAGGAATTTTGGCCCGAGGACGGCCCGCTACAGACATAGTTTGTAGCGGCCCGTTATAGCCCTCTGAGTCAGCTTCGATTTGATATATTATTGGCCCCGTGGGTCAACCGATGCCGCCACGAACGTCCATTTGAAGCCCAAGTGCGCAAGCCCACTCTATCAAATCCATGGGCCTACACATGGGTTTTTGGGCCCAAAGACAAATCGCTCTAGATGGGCTTTATAGCCCGTACTGTAGCCCTCGGTGTCAGCTTTGATTTGATATATTATGGGCCCCGTGGGTCAACCGATGCCACCACGAACGTCCATTTCAAGCCCAAGTGCCCAAGCCCACTCTATCAAATCCATGGGCCTAAACATGGGTTTTTGGGCCCAAAGACAAATCGCTATAGATGGGATTTAGAGCCCGTACTGTTGCCCTCTGAGTCAGCTTCGATCTGACATATTATTGGCCCCGTGGGTCAACCGATACCGCCACGAACGTCCATTTGAAGCCCAAGTGCCCAAGCCCACTCTATCAAATCCATGGGCCTAAACATGGGTTTTTGGGCCCAAAGGCAAATCGCTATAGATGGGCTTTAGAGCCCGCACTGTAGCCATCTGAGTCAGTTTCGATCTGATATATTATGGGCCCCGTGGGTCAACCGATGCCGCCACGAACGTCCATTTGAAGCCCAAGTACCCAAGCCCACTCTATCAAATCCATGGGCCTAAACATGGGTTTTTGGGCCCAAAGACAAATCGCTATAGATGGGATTTATAGCCCGCATTATAGCCCTCGGAGTCAGCTTCGATTTGATATATTATTGACCACGTGGGTCAACCGATGCCACCACGAACGTCCATTTGAAGCCCAAGTGCCCAAGCCCACTCTATCAAATCCATGGGCCTAAACATGGGTTTTTGGGCCCAAAGGCAAATCGCTATAGATGGGCTTTAGAGCCCGCACTGTAGCCATCTGAGTCAGTTTCGATCTGATATATTATGGGGCCCCGTGGGTCAACCGATGCCGCCACGAACGTCCATTTGAAGCCCAAGTACCCAAGCCCACTCTATCAAATCCATGGGCCTAAACATGGGTTTTTGGGCCCAAAGACAAATCGCTATAGATCGGCTTTAGAGCCCGCACTGTAGCCCTCTGAGTCAGCTTCGATCTGATATATTATGGGCCCCGTGGGTCAACCGATGCCGCCACGAACTTCCATTTGAAGCCCAAGTGCGCAAGCCCACAATCAAATCCATCGGCCGAAATAGTGGTTTTCGGGGTCCAAAACAAAGGAGTTTGGGCCCGAGGACGGCCCGCTACAGACACAGTTTGTAGCGGCCCGTTATAGCCCTCTGAGTCAGCTTCGATTTGATATATTATGGGCCCCGTGGGTCAACCGATGCCGCCACAAACATCCATTTGAAGCCCAAGTGCGCAAGCCCACTCTATCAAATCCATGGGCCTAAACATGGGTTTTTGGGCCCAAAGACAAATCGCTATAGATGGGCTTTAGAGCCAGCACTGTAGCCCTCTGAGTCAGCTTCGATCTGATATATAATGGGCACCGTGGGTCAACCGATGCCGCCACGAACGTCCATTTGAAGCCCAAGTGCCCAAGCCCACTCTATCAAATCCATGGGCCTAAACATGGGTTTTTAGGCCCAAAGACAAATCGCTATAGATGGGCTTTATAGCCCGCACTGTAGCCCTCGGAGTCAGCTTCGATTTGATATATTATGGGCCCCGTGGGTCAACCGATGCCACCACGAACGTCCATTTGAAGCCCAAGTGGCCAAGCCCACTCTATCAAATCCATGGCCCTAAACATGGGTTTTTGGGCCCAAAGACAAATCGCTATAGATGGACTTTAGAGCCCGCACTGTAATCCTCTGAGTCAGCTTCGATCTGATATATTATGGGCACCGTGGGTCAACCGATGCCGCAATGAACGTCCATTTGAAGCCCAAGTGCCCAAGCCCACTCAATCAAATCCATGGGCCTAAACATGGGTTTTTGAGCCCAAAGACAAATCGCTATAGATGGGCTTTATAGCCCGCACTGTAGCCCTCGGAGTCAGCTTCGATTTGATATATTATGGGCCCCGTGGGTCAACCGATGCCACCACGAACGTCCATTTGAAGCCTAAGTGCGCAAGCCCACAATCAAATCCATGGGCCGAAATAGTAGTTTTCGGGCCCCAAAACAAAGGAATTTGGGCCCGAGGACGGCCCGCTACAGACACAGTTTGTAGCGGCCCATTATAGCTCTCTGAGTCAGCTTCGATTTGATATATTATGGGCCCCGTGGGTCAACCGATGCCGCCACAAACATCCATTTGAAGCCCAAGTGCGCAAGCCCACTCTATCAAATCCATGGGCCTGCACATGGGTTTTTGGGCCCAAACACAAATCGCTATAGATGGGCTTTATAGCCCACACTGTAGCCCTCGGAGTCAGCTTCGATTTGATATGTTATAGGCCCCGTGGGTCAACCGATGCCCCCACGAACGTCCATTTGAAGCCCAAGTGTGCAAGCCAACTTTATCAAATCCATGGGCCTACACATGGGTTTTTGGGCCCAAAGACAAATCGCTATAGATGGGCTTTATAGCCCGTACTGTAGCCCTCAGTGTCAGCTTTGATTTGATATATTATGGGCCCCATGGGTCAACCGATGCCACCACGAACGTCCATTTCAAGCCCAAGTGCCCAAGCCCACTCTATCAAATCCATGGGCTTAAACATGGGTTTTTGGGCCCAAAGACAAATCGCTATAGATGGGATTTAGAGCCCGTACTGTTGCCCTCTGAGTCAGCTTCGATCTGACATATTATGGGCCCCGTGGGTCAACCGATACCGCCACGAACGTCCATTTGAAGCCCAAGTGCCCAAGCCCACTCTATCAAATCCATGGGCCTAAACATGGGTTTTTGGGCCCAAAGACAAATCGCTATAGATGGGCTTTATAGCCCGCACTGTAGCCCTCGGAGTAAGCTTCGATCTGATATATTATGGGCCCCGTGGGTCAACCGATGCCCCCACGAACGTCCATTTGAAGGCCAAGTGCCCAAGCCCACTCTATCAAATCCATGGGCCTAAACATGGGTTTTTGGGCCCAAAGGCAAATCGCTATAGATGGGCTTTAGAGCCCGCACTGTAGCCATCTGAGTCAGTTTCGATCTGATATATTATGGGCCCCGTGGGTCAACCGATGCCGCCACGAACGTCCATTTGAAGCCCAAGTACCCAAGCCCACTCTATCAAATCCATGGGCCTAAACATGGGTTTTTGGGCCCAAAGACAAATCGCTATAGATGGGATTTATAGCCCGCATTATAGCCCTCGGAGTCAGCTTCGATTTGATATATTATTGACCACGTGGGTCAACCGATGCCACCACGAACGTCCATTTGAAGCCCAAGTGCCCAAGCCCACTCTATCAAATCCATGGGCCTAAACATGGGTTTTTGGGCCCAAAGGCAAATCGCTATAGATGGGCTTTAGAGCCCGCACTGTAGCCATCTGAGTCAGTTTCGATCTGATATATTATGGGCCCCGTGGGTCAACCGATGCCGCCACGAACGTCCATTTGAAGCCCAAGTACCCAAGCCCACTCTATCAAATCCATGGGCCTAAACATGGGTTTTTGGGCCCAAAGACAAATCGCTATAGATC
This sequence comes from Mallotus nudiflorus, assembly GCA_947683625.1. NCBI lineage: Eukaryota > Viridiplantae > Streptophyta > Magnoliopsida > Malpighiales > Euphorbiaceae > Mallotus > Mallotus nudiflorus. Next base: position 61,418 of record CANTUR010001126.1, on the reverse strand, counting down.
GGCTTTAGAGCCCGCACTGTAGCCCTCTGAGTCAGCTTCGATCTGATATATTATGGGCCCCGTGGGTCAACCGATGCCGCCACGAACTTCCATTTGAAGCCCAAGTGCGCAAGCCCACAATCAAATCCATCGGCCGAAATAGTGGTTTTCGGGGTCCAAAACAAAGGAGTTTGGGCCCGAGGACGGCCCGCTACAGACACAGTTTGTAGCGGCCCGTTATAGCCCTCTGAGTCAGCTTCGATTTGATATATTATGGGCCCCGTGGGTCAACCGATGCCGCCACAAACATCCATTTGAAGCCCAAGTGCGCAAGCCCACTCTATCAAATCCATGGGCCTAAACATGGGTTTTTGGGCCCAAAGACAAATCGCTATAGATGGGCTTTAGAGCCAGCACTGTAGCCCTCTGAGTCAGCTTCGATCTGATATATAATGGGCACCGTGGGTCAACCGATGCCGCCACGAACGTCCATTTGAAGCCCAAGTGCCCAAGCCCACTCTATCAAATCCATGGGCCTAAACATGGGTTTTTAGGCCCAAAGACAAATCGCTATAGATGGGCTTTATAGCCCGCACTGTAGCCCTCGGAGTCAGCTTCGATTTGATATATTATGGGCCCTGTGGGTCAACCGATGCCACCACGAACGTCCATTTGAAGCCCAAGTGGCCAAGCCCACTCTATCAAATCCATGGCCCTAAACATGGGTTTTTGGGCCCAAAGACAAATCGCTATAGATGGACTTTAGAGCCCGCACTGTAATCCTCTGAGTCAGCTTCGATCTGATATATTATGGGCACCGTGGGTCAACCGATGCCGCAATGAACGTCCATTTGAAGCCCAAGTGCCCAAGCCCACTCAATCAAATCCATGGGCCTAAACATGGGTTTTTGAGCCCAAAGACAAATCGCTATAGATGGGCTTTATAGCCCGCACTGTAGCCCTCGGAGTCAGCTTCGATTTGATATATTATGGGCCCCGTGGGTCAACCGATGCCACCACGAACGTCCATTTGAAGCCTAAGTGCGCAAGCCCACAATCAAATCCATGGGCCGAAATAGTAGTTTTCGGGCCCCAAAACAAAGGAATTTGGGCCCGAGGACGGCCCGCTACAGACATAGTTTGTAGCGGCCCATTATAGCTCTCTGAGTCAGCTTCGATTTGATATATTATGGGCCCCGTGGGTCAACCGATGCCGCCACAAACATCCATTTGAAGCCCAAGTGCGCAAGCCCACTCTATCAAATCCATGGGCCTGCACATGGGTTTTTGGGCCCAAACACAAATCGCTATAGATGGGCTTTATAGCCCACACTGTAGCCCTCGGAGTCAGCTTCGATTTGATATGTTATAGGCCCCGTGGGTCAACCGATGCCCCCACGAACGTCCATTTGAAGCCCAAGTGTGCAAGCCAACTTTATCAAATCCATGGGCCTACACATGGGTTTTTGGGCCCAAAGACAAATCGCTATAGATGGGCTTTATAGCCCGTACTGTAGCCCTCAGTGTCAGCTTTGATTTGATATATTATGGGCCCCATGGGTCAACCGATGCCACCACGAACGTCCATTTCAAGCCCAAGTGCCCAAGCCCACTCTATCAAATCCATGGGCTTAAACATGGGTTTTTGGGCCCAAAGACAAATCGCTATAGATGGGATTTAGAGCCCGTACTGTTGCCCTCTGAGTCAGCTTCGATCTGACATATTATGGGCCCCGTGGGTCAACCGATACCGCCACGAACGTCCATTTGAAGCCCAAGTGCCCAAGCCCACTCTATCAAATCCATGGGCCTAAACATGGGTTTTTGGGCCCAAAGACAAATCGCTATAGATGGGCTTTATAGCCCGCACTGTAGCCCTCGGAGTAAGCTTCGATCTGATATATTATGGGCCCCGTGGGTCAACCGATGCCCCCACGAACGTCCATTTGAAGGCCAAGTGCCCAAGCCCACTCTATCAAATCCATGGGCCTAAACATGGGTTTTTGGGCCCAAAGAAAAATCGCTATAGATGGGCTTTAGAGCCCGTACTGTAGCCCTCTGAGTGAGCTTCGATCTGATATATTATGGGCCCCGTGGGTCAACCGATGCCGCCACGAACGTCCATTTGAAGCCCAAGTGCGCAAGCCCACAATCAAATCCATGGGCCGAAATAGTGGTTTTCGGGCCCCAAAACAAAGGAATTTGGGCCCGAGGACGGCCCGCTATAGACATAGTTTGTAGCGGCCCATTATAGCCCTCTGAGTCAGCTTCAATTTGATATATTATGGGCCCCGTGGGTCAACCGATGCGGCCACAAACGTCCATTTGAAGCCCAAGTGCGCAAGCCCACTCTATCAAATCCATGGGCCTACACATGGGTTTTTGGGCCCAAAGAAAAATCGCTATAGATGGGCTTTATAGCCCGTACTGTAGCCCTCGGAGTCAGCTTCGATTTGATATATTATGGGCCCCGTGGGTCAACCGATGCCACCACGAACGTCCATTTGAAGCCCAAGTGCGCAAGCCCACAATCAAATCCATGGGCCGAAATAGTGGTTTTCGGGCCCCAAAATAAAGGAATTTGGGCCCGAGGACGGCCCGCTACAGACACAGTTTGTAGCAACCCGTTATAGCTCTCTGAGTCAGCTTCGATTTGATATATTATGGGCCCCGTGGGTCAACCGATGCCGCCACAAACATCCATTTGAAGCCCAAGTGCGCAAGCCCACTCTATCAAATCCATGGGCCTAAACATGGGTTTTTGGGCCCAAAGACAAATCGCTATAGATCGGCTTTATAGCCCGTACTGTAGTCCTCGTAGTCAGCTTCGATTTGATATATTATGGGCCCCGTGGGTCAGCCGATGCCACCACGAACGTCCATTTGAAGCCCAAGTGCCCAAGCCCACTCTATCAAATCCATGGGCCTACACATGGGTTTTTGGGCCCAAAGCCAAATCGCTATAGATGGGCTTTAGAGCCCGCACTGTAGCCCTCTGAGTCAGCTTCGATCTGATATATTATGGGCCCCGTGGGTCAACCGATGCCGCCATGAACGTCAATTTGAAGCCCAAGTGCGCAAGCCCACAATCAAATCCATGGGCCGAAATAGTGGTTTTCGGGCCCCAAAACAAAGGAATTTGGGCCCGAGGACGGCCCGCTACAGACACAGTTTGTAATGGCCCGTTAAAGCCCTATGAGTCAGCTTCGATTTGATATATTGTGGGCCTCGTGGGTCAACCGATGCCGCCACGAACGTCCGTTTGAAGCCCAAGTGCGCAAGCCCACTCTATCAAATCCATGGGCCTACACATGGGTTTTTGGGCCCAAAGACAAATCGCTATAGATGGGCTTTATAGCCCGTACTGTAGCCCTCGGTGTCAGCTTTGATTTGATATATTATGGGCCCCGTGGGTCAACCGATGCCACCACGAACGTCCATTTCAAGCCCAAGTGCCCAAGCCCACTCTATCAAATCCATGGGCCTAAACATGGGTTTTTGGGCCCAAAGACAAATCGCTATAGATGCCATTTAGAGCCCGTACTGTTGCCCTCTGAGTCAGCTTCGATCTGACATATTATGGGCCCCGTGGGTCAACCGATACCGCCACGAACGTCCATTTGAAGACCAAGTGCCCACGCCCACTCTATCAAATCCATGGGCCTAAACATGGGTTTTTGGGCCCAAAGACAAATCGCTATAGATGGGCTTTATAGCCCGCACTGTAGCCCTCAGAGTCAGCTTCGATCTGATATATTATGGGCCCCGTGGGTCAACCGATGCCCCCACGAACGTCCATTTGAAGGCCAAGTGCCCAAGCCCACTCTATCAAATCCATGGGCATAAACATGGGTTTTTGGGCCCAAAGACAAATTGCTATAGATGGGCTTTAGAGCCCACACTATAGCCCTCTGAGTCAGCTTCGATCTGATATATTATGGGCCCCGTGGGTCAACCGATGCCGCCACGAACGTCCATTTGAAGCCCTAGTGCCCAAGCCCACTCTATCAAATTCGTGGGCCTAAACATGGGTTTTTGGGCCCAAAGTCAAATCGCTATAGATGGGCTTTGGAGCCCGCACTGTAGCCCTCTGAGTCAGCTTCGATCTGATATATTATGGGCCCCGTGGGTCAACCGATGCCGCCACGAACGTCCATTTTAAGCCCAAGTGCGCAAGCCCACAATCAAATCCATGGGCCGAAATAGTGGTTTTCGGGCCCCAAAACAAATGAATTTGGGCCCGAGGACGGCCCGCTACAGACATAGTTTGTAATGGCCCGTTATAGACATCTGAGTCAGCTTCGATTTGATATATTATGGGCCCCGTTGGTCAACCGATGCAGCGACAAACGTCCATTTGAAACCCAAGTGCGCAAGCCCACTCTATCAAATCCATGGGCCTACACATGGGTTTTTGGGCCCAAAGACAAATCGCTATAGATAGGCTTTATAGCCCGCACTGTAGCCCTCGGAGTCATCTTCGATTTGATAGATTATGAGCCCCGTGGGTCAACCGATGCCACCACGAACGTCCATTTGAAGCCCAAGTGCCCAAGCCCACTCTATCAAATCCGTGGCACTAAACATGGGTTTTTGGGCCCAAAGACAAATCGCTATAGATGGACTTTAGAGCCCGTACTGTAGCCCTCTGAGTCAGCTTCGATCTGATATATTATGGGCACCGTGGGTCAACCGATGCCGCCACGAACGTCCATTTGAAGCCCAAGTGCCCAAGCCCACTCTATCAAATCCATGGGCCTAAACATGGGTTTTTGGGCCCAAAGCCAAATCGCTATAGATGGGCTTTATAGCCCGTACTGTAGCCCTCGGAGTCAGCTTCGATTTGATATATTATGGGCCCCGTGGGTCAACCGATGCCACCATGAACGTCCATTTGAAGCCCAAGTGCCCAAGCCCACTCTATCAAATCCATGGGCCTAAACATGGGTTTTTGGGCCCAAAGACAAATCGCTATAGATGGGATTTAGAGCCCGCACTGTAGCCCTCTAAGTCAGCTTCGATCTGATATATTATGGGCCCCGTGGGTCAACCGATGCCGTCACGAACGTCCATTTGAAGGCCAAGTGCCCAAGCCCACTCTATCAAATCCATGGGCCTAAACATGGGTTTTTGGGCCCAAAGACAAATCGCTATAGATGGGCTTTAGAGCCCGCACTATAGGCCTCTGAGACAGCTTCGATCTGATATATTATGGGCCCCGTGGGTCAACCGATGCCACCACGAACGTCCATTTGAAGCCCAAGTGCCCAAGCCCAATCTATCAAATCCATGGGCCTAAACATGGGTTTTTGGGCCCAAAGACAAATCGCTATAGATGGGCTTTAGAGCCCGCACTGTAGACCTCTGAGTCAGCTTCGATCTGATATATTATGGGCCCCGTGGGTCAACCGATGCCGCCACGAATGTCCATTTGAAGCCTAAGTGCGCAAGCCCACAATCAAATCCATGGGCCGAAATAGTGGTTTTCGGGCCCCAAAACAAAGGAATTTGGGCCTGAGGACGGCCCGCTACAGACATAGTTTATAGCATCCTGTTATAGCCCTCTGAGTCAGCTTCGATTTGATATATTATGGGCCCCGTGGGTCAACCGATGCCCCCACAAACGTCCATTTGAAGCCCAAGTGCACAAGCCCACTCTATCAAATCCATGGGCCTACACATGGGTTTTTAGGCCCAAAGACAAATCGCTATAGATGGGCTTTATAGCCCGCACTGTAGCCCTCGGAGTCAGCCTCGATTTGATAAATTATGGGCCCCGTGGGTCAACCGATGCCACCACGAATGTCCATTTGAAGCCCAAGTGCCCAAGCCCACTCTATCAAATCCATGGCCCTAAACATGGGTTTTTGGGCCCAAAGACAAATCGCTATAGATGGACTTTAGAGCCCGCACTGTGGCACTCTGAGTCAGCTTCGATCTGATATATTATGGGCACCGTGGGTCAACCGATGCCGCCACGAACGTCCATTTGAAGCCCAAGTGCCCAAGCCCACTCTATCAAATCCATGGGCCTAAACATGGGTTTTTGGGCCCAAAGACAAATCGTTATAGATGGGCTTTATAGCCCGCACTGTAGCCCTCGGAGTCAGCTTCGATTTGATATGTTATGGGCCCCGTGGGTCAACCGATGCCACCACGAACGTCCATTTGAAGCCCAAGTGCCCAAGCCCACTCTATCAAATCCATGGGCCTACACATGGGTTTTTGGACCCAAAGCCAAATTGCTATAGATGGGCTTTAGAGCCCGCATTGTAGCCCTCTGAGTCAGCTTCGATCTGATATATTATGGGCCCCGTGGGTCAACCGATGCCGTCACGAACGTCCATTTAAAGCCCAAGTGGCCAAGCCCACTCTATCAAATCCATGGGCCTAAACATGGGTTTTTGGGCCCAAAGACAAATCGCTATAGATGGGCTTTAGAGCCCGCACTGTAGCCCTCTGAGTCAGCTACGATCTGATATATTTTGGGCCCCGTGGGTCAACCGATGCCGCCACGAACGTCCATTTGAAGCCCAAGTGCGTAAGCCCACAATCAAATCCATGGGCCGAAATAGTGGTTTTCGGGCCCCAAAACAAATGAATTTGGGCCCGAGGACGGCCTGCTATAGACATAGTTTGTTATGGCCCGTTATAGCCCTCTGAGTCAGCTTCGATTTGATATATTATGGGCCCCGTAGGTCAACCGATGCAGCCACAAACGTCCATTTGAAACCCAAGTGCGCAAGCCCACTCTATCAAATCCATGGGCCTACACATGGGTTTTTGGGCCCAAAGACAAATCGCTATAGATGGGCTTTATAGCCCGCACTGTAGCCCTCGGAGTCAGCTTCGATTTGATAGATTATGGGCCCCGTGGGTCAACCGATGCCACCACGAACGTCCATTTGAAGCCCAAGTGCCCAAGCCCACTCTATCAAATCCATGGCACTAAACATGGGTTTTTGGCCCAAAGACAAATCGCTATAGATGGACTTTAGAGCCCGCACTGTAGCCCTCTGAGTCAGCTTCGATCTGATATATTATGGGCACCGTGGGTCAACCGATGCCACCATGAACGTCCATTTGAAGCCCAAGTGCCCAAGCCCACTCTATCAAATCCATGGGCCTAAACATGGGTTTTTGGGCCCAAAGACAAATCGCTATAGATGGGATTTAGAGCCCGCACTGTAGCCCTCTAAGTCAGCTTCGATCTGATATATTATGGGCCCCGTGGGTCAACCGATGCCGCCACGAACGTCCATTTGAAGGCCAAGTGCCCAAGCCCACTCTATCAAATCCATGGGCCTAAACATGGGTTTTTGGGCCCAAAGACAAATCGCTATAGATGGGCTTTAGAGCCCGCACTGTAGGCCTCTGAGACAGCTTCGATCTGATATATTATGGGCCCCGTGGGTCAACCGATGCCACCACGAACGTCCATTTGAAGCCCAAGTGCCCAAGCCCAATCTATCAAATCCATGGGCCTAAACATGGGTTTTTGGGCCCAAAGACAAATCGCTATAGATGGGCTTTAGAGCCCGCACTGTAGACCTCTGAGTCAGCTTCGATCTGATATATTATGGGCCCCGTGGGTCAACCGATGCCGCCTCGAATGTCCATTTGAAGCCTAAGTGCGCAAGCCCACAATCAAATCCATGGGCCGAAATAGTGGTTTTCGGGCCCCAAAACAAAGGAATTTGGGCCTGAGGACGGCCCGCTACAGACATAGTTTGTAGCAGCCCGTTATAGCCCTCTGAGTCAGCTTCGATTTGATATATTATGGGCCCCGTGGGTCAACCGATGCCGCCACAAACGTCCATTTGAAGCCCAAGTGCGCAAGCCCACTCTATCAAATCCATGGGCCTACACATGGGTTTTTGGGCCCGAAGACAAATCGCTATAGATGGGCTTTATAGCCCGCACTGTAGCCCTCGGAGTCAGCCTCGATTTGATAGATTATGGGTTTCGTGGGTCAACCGATGCCACCACGAACGTCCATTTGAAGCCCAAGTGCCCAAGCCCACTCTATCAAATCCATGGCCCTAAACATGGGTTTTTGGGCCCAAAGACAAATCGCTATAGATGGACTATAGAGCCCGCACTGTAGCCCTCGGAGTCAGCTTCGATTTGATATATTATGGGCCCCGTGGGTCAACCGATGCCACCACGAACATCCATTTGAAGCCCAAGTGCCCAAGCCCACTCTATCAAATCCATGGGCCTACACATGGGTTTTTGGGCCCAAAGCCAAATTGCTATAGATGGGCTTTAGAGCCCGCACTGTAGCCCTCTGAGTCAGCTTCGATCTGATATATTATGGGCCCCGTGGGTCAACCGATGCCGTCACGAACGTCCATTTAAAGCCCAAGTGGCCAAGCCCACTCTATCAAATCCATGGGCCTAAACATGGGTTTTTGGGCCCAAAGACAAATCGCTATAGATGGGCTTTAGAGCCCGCACTGTAGCCCTCTGAGTCAGCTACGATCTGATATATTATGGGCCCCGTGGGTCAACCGATGCCGCCACGAACGTCCATTTGAAGCCCAAGTGCGCAAGCCCACAATCAAATCCATGGGCCGAAATAGTGGTTTTCGGGCCCCAAAACAAAGGAATTTGGGCCCGAGGGCGGCCCGCTATAGACACAGTTTGTAGTGGCCCATTATAGCCCTCTGAGTCAGCTTCGATTTGATATATTATGGGCCCCATGGGTCAACCGATGCCGCCACGAACGTCCATTTGAAGCCCAAGTGCGCAAGCCCACTCTATCAAATCCATGGGCCTACACATGGGTTTTTGGGCCCAAAGACAAATCGCTATAGATGGGCTTTATAGCCCGTACTGTAGCCCTCGGTGTCAGCTTTGATTTGATATATTATGGGCCCCGTGGGTCAACCGATGCCACCACGAACGTCCATTTCAAGCCCAAGTGCCCAAGCCCACTCTATCAAAGCCATGGGCCAAAACTTGGGTTTTTAGGCCCAAAGACAAATCGCTATAGATGGGATTTAGAGCCCGTACTGTTGCCCTCTGAGTCAGCTTCGATCTGACATATTATGGGCCCCGTGGGTCAACCGATACCGCCACGAACGTCCATTTGAAGCCCAAGTGCGCAAGCCCACTCTATCAAATCCATGGGCCTAAACATGGGTTTTTGGGCCCAAAGACAAATCGCTATAGATGGGCTTTAGAGCCCGTATTGTAGCCCTCTGAGTCAGCTTCGATCTGATATATTATGGGCCCCGTGGGTCAACCGATATCGCCACGAACGTCAATTTGAAGCCCAAGTGCGCAAGCCCACAATCAAATCCATGGGCCGAAATAGTGGTTTTCGGGCCCCAAAACAATGGAATTTGGGCCAGAGGACGGCCCGCTACAGATGTAGTTTGTAACGGCCCGTTATAGCCCTCTGAGTTAGCTTCGATTTGTTATATTATGGGCCCCGTGGGTCAACCGATGCTGCCACAAACATCCATTTGAAGCCTAAGTGCGCAAGCCCACTCTATCAAATCCATGGGCCTACACATGGGTTTTTGGGCCCAAAGACAAATCACTATAGATGGACTTTATAGCCCACACTGTAGCCCTCGGAGTCAGCTTCGATTTGATAGATTATGGGCCCCGTGGGTCAACCGATGCCACCACGAACGTCCATTTGAAGCCCAAGTGCCCAAGCCCACTGTATCAAATCCATGGGCATAAACATGGGTTTTTGGGCGCAACGACAAATCGCTATAGATGGGCTTTATAGCCCGCACTGTAGCCCTCGGAGTCAGCTTCGATTTGATATGTTATAGGCCCCGTGGGTCAACCGATGCCCCCACGAACGTCCATTTGAAGCCCAAGTTTGCAAGCCAACTTTATCAAATCCATGGGCCTACACATGGGTTTTTGGGCTCAAAGACAAATCGCTTCAGATGGGCTTTATAGCCCGCACTGTAGCCCTCGGAGTCAGCATCGATTTGATAGATTATGGGCCCCGTGGGTCAACCGATGCCACCACGAACGTCCATTTGAAGCCCAAGTGCCCAAGCCCACTATATCAAATCCATGGGCCTAAACATGGGATTTTGGGCCCAAAGACAAACCGATATAGATGGGCTTTATAGCCCACACTGTAGCCCTTGGAGTCAGCTTCGATTTGATATATTATAGGCCCCGTGGGTCAACCGATGCCCCCACGAACGTCCATTTGAAGCCCAAGTGCGCAAGCCCACTCTATCAAATCCATGGGCCTACACATGGGTTTTTGGGCCCAAAGACAAATCGCTATTGATGGTCTTTATAGCCCGCACTGTAGCCCTCGGAGTCAGCTTCGATTTGATATATTATGGACCCCGTCGGTCAACCGATGCCACCACGAACGTCCATTTGAAGCCCAAGTGCCCAAGCCCACTCTATCAAATCCATGGGCCTAAACGTGGGTTTTTGGGCCTAAAGACAAATCGCTATAGATGGACTTTAGAGCCCTCACTGTAGCCATCTGAGTCAGCTTCGATCTGATATATTATGTTCCCCGTGGATCAACAGATGCCGCCACGAACGTCCATTTGAAGCCCAAGTGCCCAAGCCCACTCTATCAAATCCATGGGCTTAAACATGGGTTTTTGGGCCCAAAGACAAATCGCTATAGATGGGCTTTATAGCCCGCACTGTAGCCCTCGGAGTCAGCTTCGATTTGATATATTATGGGCCCCGTGGGTCAACCGATGCCCCCACGAACGTCCATTTGAAGCCCAAGTGCCCAAGCCCACTCTATCAAATCCATGGGCCTAAACATGGGTTTTTGGGCCCAAAGACAAATCGCTATAGATGGGCTTTAGAGCCCGTACTGTAGCCCTCTGAGTCAGCTTCGATCTGATATATAATGGGCACCGTGGGTCAACCGATGCCGCCACGAACGTCCATTTGAAGCCCAAGTGCCCAAGCCCACTCTATCAAATCCATGGGCCTAAACATGGGTTTTTGGGCCCAAAGACAAATCGCTATAGATGGGCTTTATAGCCCACACTGTAGCCCTCGGAGTCAGCTTCGACTTGATATATTATGGGCCCCGTGGGTCAACCGATGCCACCACGAACGTCCATTTGAAGCCCAAGTGCCCAAGCCCACTCTATCAAATCCATGGGCCTAAACATGGATTTTTGGGCCCAAAGACAAATCGTTATAGATGGGCTTTAGAGCCTGTACTGTAGCCCTCTGAGTCAGTTTCGATCTGATATATAATGGACACCGTGGGTCAACCGATGCCGCCACGAACGTCCATTTGAAGCCCAAGTGCCCAAGCCCACTCTATCAAATCCATGTGCCTAAACATGGGTTTTTGGGCCCAAAGACAAATCGCTATAGATGGGCTTTATAGCCCGTACTGTAGCCCTCGGAGTCAGCTTCGATTTGATATATTATGGGCCCCGTGGGTCAACCGATGCCACCACGAACGTCCATTTGAAGCCCAAGTGCCCAAGCCCACTCTATCAAATCCATGGGCCTAAACATGGGTTTTTGGGCCCAAAGACAAATCGCTATAGATGGGCTTTAGAGCCCGCACTGTAGCCCTCTGAGTCAGCTTCGATCTGATATATTATAGGCCCCGTGGGTCAACCGATGCCGTCACAAATGTCCATTTGAAGCCCAAGTGACCAAGCCCACTCTATCAAATCAATGGGCCTAAACATGGGTTTTTGGGCCCAAAGACAAATCGCTATAGATGGGCTTTAGAGCCCGCACTGTAGCCCTCTGAGTCAGCTACGATCTGATATATTATGGGCCCCGTGGGTCAACCGAAGCCGCCACGAACGTCCATTTGAAGCCCAAGTGCCCAAGCCCACAATCAAATCCATGGGCCGAAATAGTGGTTTTCGGGCCCCAAAACAAAGGAATTTGGGCCCGAGGACGGCCCGCTACAGACATAGTTTGTAGCGGCCCATTATAGCCCTTTGAGTCAGCTTCGATTTGATATATTATGGGCCCTATGGGTCAACCGATGCCGCCACGAACGTCCATTTGAAGCCCAAGTACGCAAGCCCACTCTATCAAATCCATGGGCCAACACATGGGCTTTTGGGCCCAAAGACAAATCGCTATAGATGGGCTTTATAGCCCGTACTGTAGCCCTCGATGTCAGCTTTGATTTGATATATTATGGGCCCCGTGGGTCAACCGATGCCACCATGAACGTCCATTTGAAGCCCAAGTGCCCAAGCCCACTCTATCAAATCCATGGGCCTAAACATGGGTTTTTGGGCCCAAAGACAAATCGCTATAGATGGGATTTAGAGCCCGTACTGTTGCCCTCTGTGTCGGCTTCGATCTGACATATTATGGGCCCCGTGGGTCAACCGATATCGCCACGAACGTCCATTTGAAGCCCAAGTGCCAAAGCCCACTCTATCAAATCCATGGGCCTAAACATGGGTTTTTGGGCCCAAAGACAAATCGCTATAGATGGGCTTTAGAGCCCGTACTGTAGCCCTCTGAGTCAGCTTCGATCTGATATATTATGGGCCCCGTGGGTCAACCGATGCCGCCACGAACGTCCATTTGAAGCCCAAGTGCGCAAGCCCACAATCAAATCCATGGGCCGAAATAGTGGTTTTCGGGCCCCAAAACAAAGGAATTTGGGCCCGAGGACGGCCCGCTACAGATGTAGTTTGTAGCGGCCCGTTATAGCCCTCTGAGTCAGCTTCGATCTGATATATTATGGGCCCCGTGGGTCAACAGATGCCGCCACGAACGTCCATTTGAAGCCCAAGTGCCCAAGCCCACTCTATCAAATCCATGGGCCTAAACATGGGTTTTTGGGCCCAAAGACAAATCGCTATAGATGGGCTTTATAGCCCGCACTGTAGCCCTTGGAGTCAGCTTCGATTTGATATATTATGGGCCCCGTGGGTCAACCGATGCCCCCACGAACGTCCATTTGAAGCCCAAGAGCCCAAGCCCACTCTATCAAATCCATGGGCCTAAACATGGGTTTTTGGGTCCAAAGACAAATCGCTATAGATGGGATTTAGAGCCCGCACTATAGCTCTCTAAGTCAGCTTCGATCTGATATATTATGGGCCCCGTGGGTCAACCGATGCCGCCACGAACGTCCATTTGAAGGCCAAGTGCCCAAGCCCACTCTATCAAATCCATGGGCCTAAACATGGGTTTTTGGGGCCAAAGACAAATCGCTATAGATGGGCTTTAGAGCCCGCACTGTAGCCCTCTGAGTCAGCTTCGATCTGATATATTATGGGCCCCGTGGGTCAACCGATGCCACCACGAACGTCCATTTGAAGCCCAAGTGCCCAAGCCCACACTATTAAATCCATGGGCCTAAACATGGGTTTTTGGGCCCAAAGACAAATCGCTATAGATGGGATTTAGAGCCCGCACTATAGCCCTCTGAGTCAGCTACGATCTGATATATTATGGGCCCCGTGGGTCAACCGAAGCCGCCACGAATGTCCATTTGAAGCCCAAGTGCGCAAGCCCACAATCAAATCCATGGGCCGAAATAGTGGTTTTCGGGCCCCAAAACAAAGGAATTTGGGCCCAAGGACGGCCCGCTACAGACACAGTTTATAGCGGCCCGTTATAGCCCTCTGAGTCAGCTTTGATTTGATATAATATGGGCCCTATGGGTCAACCGATGCCGCCACGAACGTCCATTTGAAGCCCAAGTGCGCAAGCCCACTCTATCAAATCCATGGCCCTACACATGGGCTTTTGGGCCCAAAGACAAATCGCTATAGATGGGCTTTATAGCCCGTACTGTTGCCCTTGGTGTCAGCTTTGATTTGATATATTATGGGCCCCGTGGGTCAACCGATGCCACCACGAACATCCATTTCAAGCCCAAGTGCCCAAGCCCACTCTATCAAATCCATGGGCCTAAACATGGGTTTTTGGGCCCAAAGACAAATCGATATAGATGCGCTTTATAGCCCGAACTGTAGCCCTGGGAGTCAGCTTCGATTTGATATGTTATGGGCCCCGTGGGTCAACCGATGCCCCTACGAACGTCCATTTGAAGCCCAAGTGCGCAAGCCCACTCTATCAAATCCATGGGCCTACACATGGGTTTTTGGGCCCAAAGACAAATCGCTATTGATGGGCTTTATAGCCCGCACTGTAGCCCTTGGAGTCAGCTTCGATTTGATATATTATGGACCCCGTGGGTCAATCGATGCCACCACGAACGTCCATTTGAAGCCCAAGTGCCCAAGCCCACTCTATCAAATCCATGGGCCTAAACATGGGTTTTTGGGCCTAAAGACAAATCGCTATAGATGGGCTTTAGAGCCCGCACTGTAGCCATCTGAGTCAGCTTCGATCTGATATATTATGGGCCCCGTGGGTCAACGGATGCCCCCACGAACGTCCATTTGAAGCCCAAGTGCCCAAGCCCACTCTATCAAATCCATGGGCCTAAACATGGGTTTTTGGGCCCAAAGACAAATCGCTATAGATGGGCTTTATAGCCCGCACTGTAGCCCTTGGAGTCAGCTTCGATTTGATATATTATGGGCCCCGTGGGTCAACCGATGCCGACACAAACGTCCATTTAAAGCCCAAGTGCGCAAGCCCACTCTATCAAATCCATGGGCCTACACATGGGTTTTTGGGCCCAAAGACAAATCGCTATAGATGGGCTTTATAGCCCGCACTGTAGCCCTCGGAGTCAGCTTCGATTTGATAGATTATGGGCCCCGTGGGTCAACCGATGCCACCACGAACGTCCATTTGAAGCCCAAGTGCCCAAGCCCACTCTATCAAATCCATGGGCAAAAACATGGGTTTTTGGGCCCAAAGACAAATCGATATAGATGGGCTTTATGTTGGGTTCAGTGATGCAAACGCAGCGGAAAAATTAAAATTTTATCACGTTCCCAAGCCAGGATCCATGTAATTCGACTAATTGATTAAATCTAGGGTTTTAATAATCTTACCAAAACGCAGAAGAGGCAAGATTCTCTGGAAGGGTGAGAGGAGGTTCACACCGGTGACACCTTACCTCGAGCTTTTTGGCTTGGTTGTTCGGATCAAGACGTCTCCAAAAGGATGCGTCCTCTATAGGTATCCACACGAACAGCCCTTCACAAAACGAATTTGAGTGTGTGTGCTAGCAACCTCTTGACTGTCTTACAAATCAAGAACAAAAAGGAAAACTCTGTCTTTGTTTTCTAAGAGGAAAGAAAATGAATTTGGAGGCAAAAACAAGTGTGTGAAACCCTAGAGAATATAACATATTTATAGACTCCAAGTTAGGGTTTCACTTACCAATAACCTTTTGGTAATTTTCCATTTATTATATTCTGATTTTGTTTAAAAACAAATCAAAAATAATATCTTATTTATTTATTTAAAATAACATTTATCTTAAATAAATAAACAAATAAATAAATAAATAAAACACTTTAATTATTTATTTCCACAGAGTTTATTTTGGGCTTATTAAACCCATATCCGTTTTGGGCTTGTTCTAAGTGTGTGACCCTGTAGGTTCACATAACATTGGCAGTGGGCCTAAATCTCTATTTAGGCCTACAAGTCATAAGTGGCCTCTAGCAAGACATTATGACTACCCAAGTCATGTGAAGTCAATAATCCGACATAACCTAATTACAGTGAATTTTATTGTCCCTTTATCTCATGATATCTTAATTGAACATAAGGCATAGAATGTCATCCTTATATAGTTCAATATTATGACTTGATTCCAAGTAGACTGAAAATGATAACTCTTTATCAATTCATTTCAGCATGGCCATGCATTTTCATTCAGTCTATCTCATCAAGGGGCCTCTAGATATCTTTCTCATATTAATGAGGGATAAATTCCTTCTAAATCACTCACATTCCTCACATAACTAATTTTATATCCAACAACATTCTTTTAATCATCCGGTTAAAGACAATGTTAGAATGTGTCAAAACATAAAATAGCTATGTAGAAATCCATGATGATTTCAAGGTCAAAGGACCGAAATAAAATTACTGTGATAAGAAATACTTATGACAATAATCTATGTAGTATTCTCATAGTGGGTCAATCCAGTACATGATCTCTCATCATGTACCTATGAGTTGACTTAATATCTCATATTTATGATTAGTAAAACATAACCATCAGTCAACATCATACTAGCCTTAATACTTTAATATTCATATAATGAATAAATGGCTAGGGATAATTAGAATAGAACTCTTATTTTAATCTAAGGGTTTTACTATCAAGTCACATACTTGATGGCCTTAGTAAGAATTAACCATTCATGTAATTATCATAAAATCAAATGATAATATAATACCTCTTTATTAATAAAATAAGAAAGTCAATACATAATCACAAATGATTGACCTAGTGCATATCACTAACACTTTATAGCCCGCACTGTAGCCCTTGGAGTCAGCTTCAATTTGATATGTTATGGGCCCCGTGGGTCAACCGATGCCCCTACGAACGTCCATTTGAAGCCCAAGTGCGCAAGCCCACTCTATCAAATCCATGGGCCTACACATGGGTTTTTGGGCCCAAAGACAAATCGCTATTGATGGGCTTTATAGCCCGCACTGTAGCCCTCGGAGTCAGCTTCGATTTGATATATTATGGACCCCGTGGGTCAACCGATGCCACCACGAACGTCCATTTGAAGCCCAAGTGCCCAAGCCCACTCTATCAAATCCATGGGCCTAAACATGGGTTTTTGGGCCTAAAAACAAATCGCTATAGATGGGCTTTAGAGCCCGCACTGTAGCCATCTGAGTCAGCTTCGATCTGATAGATTATGGGCCCCGTGGGTCAACAGATGCCGCCACGAACGTCCATTTTAAGCCTAAGTGCCCAAGCCCACTCTATCAAATCCATGGGCCTAAATATGGGTTTTTGGGCCCAAAGACAAATCGCTATAGATGGGCTTTATAGCCCGCCCTGTAGCCCTTGGAGTCAGCTTCGATATGATATATTATGGGCCCCGTGGGTCAACCGATGCCCCCACGAACGTCCATTTGAAGCCCAAGTGCCCAAGCCCACTCTATCAAATCCATGGGCCTAATCATGGGTTTTTGGGCCCAAAGACAAATCGCTATAGATGGGATTTAGAGCCCGCACTGTAGCCCTCTAAGTCAGCTTCGATCTGATATATTATGGGCCCCGTGGGTCAACCGATGCCGCCACGAACATCCATTTGAAGCCCAAGTGCGCAAGCCCACTCTATCAATTCCATGGGCCTAAACATGGGTTTTTGGGCCCAAAGACAAATCGCTATAGATGGGCTTTATAGCCCGCACTGTAGCCCTCGGAGTCAGCTTCGATTTGATATATTATGGGCCCCGTGGGTCAACCGATGCCCCCACGAACGTCCATTTGAAGCCCAAGTGCGCAAGCCCACAATCAAATCCATGGGCCGAAATAGTGGTTTTCGGGCCCCAAAACAAAGGAATTTGGGCCTGAGGACGGCCCGCTACAGACGTAGTTTGTAGCGGCCCGTTATAGCCCTCTGAGTCAGCTTCGATTTGATATATTATGGGCCCCGTGGGTCAACCGACGCCGCCACAAACGTCCATTTGAAGCCCAAGTGCGCTAGCCCACTCTATCAATTCGATGGGCCTACACATGGGTTTTTGGGCCCAAAGACAAATCGCTATAGATGGGCTTTATAGCCCGCAGTATAGCCCTCGGAGTCAGCTTCGATTTGATATATTATGGGCCCCGTGGGTCAACCGATGCCCCCACGAACGTCCATTTGAAGCCCAAGTGCCCAAGCCCACTCTATCAAATCCATGGGCCTAAACATGGGTTTTTGGGCCCAAAGACAAATCGTTATAGATGGGCTTTAGAGCCCGCACTGTAACCCTCTATGTCAACTTCGATCTGATATATTATGGGCCCCGTGGGTCAACCGATGCCGCTACGAACGTCAATTTGAAGCCCAAGTGCCCAAGCCCACTCTATCAAATCCATGGGCCTAAACATGGGTTTTTGGGCCCAAAGACAAATCGCTATAGATAGGCTTTAGAGCCCGCACTGTAGCCCTCTGAGTCAGCTTCGATCTGATATATTATGGGCCCCGTGGGTCAACCGATGCCACCACGAACGTCCATTTGAAGGCCAAGTGCCCAAGCCCACTCTATCAAATCCATGGGCCTAAACATGGGTTTTTGGGCCCAAAGAAAAATCGCTATAGATGGGCTTTAGAGCCCGCACTGTAGCCCTCTGAGTCAGCTTCGATTTGATATATTATGGGCCCCGTGGGTCAACCGATGCTGCCACGAACGTCCATTTTAAGCCCAAGTGCGCAAGCCCACAATCAAAGCCATAGGCCGAAAGAGTGGTTTTTGGGCCCCAAAATAAAGGAATTTGGGCCCGAGGACGGCCCGCTACAGACATAGTTTGTAGCGACCCGTTATAGCCCTCTGAGTCAGCTTCGATTTGATAGATTATGGGCCCCGTGGGTCAACCGATGCCACCACGAACGTCCATTTGAAGCCCAAGTGCCCAAGCCCACTCTATCAAATTCATGGGCCTAAACATGGGTTTTTGGGCCCAAAGACAAATCGCTATAGATGGGCTGTAGAGCCCATACTGTAGCCCTCTGAGTCAGCTTCGATCTGATATATAATGGGCACCGTGGGTCAACCGATGTCGCCACGAACGTCCATTTGAAGCCCAAGTGCCCAAGCCCACTCTATCAAATCCATGGGCCTAAACATGGGTTTTTGGGCCCAAAGACAAATCGCTATAGATGGGCTTTATAGCCCGAACTGTAGCCCTCGGAGTCAGCTTCGATTTGATATATTATGGGCCCCGTGGGTCAACTGATGCCACCACAAACATCCATTTGAAGCCCAAGTGCGCAAGCCCACTCTATCAAATCCATGGGCCTACACATGGGTTTTTGGGCCCAAAGACAAATCGCTATAGATGGGCTTTATAGCCCGTACTGTAGCCCTCAGAGTGAGCTTCGATTTGATAGATTATGGGCCTCCTGGGTCAACCGATGCCACCACGAACGTCCATTTGAAGCCCAAGTGCCCAAGCCCACTCTATCAAATCCATAGGCCTAAACATGGGTTTTTGGGCCCAAAGACAAATCGCTATAGATGGGCTTTATAGCCCGCACTGTAGCCCTCGGAGTCAGCTTCGATTTGATATGTTATAGGCCCCGTGGGTCAACCGATGCCCCCACGAACGTCCATTTGAAGCCCAAGTGCGCAAGCCCACTCTATCAAATCCATGGGCCTACACATGGGTTTTTGGGCCCAAAGACAAATCGCTATAGATGGGCTTTATAGCCCGCACTGTAGCCCTCAGAGTGAGCTTCAATTTGATAGATTATGGGCCTCCTGGGTCAACCGATGCCACCACGAACGTCCATTTGAAGCCCAAGTGCCCAAGCCCACACTATCAAATTCATGGGCCTAAACATGGGTTTTTGGGCCCAAAGACAAATCGCTATAGATGGGCTTTAGAGCCCGCACTGTAGCCCTCTGAGTCAACTTCGATCTGTTATATTATGGGCCCCGTGGGTCAACCGATACCGCCACGAACGTCCATTTGAAGCCCAAGTGCGCAAGCCTACAATCAAATCCATGGGCCGAAATAGTGGTTTTCGGGCCCCAAAACAAAGGAATTTGGGCCCGAGGATGGCCCGTTACAGACACAGTTTGTAGCGGCCCGTTATAGCCCTCTGAGTCAGCTTCGATTTGATATATTATGGGCCCTGTGGGTCAACCGATGCCGCCACAAACGTCCATTTGAAGCCCAAGTGCGCAAGCCCACTCTATCAAATCCATGCGCCTACACATGGGTTTTTGGGCCCAAAGACAAATCGCTATTGATGGGCTTTATAGCCCGCATTGTAGCCCTCGGAGTCAGCTTCGATTTGATATATTATGGACCCCGTGGGTCAACCGATGCCACCACGAACGTCCATTTGAAGCCCAAGTGCCCAAGCCCACTCTATCAAATCCATGGGCCTAAACATGGGTTTTTGGGCCTAAAAACAAATCGCTATAGATGGGCTTTAGAGCCCGCACTGTAGCCATCTGAGTCAGCTTCGATCTGATAGATTATGGGCCCCGTGGGTCAACAGATGCCGCCACGAACGTCCATTTTAAGCCTAAGTGCCCAAGCCCACTCTATCAAATCCATGGGCCTAAATATGGGTTTTTGGGCCCAAAGACAAATCGCTATAGATGGGCTTTATAGCCCGCCCTGTAGCCCTTGGAGTCAGCTTCGATTTGATATATTATGGGCCCCGTGGTTCAACCGATGCCCCCACGAACGTCCATTTGAAGCCCAAGTGCCCAAGCCCACTCTATCAAATCCATAGGCCTAATCATGGGTTTTTGGGCCCAAAGACAAATCGCTATAGATGGGATTTAGAGCCCGCACTGTAGCCCTCTAAGTCAGCTTCGATCTGATATATTATGGGCCCCGTGGGTCAACCGATGCCGCCACGAACGTCCATTTGAAGCCCAAGTGCGCAAGCCCACTCTATCAATTCCAAGGGCCTAAACATGGGTTTTTGGGCCCAAAGACAAATCGCTATAGATGGGCTTTATAGCCCGCACTGTAGCCCTCGGAGTCAGCTTCGATTTGATATATTATGGGCCCCGTGGGTCAACCGATGCCCCCACGAACGTCCATTTGAAGCCCAAGTGCGCAAGCCCACAATCAAATCCATGGGCCGAAATAGTGGTTTTCGGGCCCCAAAACAAAGGAATTTGGGCCTGAGGACGGCCCGCTACAGACGTAGTTTGTAGCGGCCCGTTATAGCCCTCTGAGTCAGCTTCGATTTGATATATTATGGGCCCCGTGGGTCAACCGACGCCGCCACAAACGTCCATTTGAAGCCCAAGTGCGCAAGCCCACTCTATCAATTCGATGGGCCTACACATGGGTTTTTGGGCCCAAAGACAAATCGCTATAGATGGGCTTTATAGCCCGCAGTATAGCCCTCGGAGTCAGCTTCGATTTGATATATTATGGGCCCCGTGGGTCAACCGATGCCCCCACGAACGTCCATTTGAAGCCCAAGTGCCCAAGCCCACTCTATCAAATCCATGGGCCTAAACATGGGTTTTTGGGCCCAAAGACAAATCGTTATAGATGGGCTTTAGAGCCCGCACTGTAACCCTCTATGTCAACTTCGATCTGATATATTATGGGCCCCGTGGGTCAACCGATGCCGCTACGAACGTCAATTTGAAGCCCAAGTGCCCAAGCCCACTCTACCAAATCCATGGGCCTAAACATGGGTTTTTGGGCCCAAAGACAAATCGCTATAGATAGGCTTTAGAGCCCGCACTGTAGCCCTCTGAGTCAGCTTCAATCTGATATATTATGGGCCCCGTGGGTCAACCGATGCCACCACGAACGTCCATTTGAAGCCCAAGTGCCCAAGCCCACTCTATCAAATCCATGGGCCTAAACATGGGTTTTTGGGCCCAAAGAAAAATCGCTATAGATGGGCTTTAGAGCCCGCACTGTAGCCCTCTGAGTCAGCTTCGATTTGATATATTATGGGCCCCGTGGGTCAACCGATGCTGCCACGAACGTCCATTTTAAGCCCAAGTGCGCAAGCCCACAATCAAAGCCATAGGCCGAAAGAGTGGTTTTTGGGCCCCAAAACAAAGGAATTTGGGCCCGAGGACGGCCCGCTACAGACATAGTTTGTAGCGACCCGTTATAGCCCTCTGAGTCAGCTTCGATTTGATAGATTATGGGCCCCGTGGGTCAACCGATGCCACCACGAACGTCCATTTGAAGCCCAAGTGCCCAAGCCCACTCTATCAAATCCATGGGCCTAAACATGGGTTTTTGGGCCCAAAGACAAATCGCTATAGATGGGCTGTAGAGCCCGTACTGTAGCCCTCTGAGTCAGCTTCGATCTGATATATAATGGGCACCGTGGGTCAACCGATGTCGCCACGAACGTCCATTTGAAGCCCAAGTGCCCAAGCCCACTCTATCAAATCCATGGGCCTAAACATGGGTTTTTAGGCCCAAAGACAAATCGCTATAGATGGGCTTTATAGCCCGAACTGTAGCCCTCGGAGTCAGCTTCGATTTGATATATTATGGGCCCCGTGGGTCAACTGATGCCACCACAAACATCCATTTGAAGCCCAAGTGCGCAAGCCCACTCTATCAAATCCATGGGCCTACACATGGGTTTTTGGGCCCAAAGACAAATCGCTATAGATGGGCTTTATAGCCCGTACTGTAGCCCTCAGAGTGAGCTTCGATTTGATAGATTATGGGCCGCCTGGGTCAACCGATGCCACCACGAACGTCCATTTGAAGCCCAAGTGCCCAAGCCCACTCTATCAAATCCATAGGCCTAAACATGGGTTTTTGGGCCCAAAGACAAATCGCTATAGATGGGCTTTATAGCCCGCACTGTAGCCCTCGGAGTCAGCTTCGATTTGATATGTTATAGGCCCCGTGGGTCAACCGATGCCCCCACGAACGTCCATTTGAAGCCCAAGTGCGCAAGCCCACTCTATCAAATCCATGGGCCTACACATGGGTTTTTGGGCCCAAAGACAAATCGCTATAGATGGGCTTTATAGCCCGCACTGTAGCCCTCAGAGTGAGCTTCGATTTGATAGATTATGGGCCTCCTGGGTCAACCGATGCCACCACGAACGTCCATTTGAAGCCCAAGTGCCCAAGCCCACACTATCAAATTCATGGGCCTAAACATGGGTTTTTGGGCCCAAAGACAAATCGCTATAGATGGGCTTTAGAGCCCGCACTGTAGCCCTCTGAGTCAACTTCGATCTGTTATATTATGGGCCCCGTGGGTCAACCGATACCGCCACGAACGTCCATTTGAAGCCCAAGTGCGCAAGCCCACAATCAAATCCATGGGCCGAAATAGTGGTTTTCGGGCCCCAAAACAAAGGAATTTGGGCCCGAGGATGGCCCGTTACAGACACAGTTTGTAGCGGCCCGTTATAGCCCTCTGAGTCAGCTTCGATTTGATATATTATGGGCCCTGTGGGTCAACCGATGCCGCCACAAACGTCCATTTGAAGCCCAAGTGCGCAAGCCCACTCTATCAAATCCATGGGCCTACACATGGGTTTTTGGGCCCAAAGACAAATCGCTATTGATGGGCTTTATAGCCCGCATTGTAGCCCTCGGAGTCAGCTTCGATTTGATATATTATGGACCCCGTGGGTCAACCGATGCCACCACGAACGTCCATTTGAAGCCCAAGTGCCCAAGCCCACTCTATCAAATCCATGGGCCTAAACATGGGTTTTTGGGCCTAAAAACAAATCGCTATAGATGGGCTTTAGAGCCCGCACTGTAGCCATCTGAGTCAGCTTCGATCTGATAGATTATGGGCCCCGTGGGTCAACAGATTCCGCCACGAACGTCCATTTTAAGCCTAAGTGCCCAAGCCCACTCTATCAAATCCATGGGCCTAAATATGGGTTTTTGGGCCCAAAGACAAATCGCTATAGATGGGCTTTATAGCCCGCCCTGTAGCCCTTGGAGTCAGCTTCGATTTGATATATTATGGGCCCCGTGGGTCAACCGATGCCCCCACGAACGTCCATTTGAAGCCCAAGTGCCCAAGCCCACTCTATCAAATCCATGGGCCTAATCATGGGTTTTTGGGCCCAAAGACAAATCGCTATAGATGGGATTTAGAGCCCGCACTGTAGCCCTCTAAGTCAGCTTCGATCTGATATATTATGGGCCCCGTGGGTCAACCGATGCCGCCACGAACGTCCATTTGAAGCCCAAGTGCGCAAGCCCACTCTATCAATTCCAAGGGCCTAAACATGGGTTTTTGGGCCCAAAGACAAATCGCTATAGATGGGCTTTATAGCCCGCACTGTAGCCCTCGGAGTCAGCTTCGATTTGATATATTATGGGCCCCGTGGGTCAACCGATGCCCCCACGAACGTCCATTTGAAGCCCAAGTGCGCAAGCCCACAATCAAATCCATGGGCCGAAATAGTGGTTTTCGGGCCCCAAAACAAAGGAATTTGGGCCTGAGGACGGCCCGCTACAGACGTAGTTTGTAGCGGCCCGTTATAGCCCTCTGAGTCAGCTTCGATTTGATATATTATGGGCCCCGTGGGTCAACCGACGCCGCCACAAACGTCCATTTGAAGCCCAAGTGCGCAAGCCCACTCTATCAATTCGATGGGCCTACACATGGGTTTTTGGGCCCAAAGACAAATCGCTATAGATGGGCTTTATAGCCCGCAGTATAGCCCTCGGAGTCAGCTTCGATTTGATATATTATGGGCCCCGTGGGTCAACCGATGCCCCCACGAACGTCCATTTGAAGCCCAAGTGCCCAAGCCCACTCTATCAAATCCATGGGCCTAAACATGGGTTTTTGGGCCCAAAGACAAATCGTTATAGATGGGCTTTAGAGCCCGCACTGTAACCCTCTATGTCAACTTCGATCTGATATATTATGGGCCCCGTGGGTCAACCGATGCCGCTACGAACGTCAATTTGAAGCCCAAGTGCCCAAGCCCACTCTATCAAATCCATGGGCCTAAACATGGGTTTTTGGGCCCAAAGACAAATCGCTATAGATAGGCTTTAGAGCCCGCACTGTAGCCCTCTGAGTCAGCTTCGATCTGATATATTATGGGCCCCGTGGGTCAACCGATGCCACCACGAACGTCCATTTGAAGCCCAAGTGCCCAAGCCCACTCTATCAAATCCATGGGCCTAAACATGGGTTTTTGGGCCCAAAGAAAAATCGCTATAGATGGGCTTTAGAGCCCGCACTGTAGCCCTCTGAGTCAGCTTCGATTTGATATATTATGGGCCCCGTGGGTCAACCGATGCTGCCACGAACGTCCATTTTAAGCCCAAGTGCGCAAGCCCACAATCAAAGCCATAGGCCGAAAGAGTGGTTTTTGGGCCCCAAAACAAAGGAATTTGGGCCCGAGGACGGCCCGCTACAGACATAGTTTGTAGCGACCCGTTATAGCCCTCTGAGTCAGCTTCGATTTGATAGATTATGGGCCCCGTGGGTCAACCGATGCCACCACGAACGTCCATTTGAAGCCCAAGTGCCCAAGCCCACTCTATCAAATCCATGGGCCTAAACATGGGTTTTTGGGCCCAAAGACAAATCGCTATAGATGGGCTGTAGAGCCCGTACTGTAGCCCTCTAAGTCAGCTTCGATCTGATATATAATGGGCACCGTGGGTCAACCGATGTCGCCACGAACGTCCATTTGAAGCCCAAGTGCCCAAGCCCACTCTATCAAATCCATGGGCCTAAACATGGGTTTTTGGGCCCAAAGAAAAATCGCTATAGATGGGCTTTATAGCCCGCACTTTAGCCCTCGGAGTCAGCTTCGATTTGATATATTATGGGCCCCGTGGGTCAACTGATGCCACCACAAACATCCATTTGAAGCCCAAGTGCGCAAGCCCACTCTATCAAATCCATGGGCCTACACATGGGTTTTTGGGCCCAAAGACAAATCGCTATAGATGGGCTTTATAGCCCGCACTGTAGCCCTCAGAGTGAGCTTCGATTTGATAGATTATGGGCCCCCTGGGTCAACCGATGCCACCACGAACGTCCATTTGAAGCCCAAGTGCCCAAGCCCACTCTATCAAATCCATAGGCCTAAACATGGGTTTTTGGTCCCAAAGACAAATCGCTATAGATGGGCTTTATAGCCCGCACTGTAGCCCTCGGAGTCAGCTTCGATTTGATATGTTATAGGCCCCGTGGGTCAACCGATGCCCCCCACGAACGTCCATTTGAAGCCCAAGTGCGCAAGCCCACTCTATCAAATCCATGGGCCTACACATGGGTTTTTGGGCCCAAAGACAAATCGCTATAGATGGGCTTTATAGGCCGCACTGTAACCCTCGGAGTCAGCTTCGATTTGATATATTATGGACCCCGTGGGTCAACCGATGCCCCCACGAACGTCCATTTGAAGCCCAAGTGCCCAAGCCCACTCTATCAAATCCATGGGCCTAAACATGGGTTTTTGGGCCCAAAGACAAATTGCTATAGATGGGATTTAGAGCCCGCACTGTAGCCCTCTAAGTCAGCTTCGATCTGATATATTATGGGCCCCGTGGGTCAACCGATGCCGCCACGAACGTCCATTTGAAGCCCAAGTGCCCAAGCCCACTCTATCAAATCCATGGGCCTAAACATGGGTTTTTGGGCCCAAAGAAAAATCGCTATAGATGGGCTTTATAGCCCGTACTGTAGCCCTCGGAGTCAGCTTCGATTTGATATATTATGGGCCCCGTGGGTCAACTGATGCCACCACAAACATCCATTTGAAGCCCAAGTGCGCAAGCCCACTCTATCAAATCCATGGGCCTACACATGGGTTTTTGGGCCCAAAGACAAATCGCTATAGATGGGCTTTATAGCCCGCACTGTAGCCCTCAGAGTGAGCTTCGATTTGATAGATTATGGGCCCCCTGGGTCAACCGATGCCACCACGAACGTCCATTTGAAGCCCAAGTGCCCAAGCCCACTCTATCAAATCCATAGGCCTAAACATGGGTTTTTGGTCCCAAAGACAAATCGCTATAGATGGGCTTTATAGCCCGCACTGTAGCCCTCGGAGTCAGCTTCGATTTGATATGTTATAGGCCCCGTGGGTCAACCGATGCCCCCACGAACGTCCATTTGAAGCCCAAGTGCGCAAGCCCACTCTATCAAATCCATGGGCCTACACATGGGTTTTTGGGCCCAAAGACAAATCGCTATAGATGGGCTTTATAGGCCGCACTGTAACCCTCGGAGTCAGCTTCGATTTGATATATTATGCGCCCCGTGGGTCAACCGATGCCACCACGAATGTCCATTTGAAGCCCAAGTGCCCAAGCCCACTCTATCAAATTCATGGGCCTAAACATGGGTTTTTGGGCCCAAAGACAAATCGCTATAGATGGGCTTTAGAGCCCGCACTGTAGCCCTCTGAGTCAACTTCGATCTATTATATTATGGGCCCCGTGGGTCAACCGATGCCGCCACGAACGTCCATTTGAAGCCCAAGTGCGCAAGCCCACAATCAAATCCATGGGCCGAAATAGTGGTTTTCGGGCCCCAAAACAAAGGAATTTGGGCCCGAGGATGGCCCGTTACAGACACAGTTTGTAGCGGCCCGTTATAGCCCTCTGAGTCAGCTTCGATTTGATATATTATGGGCCCTGTGGGTCAACCGATGCCGCCACAAACGTCCATTTGAAGCCCAAGTGCGCAAGCCCACTCTATCAAATCCATGGGCCTACACATGGGTTTTTGGGCCCAAAGACAAATCGCTATAGATGGGCTTTATAGCCCGCATTGTAGCCCTCGGAGTCAGCTTCGATTTGATAGATTATGGGCCCCGTGGGTCAACCGATGCCACCACGAACGTCCATTTGAAGCCCAAGTGCCCAAGCCCACTCTATCAAATCCATGGCCCTAAACATGGGTTTTTGGGCCCAAAGACAAATCGCTATAGATGGACTTTAGAGCCCGTACTGTAGCCCTCTTAGTCAGCTTCGATCTGATATATTATGGGCATCGTGGGTCTACTGATGCCGCCACGAACGTCCATTTGAAGCCCAAGTGCCCAAGCCCACTCTATCAAATCCATGGGCCTAAACATGGGTTTTTGGGCCCAAAGACAAATCGCTATGATGGGCTTTATAGCCCGCACTGTAACCCTCGGAGTCAGCTTCGATTTGATATATTATGGGCCCCGTGGGTCAACCGATGCCACCACGAACGTCCATTTGAAGCCCAAGTGCCCAAGCCCACTCTATCAAATCGATGGTCCTACACATGGGTTTTTGGGCCCAAAGCCAAATCGCTATAGATGGGCTTTAGAGCCCGCACTGTAGCCCTCTGAGTCAGCTTCGATCTGATATATTATGGGCCCCGTGGGTCAACCGATGCCGTCACGAACGTCCATTTAAAGCCCAAGTGCCCAAGCCCATTCTATCAAATCCATGGGCCTAAACATGGGTTTTTGGGCCCAAAGACAAATCACTATAGATGGGCTTTAGAGCCCGTACTGTAGCCCTCTGAGTCAGCTACGATCTGATATATTATGGGCCCGTGGGTCAACCGATGCCGCCACGAACGTCCATTTGAAGCCCAAGTGCGCAAGCCCACAATCAAATCCATGGGCCGAAATAGTGGTTTTCGGGCCCCAAAACAAAGGAATTTGGGCCCGAGGACGGCCCGCTACAAATGTAGTTTGTAGCGGCCCATTATAGCCCTTTCAGTCAGCTTCGATTTGATATATTATGGGCCCCGTGGGTCAACCGATGCCGCCACAAACGTCCATTTGAAGCCCAAGTGCGCAAGCCCACTCTATCAAGTCCATGGGCATACACATGGGTTTTTGGGCCCAAAGACAATTCGCTATAGATGGGCTTTATAGCCCGCATTGTAGCCCTCGGAGTCATATTCGATTTGATAGATTATGGGCCCCGTGGGTCAACCGATGCCACCACGAACGTCCATTTGAAGCCCTAGTGCCCAAGCCCACTCTATCAAATCCATGGGCTTAAACATGGGTTTTTGGGCCCAAAGTCAAATCGATATAGATGGGCTTTATAGCCCGCACTGTAGCCCTTGGAGTCAGCTTCAAGTTGATATGTTATGGGCCCCGTGGGTCAACCGATGCCCCTACGAACGTCCATTTGAAGCCCAAGTGCGCAAGCCCACTCTATCAAATCCATGGGCCTACACATGGGTTTTTGGGCCCAAAGACAAATCGCTATTGATGGGCTTTATAGCCCGCACTGTAGCCCTCGGAGTCAGCTTCGATTTGATATATTATGGACCCCGTGGGTCAACCGATGCCACCACGAACGTCCATTTGAAGCCCAAGTGCCCAAGCCCACTCTATCAAATCCATGGGCCTAAACATGGGTTTTTGGGCCTAAAAACAAATCGCTATAGATGGGCTTTAGAGCCCGCACTGTAGCCATCTGAGTCAGCTTCGATCTGATAGATTATGGGCCCCGTGGGTCAACAGATGCCGCCACGAACGTCCATTTTAAGCCTAAGTGCCCAAGCCCACTCTATCAAATCCATGGGCCTAAATATGGGTTTTTGGGCCCAAAGACAAATCGCTATAGATGGGCTTTATAGCCCGCCCTGTAGCCCTTGGAGTCAACTTCGATTTGATATATTATGGGCCCCGTGGGTCAACCGATGCCCCCACGAACGTCCATTTGAAGCCCAAGTGCCCAAGCCCACTCTATCAAATCCATGGGCCTAATCATGGGTTTTTGGGCCCAAAGACAAATCGCTATAGATGGGATTTAGAGCCCGCACTGTAGCCCTCTAAGTCAGCTTCGATCTAATATATTATGGGCCCCGTGGGTCAACCGATGCCGCCACGAACGTCCATTTGAAGCCCAAGTGCGCAAGCCCACTCTATCAATTCCATGGGCCTAAACATGGGTTTTTGGGCCCAAAGACAAATCGCTATAGATGGGCTTTATAGCCCGCACTGTAGCCCTCGGAGTCAGCTTCGATTTGATATATTATGGGCCCGTGGGTCAACCGATGCCGCCACGAACGTCCATTTGAAGCCCAAGTGCGCAAGCCCACTCTATCAAATCCATGGGCCTACACATGGGTTTTTGGGCCCAAAGACAAATCGCTATAGATGGGCTTTATAGCCCACATTGTAGCCCTCGGAGTCATATTCGATTTGATAGATTATGGGCCCCGTGGGTCAACCGATGCCACCACGAACGTCCATTTGAAGCCCAAGTGCCCAAGCCCACTCTATCAAATCCATGGGCTTAAACATGGGTTTTTGGGCCCAAAGACAAATCGATATAGATGGGCTTTATAGCCCGCACTGTAGCCCTTGGAGTCAGCTTCAATTTGATATGTTATGGGCCCCGTGGGTCAACCGATGCCCCTACGAACGTCCATTTGAAGCCCAAGTGCGCAAGCCCACTCTATCAAATCCATGGGCCTACACATGGGTTTTTGGGCCCAAAGACAAATCGCTATTGATGGGCTTTATAGCCCGCACTGTAGCCCTCGGAGTCAGCTTCGATTTGATATATTATGGACCCCGTGGGTCAACCGATGCCACCACGAACGTCCATTTGAAGCCCAAGTGCCCAAGCCCACTCTATCAAATCCATGGGCCTAAACATGGGTTTTTGGGCCTAAAAACAAATCGCTATAGATGGGCTTTAGAGCCCGCACTGTAGCCATCTGAGTCAGCTTCGATCTG
Organism: Mallotus nudiflorus; assembly: GCA_947683625.1. Lineage (NCBI taxonomy): Eukaryota > Viridiplantae > Streptophyta > Magnoliopsida > Malpighiales > Euphorbiaceae > Mallotus > Mallotus nudiflorus. Next base: position 31,220 of record CANTUR010001126.1, on the reverse strand, counting down.
ATAGATTATGGGCCCCGTGGGTCAACAGATGCCGCCACGAACGTCCATTTTAAGCCTAAGTGTCCAAGCCCACTCTATCAAATCCATGGGCCTAAATATGGGTTTTTGGGCCCAAAGACAAATCGCTATAGATGGGCTTTATAGCCCGCCCTGTAGCCCTTGGAGTCAGCTTCGATTTGATATATTATGGGCCCCGTGGGTCAACCGATGCCCCCACGAACGTCCATTTGAAGCCCAAGTGCCCAAGCCCACTCTATCAAATCCATGGGCCTAATCATGGGTTTTTGGGCCCAAAGACAAATCGCTATAGATGGGATTTAGAGCCCGCACTGTAGCCCTCTAAGTCAGCTTCGATCTAATATATTATGGTCCCCGTGGGTCAACCGATGCCGCCACGAACGTCCATTTGAAGCCCAAGTGCGCAAGCCCACTCTATCAATTCCATGGGCCTAAACATGGGTTTTTGGGCCCAAAGACAAATCGCTATAGATGGGCTTTATAGCCCGCACTGTAGCCCTCGGAGTCAGCTTCGATTTGATATATTATGGGCCCCGTGGGTCAACCGATGCCCCCACGAACGTCCATTTGAAGCCCAAGTGCGCAAGCCCACAATCAAATCAATGGGCCGAAATAGTGGTTTTCGGGCCCCAAAACAAAGGAATTTGGGCCCGAGGATGGCCCGTTACAAATCGCTATAGATGGGCTTCATATGTAGTTTGTAGCGGCCCGTTATAGCCCTCTGAGTAAGCTTCGATTTGATAGATTATGGGCCCCGTGGGTCAACCGATGCCACCACGAACGTCCATTTGAAGCCCAAGTGCCCAAGCCCACTCTATCAAATCCATGGGCCTAAACATGGGTTTTTGGGCCCAAAGACAAATCGCTATAGATGGGCTTTAGAGCCCGTACTGTAGCCCTCTGAGTCAGCTTCGATCTGATATATAATGGGCACCATGGGTCAACCGATGCCGCCACGAACGTCCATTTGAAGCCCAAGTGCCCAAGCCCACTCTATCAAATCCATGGGCCTAAACATGGGTTTTTGGGCCCAAAGACAAATCGCTATAGATGGGCTTTATAGCCCGCACTGTAGCCCTCGGAGTCAGCTTCGATTTGATATATTATGGGTCCCGTGGGTCAACCGATGCCACTACGAACGTCCATTTGAAGCCCAAGTGCCCAAGCCCACTCTATCAAATCCATGGGCCTAAACATGGATTTTTGGGCCCAAAGACAAATCGCTATAGATGGGCTTTAGAGCCCGTACTGTAGCCCTCTGAGTCAGCTTCGATCTGATATATAATGGGCACCATGGGTCAACCGATGCCGCCACGAACGTCCATTTGAAGCCCAAGTGCCCAAGCCCACTCTATCAAATCCATGGGCCTAAACATGGGTTTTTGGGCCCAAAGACAAATCGCTATAGATGGGCTTTATAGCCCGCACTGTAGCCCTCGGAGTCAGCTTCGATTTGATATATTATGGGCCCCGTGGGTCAACCGATGCCACTACGAACGTCCATTTGAAGCCCAAGTGCCCAAGCCCACTCTATCAAATCCATGGGCCTAAATATGGATTTTTGGGCCCAAAGACAAATCGCTATAGATGGGCTTTAGAGCCCGCACTGTAGCCCTCTCAGTCAGTTTTGATCTGATATATAATGGGCACCGTGGGTCAACCGATGCCGCCACGAACGTCCATTTGAAGCCCAAGTGCCCAAGCCCACTCTATCAAATCAATGGGCCTAAACATGGGTTTTTAGGAACAAAGACAAATCGCTATAGATGGGCTTTATAGCCCGTACTGTAACCCTCAGAGTGAGCTTCGATTTGATACATTATGGGCCCCGTGGGTCAACCGATGCCACCACGAACGTCCATTTCAAGCCCAAGTGCCCAAGCCCACTCTATCAAATCCATGGGCCTAAACATGGGTTTTTGGGCCCAAAGACAAATCGCTATAGATGGGCTTTATAGCCCGCACTGTAGCCCTCGGAGTCAGCTTCGATTTGATATCTTATAGGCCCCGTGGGTCAACCGATGCCCCCACGAACTTCCATTTGAAGCCCAAGTGCGCAAGCCCACTCTATCAAATCCATGGGCCTACTCATGGGTTTTTGGGTCCAAAGACAAATCGCTATAGATGGGCTTTATAGCCCGCACTGTAGCCCTCGGAGTCAGCTTCGATTTGATATATTAAGCGCCCCGTGGGTCAACCGATGCCACCACGAACGTCCATTTGAAGCCCAAGTGCCCAAGCCCACTCTATCAAATTCATGGGCCTAAACATGGGTTTTTGGGCCCAAAGACAAATCGCTATAGATGGGCTTTAGAGCCCGCACTGTAGCCCTCTGAGTCAGCTTCGATCTGATATATTATGGGCCCCGTGGGTAAACCCATGCCGCCACGAACGTCCATTTGAAGCCCAAGTGCGCAAGCCCACAATCAAATCCATGGGCCGAAATAGTGGTTTTCGGGCCCCAAAACAAAGGAATTTGGGCCCGAGGATGGCCCGCTACAGACATAGTTTGTAGCGGCCCGTTATAGCCCTCTGAGTCATCTTCGATTTGATATATTATGGGCCCTGTGGGTCAACCGATGCCGCCACAAACGTCCATTTGAAGCCCAAGTGCGCAAGCCCACTCTATCAAATCCATGGGCCTACACATGGGTTTTTGGGCCCAAAGACAAATCGCTATAGATGGGCTTTATAGCCCGCATTGTAGCCCTCGGAGTCAGCTTCGATTTGATAGATTATGGGCCCCGTGGGTCAACCGATGCCACCACGAACGTCCATTTGAAGCCCAAGTGCCCAAGCCCACTCTATCAAATCCATGGCCCTAAACATGGGTTTTTGGGCCCAAAGACAAATCGCTATAGATGGACTTTAGAGCCCGTACTGTAGCCCTTTTAGTCAGCTTCGATCTGATATATTATGGGCATCGTGGGTCTACCGATGCCGCCACGAACGTCCATTTGAAGCCCAAGTGCCCAAGCCCACTCTATCAAATCCATGGGCCTAAACTTGGGTTTTTGGGCCCAAAGACAAATCGCTATGATGGGCTTTATAGCCCGCACTGTAACCCTCGGAGTCAGCTTCGATTTGATATATTATGGGCCCCGTGGGTCAACCGATGCCACCACGAACGTCCATTTGAAGCCCAAGTGCCCAAGCCCACTCTATCAAATCCATGGTCCTACACATGGGTTTTTGGTCCCAAAGCCAAATCGCTATAGATGGGCTTTAGAGCCCGCACTGTAGCCCTCTGAGTCAGCTACGATCTGATATATTATGGGCCCCGTGGGTCAACCGATGTCGCCACGAACGTCCATTTGAACCCCAAGTGCGCAAGCCCACAATCAAATCCATGGGCCGAAATAGTGGTTTTCGGGCCCCAAAACAAAGGAATTTGGGCCCGAGGACGGCCCGCTACAGATGTAGTTTGTAGCGGCCCGTTATAGCCCTTTGAGTCAGCTTCGATTTGATATATTATGGGACCCGTGGGTCATCCGATGCCGCCAAAAACATCCATTTAAAGCCCAAGTGAGCAAGCCCACTCTATCAAATCCATGGGCCTACACATGGGTTTTTGGGCCCAAAGACAAATCGCTATAGATGGGCTTTATAGCCCGCATTGTAGCCCTCGGAGTCATATTCGATTTGATAGATTATGGGCCCCGTGGGTCAACCGATGCCACCACGAACGTCCATTTGAAGCCCAAGTGCCCAAGCCCACTCTATCAAATCCATGGGCCTAAACAAGGGTTTTTGGGCCCAAAGACAAATCGCTATAGATGGGATTTATAGCCCGCACTGTAGCCCTTGGAGTCAGCTTCGATTTGATATGTTATGGGCCCCGTGGGTCAACCGATGCCCCCACGAACGTCCATTTGAAGCCCAAGTGCGCAAGCCCACTCTATCAAATCCATGGGCCTACACATGGGTTTTTGGGCCCAAAGACAAATCGCTATAGATGGACTTTAGAGCCCGCACTGTAGCCCTCCGTGTCAGCTTTGATTTGATATATTATGGGCCCCGTGGGTCAACCGATGCCACCACGAACGTCCATTTCAAGCCCAAGTGCCCAAGCCCACTCTATCAAATCCATGGGCCTAAACATGGGTTTTTGGGCCCAAAGACAAATCGCTATAGATGGGATTTAGAGCCCGTACTGTTACCCTCTGAGTCAGCTTCGATCTGATATATTATGGGCCCCGTGGGTCAACCGATACCGCCACGAACGTCCATTTGAAGCCCAAGTGCCCAAGCCCACTCTATCAAATCCATGGGCCTAAACATGGGTTTTTGGGCCCAAAGACAAATCGCTATAGATGGGCTTTAGATCCCGTACTGTAGCCCTCTGAGTCAGCTTCGATCTGATATATTATGGGCCCCGTGGGTCAACCGATGCCACCACGAACGTCCATTTGAAGCCCAAGTGCGCAAGCCCACAATCAAATCCATGGGCCGAAATAGTGATTTTCGGGCCCCAAAACAAAGGAATTTGGTCCCGAGGATGGCCCGCTACATATGTAGTTTGTAGCGGCCCATTATAGCCCTCTGAGTAAGCTTCGATTTAATAGATTATGGGCCCCGTGGGTCAACCGATGCCACCACGAACGTCCATTTGAAGCCTAAGTGCCCAAGCCCACTCTATCAAATCCATGGGCCTAAACATGGGTTTTTGGGCCCAAAGACAAATTGCTATAGATGGGCTTTAGAGCCCGTACTGTGGCCCTCTGAGTCAGCTTCGATCTGATATATAATGGGCACCATGGTTCAACCGATGCCGCCACGAACGTCCATTTGAAGCCCAAGTGCCCAAGCCCACTCTATCAAATCCGTGGGCCTAAACATGGGTTTTTGGGCCCAAAGACAAATCGCTATGGATGGGCTTTATAGCCCGCACTGTAGCCCTCGGAGTCAGCTTTGATTTGATATATTATGGGCCCCGTGGGTCAACCGATGCCACTACGAACGTCCATTTGAAGCCCAAGTGCCCAAGCCCACTCTATCAAATCCATGGGCCTAAACATGGATTTTTGGGCCCAAAGACAAATCGCTATAGATGGGCTTTAGAGCCCGCACTGTAGCCCTCTGAGTCAGTTTCGATCTGATATATACTGGGCACCGTCGGTCAACCGATGCCGCCACGAACGTCCATTTGAAGCCCAAGTGCCCAAGCCCACTCTATCAAATCCATGGGCCTAAACATGGGTTTTTGGGCCCAAAGACAAATCGCTATAGATGGGCTTTATAGTCCGCACTGTAGCCCTCGGAGTCAGCTTCGATTTGATAGATTATGGGCCCCGTGGGTCAACCGATGCCACCACGAACGACCATTTGAAGCCCAAGTGCCCAAGCCCACTCTATCAAATCCATGGGCCTAAACATGGGTTTTTGGGCCCAAAGACAAATCGCTATAGATGGGCTTTATAGCCCGCACTGTATCCCTCTGAGTCAGCTTCGATTTGATATGTTATAGGCCCCGTGGGTCAACCGATGCCCCCACGAACGTCCATTTGAAGCCCAAGTGCGCAAGCCCACTCTATCAAATCCATGGGCCTACACATGGGTTTTTGGGCCCAAAGACAAATCGCTATAGATGGGCTTTATAGCCCGCACTGTAGCCCTCTGAGTCAGCTTCGATTTGATATATTATGGGCCCCGTGGGTCAACCGATGCCGCCACTAACGTCCATTTGAAGCCCAAGTGCGCAAGCCCACTCTATCAAATCCATGGGCCTACATATGGGTTTTTGGGCCCAAAGACAAATCGCTATAGATGGGCTTTATAGCCCGTATTGTAGCCCTCGGAGTCAGCTTCGATTTGATAGATTATGGGCCCCGTGGGTCAACCGATGCCACCACGGACGTCCATTTGAAGCCCAAGTGCCCAAGCCCACTCTATCAAATCCATGGCCCTAAACATGGGTTTTTGGGCCCAAAGACAAATCGCTATAGATGGGCTTTATAGCACGCACTGTAGCCCTCAAAGTCAGCTTCGATTTGATATGTTATGGGCCCCGTGGGTCAACCGATGCCCCCACGAACGTCCATTTGAAGCCCAAGTGCGCAAGCCCACTCTATCAAATCCATGGGCCTACACATGGGTTTTTGGGCCCAAAGACAAATCGCTATAGATGGGCTTTATAGCCCGTACTGTAGCCCTCGGAGTCAGCTTTGATTTGATATATTATGGACCCCGTGGGTCAACCGATGCCACCACGAACGTCCATTTGAAGCCCAAGTGCCCAAGCCCACTCTATCAAATCCATGGGCCTAAACATGGGTTTTTGGCCCCAAAGACAAATCGCTATAGATGGGCTTTAGAGCCCGCACTGTAGCCATCTGAGTCAGCTTCGATCTGATATATTATGGGCCCCGTGGGTCAACCGATGCCGCCACGAATGTCCATTTGAAGCCCAAGTGCCCAAGCCCACTCTATCAAATCCATGGGCCTAAACATGGGTTTTTGGGCCCAAAGACAAATCGCTATAGATGGGCTTTATAGCTCGCACTGTAGCCCTCGGAGTCAGCTTCGATTTGATATATTATGGGCCCCGTGGGTCAACCGATGCCCCCACGAACGTCCATTTGAAGCCCAAGTGCGCAAGCCCACATTCAAATCCATGGGCCGAAATAGTGGTTTTCGGTCCCCAAAACAAAGGAATTTGGGCCCGAGGACGGCCCACTACAGATATAGTTTCTAGCATCCCGTTATAGCCCTCTGAGTCAGCTTCGATTTGATATATTATGGGCCCCGTGGGTCAACCGATGCCGCCACAAACGTCCATTTGAAGCCCAAGTGCGCAAGCCCACTCTATCAAATCCATGGGCCTACACATGGGTTTTTGGGCCCAAAGACAAATCACTATAGATGGGCTTTATAGCCCGTACTGTAGCCCTCTGAGTCAGCTTCGATCTGATATATAATGGGCACCGAGGGTCAACCGATGCCGCCACGAACGTCCATTTGAAGCCCAAGTGCCCAAGCCCACTCTATCAAATCCATGGGCCTAAACATGGGTTTTTGGGCCCAAAGACAAATCGCTATAGATGGGCTTTATAGCCCGCACTGTAGCCCTCTGAGTCAGCTTCGGTCTGATATATTATCGGCCCCGTGGGTCAACCGATGCCACCACGAACATCCATTTGAAGCCCAAGTGCCTAAGCCCACTCTTTCAAATCCATGGGCCTAAACATGGGTTTTTGGGCCCAAAGACAAATCGCTATAGATGGGCTTTGGATCCCGCACTGTAGCCCTCTAAGTCAGCTTCGATCTGATATATTATGGGCCCCGTGGGTCAACCGATGTCGTCACGAACGTCCATTTGAAGCTCAAGTGACCAAGCCCACCCTATCAAATCCATGGGCCTAAACATGGGTTTTTGGGCCCAAAGATAAATCGCTATAGATGGGCTTTAGAGCCCGCACTGTAGCCCTCTGAGTCAGCTACGATCTGATATATTATGGGCCCCGTGGGTCAACCGATGCCGCCACGAACGTCCATTTGAAGCCCAAGTGCGCAAGCCCACAATCAAATCCATGGGCCGAAATAGTGGTTTTCGGGCCCCAAAACAAAGGAATTTGGGCCCGAGGACGGCCCGCAACAGACGTAGTTTGTAGTGGCCCGTTATAGCCCTCTGAGTCAGCTTCGATTTGATATATTATGGGCCCCGTGGGTCAGCCGATGCCGCCACAAATGTCCATTTGAAGCCCAAGTGTGCAAGCCCACTCTATCAAATCCATGGGCCTACACATGGGTTTTTGGGCCCAAAGACAAATCGCTATAGATGGGCTTTATAGCCCGCACTGTAGCCCTCGGAGTCAGCTTCGATTTGATATATTATGGGCCCCGTGGGTCAACCGATGCCACCACGAACGTCCATTTGAAGCCCAAGTGCCCAAGCCCACTCTATCAAATCCATGGGCCTAAACATGGATTTTTGGGCCCAAAGACAAATCGCTATAGATGGGCTTTAGAGCCTGCACTGTAGCCCTCTGAGTCAGCTTCGATCTGATATATAATGGGCACCGTGGGTCAACCGATGCCGCCACGAACGTCCATTTGAAGCCCAAGTGCCCAAGCCCACTCTATCAAATCCATGGGCCTAAACTTGAGTTTTTGGGCCCAAAGACAAATCGCTATAGATGGGCTTTATAGCCCGCACTGTAGCCCTCGGAGTCAGCTTCGATTTGATATATTATGGGCCCCGTGGGTCAACCGATGCCACCACGAACGTCCATTTGAAACCCAAGTGCCCAAGGCCACTCTATCAAATCCATGGGACTAAACATGGGTTTTTGGGCCCAAAGACAAATCGCTATAGATGGGCTTTAGAGCACGTACTGTAGCCCTCTGAGTCAGCTTCGATCTGATATATTATGGGCACCGTGGGTCAACCGATGCCGTCACGAACGTCCATTTGAAGCCCAAGTGACCAAGCCCACTCTATCAAATCCATGGGCCTAAACATGGGTTTTTGGGCCCAAAGACAAATCGCTATAGATGGGCTTTAGAGCCCGCACTGTAGCCCTCTCAGTCAGCTACAATCTGATATATTATGGGCCCCGTGGGTCAACCGAAGCCGCCACGAACGTCCATTTGAAGCCCAAGTGTGCAAGCCCACAATCAAATCCATGGGCCGAAATAGTGGTTTTCGGGCCCCAAAACAAAGGAATTTTGGCCTGAGGACGGCCCGCTACAGACAGAGTTTGTAGCGGCCCGTTAGAGCCCTCTGAGTCAGCTTCGATTTGATATATTATGGACCCCGTGGGACAACCGATGCCGCCACAAACATCCATTTGAAGCCCAAGTGCGCAAACCCACTCTATCAAATCCATGGGCCTACATATGGGTTTTTGGGCCCAAAGACAAATCGCTATAGATGGGCTTTATAGCCCGCACTGTAGCCCTCGGAGTCAGCTTCGATTTGATAGATTATGGGCCCCGTGGGTCAACCGATGCCACCACGAACGACCATTTGAAGCCCAAGTGCCCAAGCCCACTCTAACAAATCCATGGGCCTAAACATGGGTTTTTGGGCCCAAAGACAAATCGCTATAGATGGGCTTTATAGCCCGCACTGTATCCCTCTGTGTCAGCTTCGATTTGATATGTTATAGGCCCTGTGGGTCAACCGATGCCCCCACGAACGTCCATTTGAAGCCCAAGTGCGCAAGCCCACTCTATCAAATCCATGGGCCTACACATGGGTTTTTGGGCCCAAAGACAAATCGCTATAGATGGGCTTTATAGCCCGCACTGTAGCCCTCGGAGTCAGCTTCGATTTGATATATTATGGGCCCCATGGGTCAACCGATGCCCCCACGAACGTCCATTTGAAGCCCAAGTGCCCAAGCCCACTCTATCAAATCCATGGGCCTAAACATGGGTTTTTGGGCCCAAAGACAAATCGCTATAGATGGGCTTTAGAGCCCGCACTGTAGCCCTCTGAGTCAGCTTCGATCTGATATATTATGGGCCCCGTGGGTCAACCGATGCCGCCACGAACGTCCATTTGAAGCCCAAGTGCCCAAGCCCACTCTATCAAATTCATGGGCCTAAACATGGGTTTTTTGGGCCCAAAGACAAATCGCTATAGATGGGCTTTAGAGCCCGCACTATAGCCCTCTGAGTCAGCTTCGATCTGATATATTATGGGCCCCGTGGGTCAACCGATGCCGCCACGAACTTCCATTTGAAGCCCAAGTGCGCAAGCCCACAATCAAATCCATGGGCCGAAATAGTGGTTTTCGGGCCCCAAAACAAAGGAATTTGGGCCCGAGGACGGCCCGCAACAGACGTAGTTTGTAGTGGCCCGTTATAGCCCTCTGAGTCAGCTTCGATTTGATATATTATGGGCCCCGTGGGTCAGCCGATGCCGCCACAAATGTCCATTTGAAGCCCAAGTGCGCAAGCCCACTCTATCAAATCCATGGGCCTACACATGGGTTTTTGGGCCCAAAGACAAATCGCTATAGATGGGCTTTATAGCCCGCACTGTAGCCCTCGGAGTCAGATTCGATTTGATAGATTATGGGCCCCGTGGGTCAACCGATGCCACCACGAACGTCCATTTGAAGCCCAAGTGCCCTAGCCCACTCTATCAAATCCATGGGCCTAAACATGGGTTTTTGGGCCCAAAGACAAATCGCTATAGATGGGCTTTATAGCCCGCACTGTAGCCCTCGGAGTCAACTTCGATTTGATATGTTATGAGCCCCGTGGGTCAACCGATGCCCCCACGAACGTCCGTTTGAAGCCCAAGTGCGCAAGCCCACTCTATCAAATCCATGGGCCTACACATGGGTTTTTGGGCGCAAAGACAAATCGCTATAGCTGGGCTTTATAGCCCGCACTGTAGCCCTCGGAGTCAGCTTCGATCTGATATATTATGGACCCCGTGGGTCAACCGATGCCACCACGAACGTCCATTTGAAGCCCAAGTGCCCAAGCCCACTCTATCAAATCCATGGGCCTAAACGTGGGTGTTTGGGCCCAAAGACAAATCGCTATAGATGGGCTTTAGGGGCCGCACTGTAGCCATCTGAGTCAGCTTCGATCTAATATATTATGGGCTCCGTGGGACAACCGATGCCGCCACGAACGTCCATTTGAAGCCCAAGTGCCCAAGCCCACTCTATCAAATTCATGGGCCTAAACATGGGTTTTTGGGCCCAAAGACAAATCGCTATAGATGGGCTTTAGAGCCCGCACTATAGCCCTCTGAGTCAGCTTCGATCTGATATATTATGGGCCCCGTGGGTCAACCGATGCCGCCACGAACTTCCATTTGAAGCCCAAGTGCGCAAGCCCACAATCAAATCCATGGGCCGAAATAGTGGTTTTCGGGCCCCAAAACAAAGGAATTTGGGCCCGAGGACGGCCCGCAACAGACGTAGTTTATAGTGACCCATTATAGCCCCCTGGGTCAGCTTCGATTTGATATATTATGGGCCCCGTGGGTTAACCGATGCCGCCACAAACGTCTATTTGAAGCCCAAGTGCGCAAGCCCACTCTATCAAATCCATGGGCCTACACATGTGTTTTTGGGCCCAAAGACAAATCGCTATAGATGGGCTTTATAGCCCGCACTGTAGCGCTCGGAGTCAGCTTCGATTTGATATATTATGGACCCCGTGGGTCAACCGATGCCACCACGAACGTCCATTTGAAGCCCAAGTGCCCAAGCCCACTCTATCAAATCCATGGGCCTAAACATGGATTTTTGGGCCCAAAGACAAATTGCTATAGATGGACTTTAGAGCCCGTACTGTAGCCCTCTGAGTCAGCTTCGATCTGATATATTATGGGCACCGTGGGTCAATCGATGCCGCCACGAACGTCCATTTGACGCCCAGGTGCCCAAGCCCACTCTATCAAATCCATGGGCCTAAACATGGGTTTTTGGGCCCAAAGACAAATCGCTATAGATGGGCTTTAGAGCCCGCACTGTAGCCCTCGGAGTCAGCTTCGATTTGATATATTATGGGCCCCGTGGGTCAACCGATGCCACCACGAACGTCCATTTGAAGCCCAAGTGCCCAAGCCCACTCTATCAAATCCATGGGCCTACACATGGGTTTTTGGGCCCAAAGCTAGATCGCTATAGATGGGCTTTAGAGCCCGCACTGTAGCCCTCTGAGTCAGCTTCGATCTGATATATTATGGGCCCCGTGGGTCAACCGATGCCACCACGAACGTCCATTTGAAGCCCAAGTGCCCAAGCCCACTCTATCAAATCCATGGGCCTACACATGGGTTTTTGGACCCAAAGACAAATCGCTATAGATGGGCTTTAGAGCCCGTACTGTAGCCCTCTAAGTCAGCTTCGATCTGATATATTATGGGCCCCGTGGGTCAACCGATGCCGCCACGAACGTCCATTTGAAGCCCAAGTGCCCAAGCCCACTCTATCAAATCCATGGGCCTAAACATGGGTTATTGGGCCCAAAGACAAATCGCTATAGATGGGCTTTAGAGCCCGCACTGCAGCCCTCTGAGTCAGCTTTGATCTGATATATTATGGGCCTCGTGGGTCAACCGATGCCACCACGAACGTCCATTTGAAGCCCAAGTGCCCAAGCCCACACCATCAAATCCATGGGCCTAAACATGGGTTTTTGGGCCCAAAGACAAATCGCTATAGATGGGCTTTAGAGCCCGCACTGTAGCCCTCTGAGTCAGCTTCGATCTGATATATTATGGGCCCCGTGGGTCAACCGATGCCGCCACGAATGTCCATTTGAAGCCCAAGTGCGCAAGCCCACAATCAAATCCATGGGCCGAAATAGTGGTTTTCGGGCCCCAAAACAAAGGAATTTGGGCCCGAGGACATCCCGCTACAGACATAGTTTGTAGCAGACCGTTATAGCCCTCTGAGTCAGCTTCGATTTGATATATTATGGGCCCCGTGGGTCAACCGATGCCGCCACAAACGTCCATTTGAAGCCCAAGTGCGCAAGCCCACTCTATCAAATCCATGGGCCTACACATGGGTTTTTGGGCCCAAATACAAATCGCTAAAGATGGGCTTTATAGCCCGCACTGTAGCCCTCAGAGTCAGGTTCGATTTGATAGATTATGGGCCCCGTGGGTCAACCGATGCCACCACGAACGTCCATATGAAGCCCAAGTGCCCAAGCCCACTCTATCAAATCCATGGGCCTAAACATGGGTTTTTGGGCCCAAAGACAAATCGCTATAGATGGGCTTTAGAGCCCAAACTGTAGCCCTCTGAGTCAGCTTCGATCTGATATATTATGGGCCCCGTGGGTCAACCGATGCCACCACGAACGTCCATTTGAAGCCCAAGTGCCCAAGCCCACTCTATCAAATCCATGGGCCTAAACATGGGATTTTGGGCCCAAAGACAATTCGGTATAGATTGGCTTTATAGCCCGTACTGTAGCCCTCGGAGTCAGCTTCGATTTGATATGTTATGGGCCCCGTGGGTCAACCGATGCCCCCACGAACGTCCATTTGAAGCCCAAGTGCGCAAGCCCACTCTATCAAATCCATGGGCCTACACATGGGTTTTTGGGCCCAAAGACAAATCGCTATAGATGGGCTTTATAGCCAGCACTGTAGCCCTCGGAGTCAGCTTCGATTTGATATATTATGGACCCCGTGGGTCAACCGATGCCACCACGAACGTCCATTTGAAGACCAAGTGCCCAAGCCCACTCTATCAAATCCATGGGCCTAAACATGGGTGTTTGGGCCCAAAGACAAATCGCTATAGATGGGCTTTAGAGCCCGTACTGTAGCCCTATGAGTCAGCTTCGATCTGATATATTATGGGCCCCGTGGGTCAACCGATGCCACCCACGAACGTCCATTTGAAGCCCAAGTGCGCAAGCCCACAATCAAATCCATGGGCCGAAATAGTGCTTTTCGGGCCCCAAAACAAAGGAATTTGGGCCCGAGGACATCCCGCTACAGACATAGTTTGTAGCGGCCCGTTATAGCCCTCTGAGTCAGCTTCGATTTGATATATTATGGGCCCCGTGGGTTAACCGATGCCGCCACGAACGTCCATTTGAAGCCCAAGTGCGCAAGCCCACTCTATCAAATCCATGGGCCTACACATGGGTTTTTGGGCCCAAAGACAAATCGCTATAGATGGGCTTTATAGCCCGTACTGTAGCCCTGGGTGTCAGCTTTGATTTGATATATTATGGGCCCCGTGGGTCAACCGATGCCACCACGAACGTCCATTTCAAACCCAAGTGCCCAAGCCCACTCCATCAAATCCATGGGCCTAAACATGGGTTTTTGGGCCCAAAGACAAATCGCTATAGATGGGATTTAGAGCCCGTACTGTTGCCCTCTGAGTCAGCTTCGATCTGATATATTATGGGCCCCGTGGGTCAACCGATACCGCCACTAACGTCCATTTGAAGCCCAAGTGCCCAAGCCCACTCTATCAAATCCATGGGCCTAAACATGGGTTTTTGGGCCCAAAGACAAATCGCTATAGATGGGCTTTGGAGCCCGTACTGTAGCCCTATGACTCAGCTTCGATCTGATATATTATGGGCCCCGTGGGTCAACCAATGCCACTACGAACGTCCATTTGAAGCCCAAGTGCGCAAGCCCACAATCAAATCCATGGGCCGAAATAGTGGTTTTCGGGCCCCAAAACAAAGGAATTTGGACCAGAGGACGGCCCGCTACAGATGTAGTTTGCAGCGGCCCGTTATAGGCCTCTGAGTCAGCTTCGATTTGATATATTATGGGCCCCGTGGGTCAACTGATGCCGCCACAAACATCCATTTGAAGCCCAAGTGCGCATGCCAACTTTATCAAATCCATGGGCCTACACATGGGTTTTTGGGCCCCAAGACAAATCGCTATAGATGGGCTTTATAGCCCGCACTGAAACCCTCGGAGTCAGCTTCGAGTTGATAGATTATGGGCCCCGTGCGTCAACCGATGCCACCACGAACGTCCATTTGAAGCCCAAGTGCCCAAGCCCACTCTATCAAATCCATGGGCCTAAACTTGGGTTTTTGGGCCCAAAGACAAATCGCTATAGATGGGCTTTATAGCCCGCACTGTAGCCCTCAGAGTCAGCTTTGATTTGATATGTTATGGGCCCCGTGGGTCACCCGATGCCCCCACGAACGTCCATTTGAATCCCAAGTGCCCAAGCCCACTCTATCAAATCCATGGGCCTACACATGGGTTTTTGGGCCCAAAGATAAATCGCTATAGATGGGCATTATAGCCCGTACTGTACCCCTCGGAGTCATATTCGATTTGATATATTATGGGCCCCGTGGGTCAACCGATGCCACTACGAACGTCCATTTGAAGCCCAAGTGCCCAAGCCCACTCTATCAAATCCATGGGCCTAAACATGGGTTTTTGGTCCCAAAGACAAATCGCTATAGATGGGCTTTAGAGCCCGCACTGTAGCCCTCTGAGTCAGCTTCGATCTGATATATTATGGGCCCCGTGGGTCAACCGATGCCGCCACGAACGTCCATTTCAAGCCCAAGTGCCCAAGCCCACTCTATCAAATCCATGGGCCTAAACATGGGTTTTTGGGCCCAAAGACAAATCGCTATAGATGGGCATTATAGCCCGCACTGTAGCCCTCAGAGTCAGCTTCGATTTGATATATTATGGGCCCCGTGGGTCACCCGATGCCCCCACGAACGTCCATTTGAAGCCCAAGTGCCCAAGCCCACTCTATCAAATCCATGGGCATAAACATGGGTTTTTGGGCCCAAAGACAAATCGCTATAGATGGGCTTTAGAGTCCGCACTGTAACCCTCTGAGTCAGCTTCGATCTGATATATTATGGGCCCCGTGGCTCAACCGATGCCGCCACGAACGTCCATTTGAAGCCCAAGTGCGCAAGCCCACAATCAAATCCATGGGCCGAAATAGTGGTTCTCGGGCCCCAAAACAAAGGAATTTGGGCCCGAGGACGGCCCGCTACAGACGTAGTTTGTAGCAGCCCGTTATAGCCCTCTAAGCCAGCTTCGATTTGATATATTATGGGCCCCGTGGGTCAACCGATGCCGCCACAAACATCCATTTGAAGCCCAAGTGCGCAAGCCAACTTTATCAAATCCATGGGCCTACACATGGGTTTTTAGTCCCAAAGACAAATCGCTATAGATGGGCTTTATAGCCCGCACTGTAACCCTCGGAGTCAGCTTCGATTTGAAAGATTATGGGCCCCGTGGGTCAACCGATGCCACCACGAACGTCCATTTGAAGCCCAAGTGCCCAAGCCCACTCTATCAAATCCATGGGCCTAAACATGGGTTTTTGGGCCCAAAGACAAATCGCTATAGATTGGCTTTATAGCCCGCACTGGGCCCCGTGGGTCACTCGATGCCCCCACGAACGTCCATTTGAAGCCCAAGTGCGCAAGCCCACTCTATCAAATCCATGGGCCTACACATGGGTTTTTGGGCCCAAAGACAAATCGCTATAGATGGGCATTATAGCCCGCACTGTAGCCCTCGGAGTCAGCTTCGATTTGATATATTATGGGCCCCGTGGGTCAACCGATGCCACCACGAACGTCCATTTGAAGCCCAAGTGCCCAAGCCCACTCTATCAAATCCATGGGTCAAAACATGGGTTTTTGGGCCCAAAGACAAATCGCTATAGATGGGCTTTAGAGCCCGCATTGTAGCCTTCTAAGTCAGCTTCGATCTGATATATTATGGGCCCCGTGGGTCAACCGATGCCGCCACGAACGTCCATTTGAAGCCCAAGTGTCCAAGCCCACTCTATCAAATCCATGGGCCCAAACATGGGTTTTTGGGCCCAAAGACAAATCGCTATTGATGGGCATTATAGCCCGCACTGTAGCCCTCGGAGTCAGCTTCGATTTAATATATTATGGGCCCCGTGGGTCAACCGATGCCCCCACGAACGTCCATTTGAAGCCCAAGTGCCCAAGCCCACTCTATCAAATCCATGGGCCTACACATGGGTTTTTGGGCCCAAAGACAAATCGCTATACATGGGCTTTATAGCCCGTACTGTAGCCCTCGGTTTCAGCTTTGATTTGCTATATTATGGGCCCCGTGGGTCAACCGATTCCACCACCAATGTCCATTTCAAGCCCAAGTGCGCAAGCCCACTCTATCAAATCCATGGGCCTAAACATGGGTTTTTGGGCCCAAAGACAAATCGCTATAGATGGGATTTAGAGCCCGTACTGTTGCCCTCTGAGTCAACTTCGATCTGACATATTATGGGCCCCGTGGGTCAACCGATACCGCCACGAACGTCCATTTGAAGCCCAAGTGCCCAGGCCCACTCTATCAAATCCATGGGCCTAAACATGGGTTTTTGGGCCCAAAGAAAAATCGCTATAGATGGGCTTTATAGCCCGCACTGTAGCCCTCGGTGTCAGCTTCGATTTGATAGATTATGGTCCCCGTGGGTCAATCGATGCCACCACGAACGTCCATTTGAAGCCCAAGTGCCCAAGCCCGCTCTATCAAATCCATGGGCCTAAACATGGGTTTTTGGGCCCAAAGACAAATCGCTATAGATGGGCTTTAGAGCCCGCACTGTAGCCCTCTGAGTCAGCTTCGATCTGATATATTATGGGCACCGTGGGTCAACCGATGCCGCCACGAACGTCCATTTGAAGCCCAAGTTCCCAAGCCCACTCTATCAAATCCATGGGCATAAACATGGGTTTTTAGGCCCAAAGACAAATTGCTATAGATGGGCTTTATAGCCCGCACTGTAGGCCTCGGAGTCAGCTTCGATTTGATATATTATGGGCCCCGTGGGTCAACCGATGCCACCACGAACGTCCATTTCAAGCCCAAGTGCCCAAGCCCACTCTATCAAATCCATGGGCCTAAACATGGGTTTTTGGGCCCAAAGACAAATCGCTATACATGGGCTTTAGAGCCCGCACTGTAGCCCTCTGAGTCAGCTTCGATCTGATATATTATGGGCCCCGTGGGTCAACCGATGCTGCCACGAACGTCCATTTGAAGCCCAAGTGCCCAAGCCCACTCTATCAAATCCATGGGCCTAAACATGGGTTTTTGGGCCCAAAGACAAATCGTTGTAGATGGGCTTTATAGCCCGTACTGTAGCCCTCGGAGTCAGCTTCGATTTGATATATTATGGGCCACGTGGGTCAACCGATGCCCCCACGAACGTCCATTTGAATCCCAAGTGCGTAAGCCCACTCTATCAAATCCATGGGCCTACACATGGGTTTTTGGGTCCAAAGACAAATCGCTATAGATGGGCTTTATAGCCCGCACTGTAGCCCTCGGAGTCAGCTTCGATTTGATATATTATTGGCCCCGTGGGTCAACTGATGCCGCCACAAACATCCATTTGAAGCCCAAGTGCGCAAGCCCACTCTATCAAATCCATGGGCCTACACATGGGTTTTTGGGCCCAAAGACAAATCGCTATAGATGGGCTTTAGAGCCCGTACTGTAGCCCTCTGAGTCAGCTTCGATCTGATATATTATGGGCCCCGTGGGTCAACCGATGCCACCACGAACGTCCATTTGAAGCCCAAGTGCCCAAGCCCACTCTATCAAATCCATGGGCCTAAACATGGGTTTTTGGGCCCAAAGACAAATCGCTATAGATGGGCTTTAGAGCCCGCACTGTAGCCCTCTGAGTCAGCTTCGATCTGATATATTATGGGCCCCGTGGGTCAACCGACGCCGCCACGAACGTCCATTTGAAGCCCAAGTGCCCAAGCCCACTCTATCAAATCCATGGGCCTAAACATGGGTTTTATGGCCCAAAGACAAATCGCTATAGATGGACTTTATAGCCCGCACTGTAGCCCTCGGAGTCAGCTTCGATTTGATATATTATGGGCCCCGTGGGTCAACCGATGCCCCCACGAACGTCCATTTGAAGCCCAAGTGCCCAAGCCCACTCTATCAAATCCATGGGCCTAAACATGGGTTTTTGGGCCCAAAGACAAATCGCTATAGATGGGCTTTAGTGCCCGCACTGTAGCCCTCTGAGTCAGCTTCGATCTGATATATTATGGGCCCCGTGGGTCAACCGATGCCGCCACGAACGTCCATGTGAAGCCCAAGTACCCAAGCCCACTCTATCAAATCCATGGGCCTACACATGGGTTTTTGGGCCCAAAGACAAATCGTTATAGATGGGCTTTAGAGCCCGCACTGTAGCCCTCTGAGTCAGCTTCGATCTGATATATTATGGGCCCCGTGGGTCAACCGATGCCGCCACGAACGTCCATTTGAAGCCCAAGTGCCCAAGCCCACTCTATCAAATCCATGGGCCTAAACATGGGTTTTTGGGCCCAAAGACAAATTGCTATAGATGGGCTTTAGAGCCCGCACTGTAGCCCTCTGAGTCAGCTTCGATCTGATATATTATGGGCACCGTGGGTCAACCGATGCCGCCACGAACGTCCATTTGAAGCCCAAGTGCCCAAGCCCACTCTATCAAATCCATGGGCATAAACATGGGTTTTTAGGCCCAAAGACAAATTGATATAGATGGGCTTTATAGCCCGCACTGTAGGCCTCGGAGTCAGCTTCGATTTGATATATTATGGGCCCCGTGGGTCAACCGATGCCACCACGAACGTCCATTTCAAGCCCAAGTGCCCAAGCCCACTCTATCAAATCCATAGGCCTAAACATGGGTTTTTGGGCCCAAAGACAAATCGTTATACATGGGCTTTAGAGCCCGCACTGTAGCCCTCTGAGTCAGCTTCGATCTGATATATTATGGGCCCCGTGGGTCAACCGATGCCGCCACGAACGTCCATTTGAAGCCCAAGTGCGCAAGCCCACAATCAAATCCATGGGCCGAAATAGTGGTTTTCGGGCCCCAAAACAAAGGAATTTGGGCCCGAGGACGGCCTGCTACTAATGTAGTTTGTAGTGTCCCGTTATAGACCTCTGAGTCAGCTTCGATTTGATATATTATTGGCCCCGTGGGTCAACCGATGCCGCCGCAAACATCCATTTGAAGACCAAGTGCGCAAGCCCACTCTATCAAATCCATGGGCCTACACATGGGTTTTTGGGCCCAAAGACAAATCGCTATAGATGGGCTTTAGAGCCCGCACTGTAGCCCTCTGAGTCAGCTTCGATCTGATATATTATGGGCCCCGTGGGTCAACCGATGCCACCACGAACGTCCATTTGAAGCGCAAGTGCCCAAGCCCACTATATCAAATCCATGGGCCTAAACATGGGTTTTTGGGCCCAAAGACAAATCGCTATAGATGGGCTTTAGAGCCCGCACTGTAGCCCTCTGAGTCAGCTTCGATCTGATATATTATGGGCCCCGTGGGTCAACCGATGCCGCCACGAATGTCCATTTGAATCCCAAGTGCCCAAGCCCACTCTATCAAATCCATGGGCCTAAACATGGGTTTTTGGGCCCAAAGACAAATCGCTATAGATGGACTTTATAGCCCGCACTGTAGCCCTCGGAGTCAGCTTCGATTTGATATATTATGGGCCCCGTGGGTCAACCGATGCCCCCCACGAACGTCCATTTGAAGCCCAAGTGCCCAAGCCCACTCTATCAAATCAATGGGCCTAAACATGGGTTTTTGGGCCCAAAGACAAATCGCTATAGATGGGCTTTAGAGCCCGCACTGTAGCCCTCTGACTCAGCTTCGATCTGATATATTATGGGCCCCGTGGGTCAACCGATGCCGCCACGATCGTCCATGTGATGCCCAAGTGCCCAAGCCCACTCTATCAAATCCATTGGCCTAAACATGGGTTTTTGGGCCCAAAGACAAATCGCTAAAGATGGGCTTTAGAGCCCGCACTGTAGCCCTCTGAGTCAGCTTTGATCTGATATATTATGGGCCTCGTGGGTCAACCGATGCCGCCACGAACGTCCATTTGAAGCCCAAGTGCCCAAGCCCACTCTATCAAATCCATGGGCTTAAACATGGGTTTTTGGGCCCAAAGACAAATCGCTATAGATGGGCTTTAGAGCCCGCACTGTAGCCCTCTGACTCAGCTTCGATCTGATATATTATGGGCCCCGTGGGTCAACCGATGCCGCCACGATCGTCCATGTGATGCCCAAGTGCCCAAGCCCACTCTATCAAATCCATGGGCCTAAACATGGGTTTTTGAGCCCAAAGACAAATCGCTATAGATGGGCTTTAGAGCCCGCACTGTAGCCCTCTGAGTCAGCTTCGACCTGACATATTATGGGCCCCGTGGGTCAACCGATGCCGCCACGAACGTCCATTTGAAGCCCAAGTGCCCAAGCCCACTCTATCAAATCCATGGGCCTAAACATGGGTTTTTGGGCCCAAAGACAAATCGCTATATATGGGCTTTATAGCCCGCACTGTAGCCCTCGGAGTCAGCTTCGATTTGATATATTATTGGCCCCGTGGGTCAACTGATGCCGCCACAAACATCCATTTGAAGCCCAAGTGCGCAAGCCCACTCTATCAAATCCATGGGCCTACACATGGGTTTTTGGGCCCAAAGACAAATCGCTATAGATGGGCTTTAGAGCCCGTACTGTAGCCCTCTGAGTCAGCTTCGATCTGATATATTATGGGCCCCGTGGGTCAACCGATGCCACCACGAACGTCCATTTGAAGCCCAAGTGCCCAAGCCCACTCTATCAAATCCATGGGCCTAAACATGGGTTTTTGGGCCCAAAGACAAATCGCTATAGATGGGCTTTAGAGCCCGCACTGTAGCCCTCTGAGTCAGCTTCGATCTGATATATTATGGGCCCCGTGGGTCAACCGATGCCGCCACGAACGTCCATTTGAAGCCCAAGTGCCCAAGCCCACTCTATCAAATCCATGGGCCTAAACATGGGTTTTATGGCCCAAAGACAAATCGCTATAGATGGACTTTATAGCCCGCACTGTAGCCCTCGGAGTCAGCTTCGATTTGATATATTATGGGCCCCGTGGGTCAACCGATGCCCCCACGAACGTCCATTTGAAGCCCAAGTGCCCAAGCCCACTCTATCAAATCCATGGGCCTAAACATGGGTTTTTGGGCCCAAAGACAAATCGCTATAGATGGGCTTTAGTGCCCGCACTGTAGCCCTCTGAGTCAGCTTCGATCTGATATATTATGGGCCCCGTGGGTCAACCGATGCCGCCACGAACGTCCATGTGAAGCCCAAGTACCCAAGCCCACTCTATCAAATCCATGGGCCTACACATGGGTTTTTGGGCCCAAAGACAAATCGTTATAGATGGGCTTTAGAGCCCGCACTGTAGCCCTCTGAGTCAGCTTCGATCTGATATATTATGGGCCCCGTGGGTCAACCGATGCCGCCACGAACGTCCATTTGAAGCCCAAGTGCCCAAGCCCACTCTATCAAATCCATGGGCCTAAACATGGGTTTTTGGGCCCAAAGACAAATTGCTATAGATGGGCTTTAGAGCCCGCACTGTAGCCCTCTGAGTCAGCTTCGATCTGATATATTATGGGCACCGTGGGTCAACCGATGCCGCCACGAACGTCCATTTGAAGCCCAAGTGCCCAAGCCCACTCTATCAAATCCATGGGCATAAACATGGGTTTTTAGGCCCAAAGACAAATTGATATAGATGGGCTTTATAGCCCGCACTGTAGGCCTCGGAGTCAGCTTCGATTTGATATATTATGGGCCCCGTGGGTCAACCGATGCCACCACGAACGTCCATTTCAAGCCCAAGTGCCCAAGCCCACTCTATCAAATCCATAGGCCTAAACATGGGTTTTTGGGCCCAAAGACAAATCGTTATACATGGGCTTTAGAGCCCGCACTGTAGCCCTCTGAGTCAGCTTCGATCTGATATATTATGGGCCCCGTGGGTCAACCGATGCCGCCACGAACGTCCATTTGAAGCCCAAGTGCGCAAGCCCACAATCAAATCCATGGGCCGAAATAGTGGTTTTCGGGCCCCAAAACAAAGGAATTTGGGCCCGAGGACGGCCTGCTACTAATGTAGTTTGTAGTGTCCCGTTATAGACCTCTGAGTCAGCTTCGATTTGATATATTATTGGCCCCGTGGGTCAACCGATGCCGCCGCAAACATCCATTTGAAGACCAAGTGCGCAAGCCCACTCTATCAAATCCATGGGCCTACACATGGGTTTTTGGGCCCAAAGACAAATCGCTATAGATGGGCTTTAGAGCCCACACTGTAGCCCTCTGAGTCAGCTTCGATCTGATATATTATGGGCCCCGTGGGTCAACCGATGCCACCACGAACGTCCATTTGAAGCGCAAGTGCCCAAGCCCACTATATCAAATCCATGGGCCTAAACATGGGTTTTTGGGCCCAAAGACAAATCGCTATAGATGGGCTTTAGAGCCCGCACTGTAGCCCTCTGAGTCAGCTTCGATCTGATATATTATGGGCCCCGTGGGTCAACCGATGCCGCCACGAATGTCCATTTGAATCCCAAGTGCCCAAGCCCACTCTATCAAATCCATGGGCCTAAACATGGGTTTTTGGGCCCAAAGACAAATCGCTATAGATGGACTTTATAGCCCGCACTGTAGCCCTCGGAGTCAGCTTCGATTTGATATATTATGGGCCCCGTGGGTCAACCGATGCCCCCACGAACGTCCATTTGAAGCCCAAGTGCCCAAGCCCACTCTATCAAATCAATGGGCCTAAACATGGGTTTTTGGGCCCAAAGACAAATCGCTATAGATGGGCTTTAGAGCCCGCACTGTAGCCCTCTGACTCAGCTTCGATCTGATATATTATGGGCCCCGTGGGTCAACCGATGCCGCCACGATCGTCCATGTGATGCCCAAGTGCCCAAGCCCACTCTATCAAATCCATTGGCCTAAACATGGGTTTTTGGGCCCAAAGACAAATCGCTAAAGATGGGCTTTAGAGCCCGCACTGTAGCCCTCTGAGTCAGCTTTGATCTGATATATTATGGGCCTCGTGGGTCAACCGATGCCGCCACGAACGTCCATTTGAAGCCCAAGTGCCCAAGCCCACTCTATCAAATCCATGGGCTTAAACATGGGTTTTTGGGCCCAAAGACAAATCGCTATAGATGGGCTTTAGAGCCCGCACTGTAGCCCTCTGACTCAGCTTCGATCTGATATATTATGGGCCCCGTGGGTCAACCGATGCCGCCACGATCGTCCATGTGATGCCCAAGTGCCCAAGCCCACTCTATCAAATCCATGGGCCTAAACATGGGTTTTTGAGCCCAAAGACAAATCGCTATAGATGGGCTTTAGAGCCCGCACTGTAGCCCTCTGAGTCAGCTTCGATCTGACATATTATGGGCCCCGTGGGTCAACCGATGCCGCCACGAACGTCCATTTGAAGCCCAAGTGCCCAAGCCACTCTATCAAATCCATGGGCCTAAACATGGGTTTTTGAGCCCAAAGACAAATCGCTATATATGGGCTTTATAGCCCGCACTGTAGCCCTCGGAGTCAGCTTCGATTTGATATATTATGGGCCCCATGGGTCAATCGATGCCCCCACGAACGTCCATTTCAAGCCCAAGTGCCCTAGCCCACTCTGTCAAATCCATGGGCCTAAACATGGGTTTTTGGCCCCAAAGACAAATCGCTATAGATGGGCTTTAGAGCCCGTACTGTAGCCCTCTGAGTCAGCTTCGATCTGATATATTATGGGCCCCGTGGGTCAACCGATGCCGCCACGAACATCCATTTGAAGCCCAAGTGCCCAAGCCCACTCTATCAAATCCATGGGCCTAAACATGGGTTTTTGGGCCCAAAGACAAATCGCTATAGATGGGCTTTAGAGCCCGCACTGTAGCCCTCTGAGTCAGCTTCGATCTGATATATTATGGGCCCCGTGGGTCAACCGATGCCGTCACGAACGTCCATTTGAAGCCCAAGTGCCCAAGCCCACTCTATCAAATCCATGGGCCTAAACATGGGTTTTTGGGCCCAAAGACAAATTGCCATAGATGGGCTTTAGAGCCCGTACTGTAGCCCTCTGAGTCAGCTTCGATCTGATATATTATGGGCCCCGTGGGTCAACCGATGCCGCCACGAACGTCCATTTGAAGCCCAAGTGCGCAAGCCCACAATCAAATTCATGGGCCGAAATAGTGGTTTTCGGGCCCCAAAACAAAGGAATTTGGACCCGAGGACGGCCCGCTACAGACATAGTTTGTAGCGGCCCGTTATAGCCCTCTGAGTCAGCTTCGATTTGATATATTATGGGCCCCGTGGGTCAACCGATGCCACCACAAACATCCATTTGAAGCCCAAGTGCGCAAGCCCACTCTATCAAATCCATGGGCCTACACATGGGTTTTTGGGCCCAAAGACAAATCGCTATAGATGGGCTTTATAGCCCGCACTGTGGCCCTCGGAGTCAGCTTCGATTTGATAGATTATGGGCCCCGTGGGTCAACCGATGCCACCACGAACGTCCATTTGAAGCCCAAGTGCCCAAGCCCACTCTATCAAATCCATGGGCCTAAACATGGGTTTTTGGGCCCAAAGACAAATCGCTATAGATGGTCTTTAGAGCCCGCACTGTAGCCCTCTGAGTCAGCTTCGATCTGATATATTATGGGCCCCGTGGGTCAACCGATGCCGCCACGAACGTCCTTTTGAAGCCCAAGTACGCAAGCCCACAATCAAATCCATGGGCCGAAATAGTGGTTTTCAGGCCCCAAAACAAAGGAATTTGGGCCCGAGGACGGCCCGCTACAGACACAGTTTGTAGCGGCTCGTTATAGCCCTCTGAGTCAGCTTCGATTTGATATATTATGCGCCCCGTGGGTCAACCGATGCCGCCACAAACGTCCATTTGAAGCCCAAGTGCGCAAGCCCACTCTATCAAATCCATGGGCCTACACATGGGTTTTTAGGCACAAAGACATATCGCTATAGATGGGCTTTATAGCCCGCACTGTAGCCCTCGGAATCAGTTTCAATTTGATAGATTATGGGCCCCGTGGGTCAACCGACGCCACCACGAACGTCCATTTGAAGCCCAAGTGCCCAAGCCCACTCTATCAAATCCATGGGCCTAAACGTGGGTTTTTGGGCCCAAAGACAAATCGCTATAGATGGGCTTTAGAGCCCGCACTGTAGCCCTCTGAGTCAGCTTCGATCTGATATATTATGGGCACCGTGGGTCAACCGATGCCGCAACGAACGTCCATTTGAAGCCCAAGTGCGCAAGCCCACTCTATCAAATCCATGGGCCTAAACATGGGTTTTTGGGCCCAAAGACAAACCGCTATAGATGGGCTTTATAGCCCGTACTGTAGCCCTCGGAGTCAGCTTCGATTTGATATATTATGGGCCCCGTGGGTCAACCGATGCCACCACGAACGTCCATTTCAAGCCCAAGTGCCCAAGCCCACTCTATCAAATTCATGGGCCTAAACATGGGTTTTTGCGCCCAAAGACAAATCGCTATAGTTGGGCTTTAGAGCCCGCACTGTAGCCCTCTGAGTCAGCTTCGATCTGATATATTATGGACCCCGTGGGTCAACCGATGCCATCACGAACGTCCATTTGAAGCCCAAGTGCCCAATCCCACTCTATCAAATCCATGGGCCTAAACATGGGTTTTTGGGACCAAAGACAAATCGCTATAGATGGGCTTTAGAGCCTGCACTGTAGCCCTCTGAGTCAGCTACGATCTGATATATTATGGGCCCCGTGGGTCAACCGATGCCGCCACAAACGTCCATTTGAAGCCCAAGTGCGCAAGGCCACAATCAAATCCATGGGCTGAAATAGTGGTTTTCAGGCCCCAAAACAAAGGAATTCGGGCCCGAGGACGGCCCGCTACAGAAATAGTTTGCAGTGGCCCATTATAGCCCTCTGAGACAGCTTTGATTTGATATATTATGGGCCCCGTGGGTCAACCGATGCCGCCACGAACGTCCATTTGAAGCCCAAGTGCGCAAGCCCACTCTATCAAATCCATGGCCTACACATGGGTTTTTGGGCCCAAAGATAAATCGCTATAGATGGGCTTTATACCCCGGATTGTAGCCCTCGGTGTCAGCTTTGATTTGATATATTATGGGCCCCGTGGGTCAACCGATGCCACCACGAACGTCCATTTGAAGCCCAAGTGCCCAGGCCCACTCTATCAAATCCATGGGCCTAAACATGGGTTTTTGGGCCCAAGACAAATCGCTATAGATGGGATTTAGAGCCCGTACTGTTGCCCTCTGAGTCAGCTTTGATCTGATATATTATGGGCCCCGTGGGTCAACCGATACCACCACGAACGTCCATTTGAAGCGCAAGTGCCCAAGCCCACTCTATCAAATCCATGGGCCTAAACATGGGTTTTTGGGCCCAAAAACAAATCGCTATAGATGGGCTATAGAGCCCGTACTGTAGCCCTCTGAGTCAGCTTCGATCTGATATATTATTGGCCCCGTGGGTCAACCGATGCCGCCACGAACGTCCATTTGAAGCCCAAGTGCGCAAGCCCACAATCAAATCCATGGGCCGAAATAGTGGTTTTCGGGCCCCAAAACAAAGGAATTTGGACCCGAGGACGGCCCGCTACAGTTGTAGTTTGTTGCGGCACGTTATAGCCCTCTGAGTCAGCTTCGATTTGATATATTATGGGCCCCGTGGGTCAACCGATGCCGCCACAAACATCCATTTGATGCCCAAGTGTGCAAGCCCACTCTATCAAATCCATGGGCCTACACATGGTTTTTGGGCCCAAAGACAAATCGCTATAGATGGGCTTTATAGCCCGCACTGTAGCCCTCGGAGTCAGCTTCGATTTGATAGATTATGGGCCCCGTGGGTCAACCGATGCCACCACGAACGTCCATTTGAAGCCCAAGTGCCCAAGCCCACTCTATCAAATCCATGGGCCTAAACATGGGTTTTTGGGCCCAAAGAGAAATCGCTATAGATGGGCTTTGTAGCCCGCACTGTAGCCCTCGGAGTCAGCTTCGATTTGATATGTTATGGGCCCCGTGGCTCAACCGATGCCCTCACGAACGTCCCATTTGAAGCCCAAGTGCCCAAGCCCACTCTATCAAATCCATGGGCCTACACATGTGTTTTTGGGCCCAAAGACAAATCGCTATAGATGGGCTTTATAGCCCGTACTGTAGCCCTCGGAGTCAGCTTTGATTTAATATATTATGGGCCTCGTGGGTCAACCGATGCCACCACGAACGTCCATTTGAAGCCCAAGTGCCCAAGCCCACTCTATCAAATCCATGGGCATAAACATGGGTTTTGGGCCCAAAGACAAATCGCTATAGATGGACTTTAGAGCCCGCACCGTAGCCCTCTGAGTCAGCTTCGATCTGATATATTATGGCCCCCGTGGGTCAACCGATGCCGCCACGAATGTCCATTTGAAGCCCAAGTGCCCAAGCCCACTCTATCAAATCCATGGGCCTAAACATGGATTTTTGGGCCTAAAGACAAATCGCTATTGATGGGCTTTATAGCCCGCACTGTAGCCCTCTCAGTCAGCTTCGATCTGATATATTATGGGCCCAGTGGGTTAACCGATGCCGCCACGAACGTCCATTTGAAGCCCAAGTGCCCAAGCCCACTCTATCAAATCCATGGGCCTACACATGGGTTTTTGGGCCCAAAGACAAATCGTTATAGATGGGCTTTACAGCTCGCACTGTAGCCCTCGGAGTCGGCTTCGATTTGATATATTATGGGCCCCGTGGGTCAACCGATGCCACCACGAACATCCATTTGAAGCCCAAGTGCCCAAGCCCACTCTATCAAATCCATGGGCCTAAACATGGGTTTTTGGGCCCAAAGACAAATCGCTATAGTTGGGCTCTAGAGCCCGCAGTGTAGCCCTCTGAGTCAGCTTCGATCTGATATATTATGGGCCCCGTGGGTCAACCGATGCCGTCACGAACGTCCATTTGAAGCCCAAGTGCCCAAGCCCACTCTATCAAATCCATGGGCCTACACATGAGTTTTTGGGCCCAAAGACAAATCGCTATAGATGGGCTTTAGAGCCCGCACTAT
Organism: Mallotus nudiflorus; assembly: GCA_947683625.1. Taxonomy (NCBI): domain Eukaryota; kingdom Viridiplantae; phylum Streptophyta; class Magnoliopsida; order Malpighiales; family Euphorbiaceae; genus Mallotus; species Mallotus nudiflorus. The sequence continues at coordinate 2,760 of CANTUR010001126.1, read as the reverse complement.
AGCCCTCTGAGTCAGCTACGATCTGATATATTATGGGCCCCGTGGGTCAACCGATGCCGCCACGAACGTCCATTTGAAGCCCAAGTGCGCAAGCCCACAATCAAATCCATGGGCCGAAATAGTGGTTTTCGGGCCCCAAAACAAAGGAATTTGGCCCGAGGACGGCCCGCTACAGACACAGTTTGTAGCAACCCGTTATAGCCCTCTGAGTCAGCTTTGATTTGATATATTATGGGCCCCGTGGGTCAACCGATGCCGCCACGAACGTCCATTTGAAGCCCAAGTGCGCAAGCCCACTCTATCAAATCCATGGGCCTACACATGGGTTTTTGGGCCCAAAGACAAATCGCTATAGATGGGCTTTATAGCCCGTACTGTAGCCCTGGGTGTCAGCTTTGATTTGATATATTATGGGCCCCGTGGGTCAACCGATGCCACCACGAACGTCCATTTCAAGCCCAAGTGCCCAAGCCCACTCCATCAAATCCATAGGCCTAAACATGGGTTTTTGGGCCCAAAGACAAATCGCTATAGATGGGATTTAGAGCCCGTACTGTTGCCCTCTGAGTCAGCTTCGATCTGATATATTATGGGCCCCGTGGGTCAACCGATGCCGCCACGAATGTCCATTTGAAGCCCAAGTGCGCAAGCCCACAATCAAATCCATGGGCAGAAATAGTGGTTTTCGGGCCCCAAAACAAAGGAATTTGGGCCCGAGGACATCCCGCTACAGACATAGTTTGTAGCAGACCGTTATAGCCCTCTGAGTCAGCTTCGATTTGATATATTATGGGCCCCGTGGGTCAACCGATGCCGCCACAAACGTCCATTTGAAGCCCAAGAGCGCAAGCCCACTCTATCAAATCCATGGGCCTACACATGGGTTTTTGGGCCCAAATACAAATCGCTAAAGATGGGCTTTATAGCCCGCACTGTAGCCCTCAGAGTCAGGTTCGATTTGATAGATTATGGGCCCCGTGGGTCAACCGATGCCACCACGAACGTCCATATGAAGCCCAAGTGCCCAAGCCCACTCTATCAAATCCATGGGCCTAAACATGGGTTTTTGGGCCCAAAGACAAATCGCTATAGATGGGCTTTAGAGCCCGCACTGTAGCCCTCTGAGTCAGCTTCGATCTGATATATTATGGGCCCCGTGGGTCAACCGATGCCGTCACGAACGTCCATTTGAAGCCCAAGTGCCCAAGCCCACTCTATCAAATCCATGGGCCTAAACATGGGTTTTTGGGCCCAAAGACAAATTGCCATAGATGGGCTTTAGAGCCCGTACTGTAGCCCTCTGAGTCAGCTTCGATCTGATATATTATGGGCCCCGTGGGTCAACCGATGCCGCCACGAACGTCCATTTGAAGCCCAAGTGCGCAAGCCCACAATCAAATTCATGGGCCGAAATAGTGGTTTTCGGGCCCCAAAACAAAGGAATTTGGACCCGAGGACGGCCCGCTACAGACATAGTTTGTAGCGGCCCGTTATAGCCCTCTGAGTCAGCTTCGATTTGATATATTATGGGCCCCGTGGGTCAACCGATGCCACCACAAACATCCATTTGAAGCCCAAGTGCGCAAGCCCACTCTATCAAATCCATGGGCCTACACATGGGTTTTTGGGCCCAAAGACAAATCGCTATAGATGGGCTTTATAGCCCGCACTGTGGCCCTCGGAGTCAGCTTCGATTTGATAGATTATGGGCCCCGTGGGTCAACCGATGCCACCACGAACGTCCATTTGAAGCCCAAGTGCCCAAGCCCACTCTATCAAATCCATGGGCCTAAACATGGGTTTTTGGGCCCAAAGACAAATCGCTATAGATGGTCTTTAGAGCCCGCACTGTAGCCCTCTGAGTCAGCTTCGATCTGATATATTATGGGCCCCGTGGGTCAACCGATGCCGCCACGAACGTCCTTTTGAAGCCCAAGTACGCAAGCCCACAATCAAATCCATGGGCCGAAATAGTGGTTTTCAGGCCCCAAAACAAAGGAATTTGGGCCCGAGGACGGCCCGCTACAGACACAGTTTGTAGCGGCTCGTTATAGCCCTCTGAGTCAGCTTCGATTTGATATATTATGCGCCCCGTGGGTCAACCGATGCCGCCACAAACGTCCATTTGAAGCCCAAGTGCGCAAGCCCACTCTATCAAATCCATGGGCCTACACATGGGTTTTTAGGCACAAAGACATATCGCTATAGATGGGCTTTATAGCCCGCACTGTAGCCCTCGGAATCAGTTTCAATTTGATAGATTATGGGCCCCGTGGGTCAACCGACGCCACCACGAACGTCCATTTGAAGCCCAAGTGCCCAAGCCCACTCTATCAAATCCATGGGCCTAAACGTGGGTTTTTGGGCCCAAAGACAAATCGCTATAGATGGGCTTTAGAGCCCGCACTGTAGCCCTCTGAGTCAGCTTCGATCTGATATATTATGGGCACCGTGGGTCAACCGATGCCGCAACGAACGTCCATTTGAAGCCCAAGTGCGCAAGCCCACTCTATCAAATCCATGGGCCTAAACATGGGTTTTTGGGCCCAAAGACAAACCGCTATAGATGGGCTTTATAGCCCGTACTGTAGCCCTCGGAGTCAGCTTCGATTTGATATATTATGGGCCCCGTGCGTCAACCGATGCCACCACGAACGTCCATTTCAAGCCCAAGTGCCCAAGCCCACTCTATCAAATTCATGGGCCTAAACATGGGTTTTTGCGCCCAAAGACAAATCGCTATAGTTGGGCTTTAGAGCC